>CM061752.1:112845358-113269071 GCA_030979885.1 Lolium multiflorum | reverse complement strand
TGAGGTCCTACACTTCGAGCACAAGTCACTTATCTTCTTATGTCATATAGTAAGCATTCAATTAAGTTGATAAACAAGGTCTAGACATATCAAACCAGAAAATTCAGGTGTCTAGCTAGCTACCCCTAACCCTAAACTCTGCACGAAGAGAAGTGGTTTTTGGTTTCAATCATGAAATTTCAAAAACCCTCCCAAGAGCTTCATTTTGGAGTGACTACAAGGACATATGCTTAATTTTTCATATTTATGTTTTCAACTTGTTTAAATCATGGTCAAACTTAGGATTTGACCAAGATTCAAATGGGCATAAATTAAAAAAAACAATAAAATGAAAAACCAATGCACATAGTCGATCTTCTTATGTCATATATATAGTAAGCATTCAATTAAGTTGATAACAAGGTCTAGACATATTCAAACCAGAAAAATCATGTATCTACCCCCTAACCCTAAACTTTGTCTTATGAAGTCAAGCATGAAGAGAAGTGGTTTTTGGTTTCAAGCATGGAAATTTCAAAACCCTCCCCAAACTTCATTTTAGAGTGACTAAGAAGGATACAAGCTTCCCTTTTCATTTTCATGTTTTAAACTTGTTTAAATTATCTTGGTCCGCCCATGCTATAGTCTGGATCCGCCCATGCTATAGTTTGAGGCCATTTGGATGACGTCGAAAAAATCTTTGATTAGAAATGGGGTTGTTCGAACCCTAGTTGGATTTTTTGAACCTTGATCTGTAGTACCGGGCAAAACCCTAGTTTAACCTATTTAATTATAGATTCATAGGTCGATTTTTCTACCTTTTTATTATTACTCTACTATGCAACACATATGTGTTTGCCCGTCGAGTGAAACTCGGAGGAAGAGGGATCACTCGGAAGGAGAGAAGAAGGAGGGAGAGCATTATGGTGTCTCCCCTTTTTCGGGTGATGATGTTGACTTTTGTGCAGGGTTTGTCAGTGAGTAGGAGGTGCGAGCGAGCGAGCGAGTCGAGCGAGGCCGAGAATGAGAGAGATTTGTTTTTTTTTGTGAGAGGGACAAACGAAGGATCCAGAAGGACCCAGAGATTTCCAATACGCATCCTCGATGCCTTCTCTTGACAAAGAAAATGGCTGGGAGTTTGCGTACCTATTGCACGTGACTTGTGCTCACTGAAGTGTGGGACCTCACGCATGGGCACCACACGTAAGTGACAGACCGGTTGGTGTAAAAACTCGGCTGATTATTATAGTGCATTAGAACAAAGTTTCCTATGGATTCAAGGGTAGAAAATCCAAGTTAACTCATTTACATGACATTATTTTTCCATGAAGCAAAGTTAACACATCTATCAATTGGTACATTTTGGAGGACTAAGAAGGATCCATGCTTACCTTTTCGCTTTCACTTCAAGTTAAACTTGTTTAAATCTTTGTCAAACCTAGGATTTGGCTAGAGATTCAAATGGGCGGAAAATTCAAAAAAAAAAAAATGAAGAAATGAAAAACCAAAGCACATACGTAGTTTTCTTATGTCATATAGTAAGCATTCAAGTTGATAAACAAGGTCTAGACATATTCAAAACATACAAATCATGTATGTACCCCTAACCCTAAACTATGTCTTTATGAAGCATACATGAAGAGAAGTGGTTTTGGGTTTCAAACATGGAAATTTCAAAAAACCCCAAAACTTCATTTAGAGTGACTAAGAAGGATAAATGCTTCCCTTTAATTTTCATGTTTTAAACTTGTTTAAATCTTGGTAAACCTAGATTTGACTAAGATTCAAATGGGCATCAAAAATAAAAAAATCAGAAAATGAAAACCAAAGCACATAGTCTTTATGTCATATAGTAAGTATTAAAGTTGATAAACAAGGTCTAGACGTATTCAAACTAGGATAAATCATGTATCTACCCCTAACCCTAAACTCGTCTTATGAAGTCAAGCATGAAGTTATAGTTGTTTTGGGTTTCCAACATGGAAATTTCAAAAACCCTCTCAAAAGAGCTTCATTTTGAGTGACTAAGAAGGATCCATAGGAAACTATGTACTAATACAGTATAATGATCACCCTAGTTATTAGAGCAACAAGTCTGTCACTTACGTGTGGTTCCCTCATGTGTGAGGTCCCACACTTCAGTGAGCACAAGTCACGTAGTCTTCTTATGTCATATAGTAAGCATTCAATTAAGTTGATAAACAAGGTCTAGACATATCAAACTAGAAAAATCATGTATCTACCCCCTATATATCCCTAAACCCTGACTTTCTATGAAGTCAAGCATGAAGAGAAGAAGTGGTTTGGTTTCAAACATGGAAATTTCAAAAACCCTCCCAAGAGCTTCATTTTGGAGTGACTAGTTAAGACGCATACATGCTTACTTTTTCATATTCATGTTTTAAACTTGTTCAAATCTTGGTCAACAAACCTAGCTACGATTTGACGAAGATTCAAATGGGTATAAAAAATTAAAACCAAGGTCTGCTCATGTCATATAGTAAGCATTCAATTAAATTGATAAACAAGGTCTAGACATATTCAAACTAGTAGGAAAATCATGTATCTACCCCTAACCCTAAACTATGTCTTATGAAGTCAAGCATGCATGAAGAAAAGTGGTTTTGTTTGGTTTTCAAGCATGGAAATTTCAAAACCTCCCAAGAGCTACATATTGGAGTGACTAAGAAGGATAGATGCTTAATTTTTCATATTCATGTTTTAAACTTGATTAAATCATGGTCAAACCTAGAATTTGACCAAGATTCAAATGGACATAAAAATTCAAAAAAAAAACCAATGCACATAGTCATCTTATGTCATCTAGTAAGCATTCAATTAAGTTGATAAACAATGTCTAGACATATTCAAACTAAAAAATCATGTATATATCTACCTACTCCCAAACTCGTCTTATGAAGTCAAGCATGAAGAGAAGTACGTGGTTTTTTGGTTTCAAACATGGAAATTTCAAAAACCCTCTCAAGAGCTTCATTTTGGAGTGACTACGAATGATACATGCTTAATTTTTCATGTTTTAAACTTGTTTAAATCATGGTCAAACCTAGGATTTGGCCAAGATTCAAATGGGAAAAATTAAAAAAAATCAAGGCACATAGTCTTCTCATGTCATATAGTAAGCATCATTCAATTAAGTTGATAAACAAGGTCTAGACATATTCAAACGAGAGAAATCATGTATCTACCCCCTAACACTAAACTCTGTCTCATGAAGTCAAGCGCATGCATGAAGATATGTGGTTTTTGGTTTCAAACATGGAAATTTCAAAAACCCTCCCAAGAGCTTCATTTCGAAGTGATTAATTAAGAAGCATACATGCATGCTTACTTTTTCATATTCATGTTTTAAACTTATATTCAAATCTTGGTGAAACCTAGGATTTGACCAAGATTCAAATGGGTATAAAATTAAAAAAAACAAAAAAGGTCTTCTTATGTTATATAGTAGGCATTCAATTAAGTTGATAAACAAGGTCTAGACATATTCAAACAAGAAAAATCATGTATCTACTCCCTAACCCTAAACTCGGTTTCATGAAGTCAAGCATGAAGATATGTGGTTTTTGGTTTCAACATGGAAATTCAAAAACCTCCCAAGAGCTTCATTTTAGGGACTAAGAAGCATACATGCTTACTTTTTCATATTCATGTTTTTAACTTATTCAAATCTTGGTGGAACCAAGGATTTGACCAAGATTCAAATGGGTATAAAAGTTCAAAAAAACAAGGTCTTCTTATATGTTATATAGTAAGCATTCAATTAATTTGATAAACAAGGTCTACACATATTCAAACCAGGAAAATCATGTATCTACCCCTAACCCTAAACTCTGTCTTATGAAGAAGTCAAGCATGCATGAAGAGAAGTGGTTTTTGGTTTCAAGCATGGAAATTTCAAAAACCCTCCCAAGAGCTACATATTGGAGTGACTAAGAAGGATAGATGCTTAATTTTTCATATTCATGTTTTAAACTTGTTTAAATCATGGTCAAACCTAGATTTGACCAAGATTCAAATGGGCAAAATTTTAAAAATGAAAAATCAAGGCACATAGTCTTCTTATTTTTGGTTTCAAACATGGAAATTTCAAAAACCCTCCCAAAGAGCTTCATTTTGGAGTGACTAAGAAGGATCCATAGGAAACTATGTACTAATACAATATAATGATCACCCGAGTTATTAGAGCAACAAGTCTGTCACTTACGTGTGGTTCCCATGCGTGAGGTCCCACACTTCAGTGAGCACAAGTCACGTACGCTAGGTAGGCAAACTCCCAGCCATCTTCTTTGTCAAGAGAGAGGCATCAACACTCTCTCTCTCTCTCTCTCTCTCTCCAATTATCCACCTCCGTTGGCTGCCGGTTTTGGCAGGTCGTTTCTAGCTCAGCTCGTAGGCCATGGTGTGCAGGCTCTATAGCCATGGCGATTTGGTCGCGCTAAGTGGTTCGTCCCCGGCTGCGACGAGGATCAATCTGGGCGGTGTTAAGGACCCGATCGCATTTCTTGCTTTCAGCATGGGGTCTACCATGTAAATCTTAGGGATTTAGACGTAATTTCCTGTTTATTTTGTGTCCTGCTGTAAACTGCGCTCTGATGCGTATTGGAAATCTGGGTCCTTCAGGATCGTTCGGTTGTCCCTCTAAAAAAAACATCTCTCTCATTCTCGGCCTTTCTCGCTCGCTCGCACCCCCTGCGCACTGACAACCCTGCACAACAGTCAACATCACCAGAAAAAGGATAGACACCATAAATAAGTGGGGCCCCGTGACTGCTCTCCCTTCGTCTCCTCCCGTGTGATCCCTCTTCCTCCGACTCCCGACCTTAGAAAAGAAAAATGAAATGAAAGAGTTTCACTGGACGGGCAAACACATGTGCTGCCTAGTAATAATAATAATAACGTAAAAAATCGACCTACGAATCTATTATTAAATAAGCTAAACTAGGGTTTTGCCCAGTACTACGGATCAATTTCTGAAAATCCAACTACGGGGTTCGATTTTGGCCTGCTAATATAAAATTATATAATCCGAACTAGTATTCCTCTAAAAAATCATTTTGGTATGCATCGTTTGGTACTTTTCATAGCTAGAGTGCTTACTCCCTCCGTTAGCAAATAGTCTTCGTATGTCATATAGTAAGCATTCAAGTTGAAAAACAAGCTCTAGACATATTCAAACCAGAAAAATCATGTATCTACCCCCTATATATCCCTAAACCCTGACTTATGAATTCAAGCATGAAGAGAAGTGGTTTTTGGTTTCAATCATGGAAATTTCAAAAACCCTCCCAAGAGCTTCATTTTGGAGTGACTAATTAAGAAGCATACATGCTTACCTTTTCATATTAATGTTTTAAACTTGTTCAAATCTTGGTCAACAAACCTAGGATTTGACGAAGAATCAAATGTGTATAAAAAATTAAAACCAAGGTCTGCTCATGTCATATAGTGAGCATTCAATTAAATTGATAAACAAGGTCTAGACATATTCAAACTAGCAGGAAAATCATGTATCTACCCCCTAACCCAAACTCTATCTTATGAAGTCAAGCATGCATGAAGAGAAGTGGTTTTTGGTTTTCAAGCATGGAAATTTCAAAAACTCCTATGTCATCTAGTAAGCATTCATCAATTAAGTTGATAAATAATGTCTAGACATATTCAAACCAGAAAGTTTATGTATCAAGCTACCCCTAACCCCAAACTTTGTCTTATGAAGTCTAGCATGAAGAGAAGTACGTGGTTTTTTGGTTTCAAACATGGAAATTTCAAAAACCCTCTCAAGATCGAGCTTCATTTTGGAGTGACTACGAAGGATACATGCTTAATTTTTCATATTCATGTTTTAAACTTGTTTAAATCATGGTCAAACCTAGGATTTGACCAAGATTCAAATGGGCATAAAATTCAAAAAATGAAAAACCAATGCACATAGTCATCTTATGTCATCTAGTAAGCATTCAATTAAGTTGATAAACAAGGTCTAGACATATTCAAACCAGAAAATTCATGTATCAAGCTACCCCTATCCCCAAACTCTGTCTTATGAAGTCAAGCATGAAGAGAAGTACGTGGTTTTTGGTTTCAAATTAACATGGAAATTTCAAAAACCCTCTCAAGAGCTTCATTTGAAGTGATTAATTAAGATACATGCATGCTTACTTTTTCATATTCATGTTTTAAACTTATTCAAATCTTGGTGAAACCGGATTTGACCAAGATTCAAATGGGTACAAAAATTAAAAAAAACAAAAAAGGTCTTCTTATGTTATATAGTAATTCAATTAAGTTGATAAACAAGGTCTAGACATATTCAAACCAGAAAAATCATGCATGTATCTACCCCTAACCCTAAACTCTGTTTCATGAAGTCAAGCATGAAGATATGTGGTTTTTGGTTTCGAACATGGAAATTCAAAAACCCTCCCAAGAGCTTCATTTTGAAGTGACTAAGAAGCATACATGCTTACTTTTTCATATTCATGTTTTTAACTTATTCAAATCTTGGTGGAACCAAGGATTTGACCAAGATTCAAATGGGTATAAAAATTCAAAAAAAACAAGGTCTTCTTATGTTATATAGTAAGCATTCAATTATTTTGATAAACAAGGTCTACACATATTCAAACCAGGAAATTATGTATCTACCCCCTAACCCTAAACTCTGTCTTATGAAGTCAAGCATGCATGAGAGAAGTGGTTTTTGGTTTCAAGCATGGAAATTTCAAAAACCCTCCCAAGAGCTTCATTTGGAGTGACTAAGAAGATACATGCTTATTTTCATATTCATGTTTTAAACTTGTTCAAATCTTGGTCAAACCTATGATTTGACCAAGATTCAAATGGGTATAAAAATGAAAACCAAGGTCTTCTTATGTCATATAGTAAGCATTCAATTAAGTTGATAAATAAGGTCTAGACATATTCAAACGGAAAAATCATGTATCAAGCTACCCCTAACCCCTAATTAACTCTGTCTTATGAAGTCAAGCATGAAGATAAGTATGTGGTTTTTTGGTTTCAAACATGGAAATTTCAAAAACCCTCTCAAGATCGAGCTTCATTTTGGAGTGACTACGAAGGATACATGCTTACTTTTTCATATTCATGTTTTAAACTTGTTTAAATCATGGTCAAACCTAGGATTTGACAAAGATTCAAATGGGCATAATTTAAAAAAAACAAAAAATGAAAAACCAAGGCACATAGTCTTCTTATGTTATATTGTAAGCATTCAATTAAGTTGATAAACAAGGTCTAGACATATTCAAACCAGAGAAATCATGTATCTACCCCCTAACCTAAACTCTGTCTCATGAAGTCAAGCATGATGATATGTGGTTTTTTGGTTTCAAACATGGAAATTTCAAAAACCCTCCCAAGAGCTTCATTTTGAAGTGATTAATTATGAAGCATACATGCATGCTTACTTTTTCATATTCATGTTTTAAACTTATTCAAATCTTGGTGAAACCTAGGATTTGACCAAGATTCAAATCCGTATAAAAATTAAAAAACAAAATAAAAAAAACAAGGTCTTCTTATGTTATATAGTAAGCATTCAATTAAGTTGATAAATAAGGTCTAGACATATTCAAACCAGAAAAATCATGTATCTACCCCTAACCCTAAACTTTGTCTTATGAAGTCAAGCATGAAGAGAAGTGGTTTTTGGTTTCAAGCATGGAAATTTCAAAAACCTCCCCAAACTTCATTTTAGAGTGACTAAGAAGGATACAAGCTTCCCTTTTCATTTTCATGTTTTAAACTTGTTTAAATTATCTTGGTCCGCCCATGCTATAGTCTGGATCCGCCCATGCTATAGTTTGAGGCCATTTGGATGACGTCGAAAAAATTCTTTGATTAGAAATGGGGTTGTTCGAACCCCGTAGTTGGATTTTTTGAACCTTGATCTGTAGTACTGGGCAAAACCCTAGTTTAACCTATTTAATTATAGATTCGTATGTCGATTTTTCTACGTTCCTTTTTATTAGTATTACTCTACTATGCAGCACATATGTGTTTTCCCGTCGAGTGAAACTCGGAGGAAGAGGGATCACTCCGGAGAGAAGAAGGAGGGAGAGCATTATGGTGTCTCCCTTTCGGGTGATGATGTTGACTATTGTGCAGGGTTTGTCAGTGAGCAGGAGGTGCGAGCGAGCGAGCGAGTCGAGCGAGGCCGAGAATGAGAGAGATTTGTTTTTTTTGTGAGAGGGACAACCGAAGGATCCGAAGGACCCACAGACTTCCAATACGCATCTGATGCGTCTTCTCTTGACAAAGAAAATGGCTGGGAGTTTCGTACCTATTGCACATGACTTGTGCTCACTGAAGTGTGGGACCTCACGCATGGGCACCACACGTAAGTGACAGTGTTGGTGTAAAAACTCGGTTGATTATTATAGTGCATTAGAACAAAGTTTCCTATGGATTCAAGGGTAGGAAATCCAAGTTAACTCATTTACATGACATTATTTTTCCATGAAGCAAAGTTAACACATCTATCAATTGGTACATTTTGGAGTGACTAAGAAGGATCCATGCTTACCGTTTTCACGTGTTAAACTTGTTTAAATCTTGGTCAAACCTAGGATTTGACAGAGATTCAAATGGGCAGAAAATTCAAAAAAACAGAAAAATGAAAAACCAAAGCACATACGTAGTTTTCTTATGTCATATAGTAAGCATTCAAGTTGATAAACAAGGTCTAGACATATTCAAAACATACAAATCATGTATGTACCCCTAACCCTAAACTATGTCTTATGAAGTCAAGCATGAGAGAAGTGGTTTTGGGTTTCAAACATGGAAATTTCAAAACCTCCCAAAAACTTCATTTAGAGTGACTAAGAAGGATAAATGCTTCCCTTTTCATTTTCATGTTTTCAACTTTTTTAAATCTTGGTAAAACCTAGGATCTGACCAAGATTCAAATGGGCATCAAAAATAAAAATCAGAAAAATGAAAAACCAAAGCACATAGTCTTCTTATGTCATATAGTAAGCATTAAAGTTGATAAACAAGGTCTAGGCATATTCAAACCAGGACAAATCATGTATCTACCCCTAACCCTAAACTCTGTCTTATGAAGTCAAGCATGAAGAGAAGTGTTTTGGGTTTCAAACATGGAAATTTCAAAAACCCTCTCAAAGAGCTTCATTTTGGAGTGACTAAGAAGGATCCATAGGAAACTATGTACTAATACAGTATAATGATCACCCGAGTTATTAGAGCAACAAGTCTGTCACTTACGTGTGGTTCCCATGTGTGAGGTCCCACACTTCAGTGAGCACAAGTCACGTAGTCTTCTTATGTCATATAGTAAGCATTCAATTAAGTTGATAAATAAGGTCTAGACATATCAAACCAGAAAAATCATGTATCTACCCCCTATATATCCCTAAACCCTGACTTATGAAGTCAAGCATGAAGAGAAGAAGTGGTTTTTGGTTTCAAACATGGAAATTTCAAAAACCCTCCCAAGAGCTTCATTTTGGAGTGACTAGTTAAGACGCATACATGCTTACTTTTTCATATTCATGTTTTAAACTTGTTCAAATCTTGGTCAACAAACCTAGCTACGATTTGACGAAGATTCAAATGGGTATAAAAAAATTAAAACCAAGGTCTGCTCATGTCATATAGTAAGCATTCAATTAAATTGATAAACAAGGTCTAGACATATTCAAACTAGTAGGAAAATCATGTATCTACCCCTAACCCTAACTATGTCTTATGAAGTCAAGCATGCATGAAGAAAAGTGGTTTTTGGTTTTCAAGCATGGAAATTTCAAAAACCCTCCCAAGAGCTACATATTGGAGTGACTAAGAAGGATAGATGCTTAATTTTTCATATTCATGTTTTAAACTTGATTAAATCATGGTCAAACCTAGAATTTGACCAAGATTCAAATGGGCATAAAAATTCAAAAAAAATGAAAAACCAATGCACATAGTCATCTTATGTCATCTAGTAAGCATTCAATTAAGTTGATAAACAATGTCTAGACATATTCAAACCAGAAAATTCATGTATCAAGCTACCCCTAACCCCAAACTCTGTCTTATGAAGTCAAGCATGAAGAGAAGTACGTGGTTTTTTGGTTTCAAACATGGAAATTTCAAAAACCCTCTCAAGAGCTTCATTTTGGAGTGACTACGAATGATACATGCTTAATTTTTCATATTCATGTTTTAAACTTGTTTAAATCATGGTCAAACCTAGGATTTGGCCAAGATTCAAATGGGAAAAATTAAAAAAAAATCAAGGCACATAGTCTTCTCATGTCATATAGTAATTAAGTTGATAAACAAGGTCTAGACATATTCAAACGAGAGAAATCATGTATCTACCCCCTAACACTAAACTCTGTCTCATGAAGTCAAGCGCATGCATGAAGATATGTGGTTTTTGGTTTCAAACATGGAAATTTCAAAAACCCTCCCAAGAGCTTCATTTCAAAGTGATTAATTAAGAAGCATACATGCATGCTTACTTTCATATTCATGTTTTAAACTTATATTCAAATCTTGGTGAAACCTAGGATTTGACCAAGATTCAAATGGGTATAAAATTAAAAAAAAACAAAAAAGGTCTTCTTATGTCATATAGTAGGCATTCAATTAAGTTGATAAACAAGGTCTAGACATATTCAAACAAGAAAAATCAAGCATGTATCTACCCCTAACCCTAAACTCTGTTTCATGAAGTTAAGCATGAAGATATGGTTTTTGGTTTCGAACAAGGAAATTCAAAAACCCTCCCAAGAGCTTCATTTTGAAGTGACTAAGAAGCATACGTGCTTACTTTTTCATATTCATGTTTTTAACTTATTCAAATCTTGGTGGAACCAAGGATTTGACCAAGATTCAAATGGGTATAAAAGTTCAAAAAAAACAAGGTCTTCTTATATGTTATATAGTAAGCATTCAATTAATTTGATAAACAAGGTCTACACATATTCAAACCAGGAAAATCATGTATCTACCCCCTAACCCTAAACTCTATCTTATGAAGAAAGCATGCATGAAGAGAAGTGGTTTTTGGTTTCAAGCATGGAAATTTCAAAAACCCTCCCAAGAGCTACATATTGGAGTGACTAAGAAGGATAGATGCTTAATTTTTCATATTCATGTTTTAAACTTGTTTAAATCATGGTCAAACCTAGGATTTAACCAAGATTCAAATGGGCAAAATTTTAAAAAATGAAAAATCAAGGCACATAGTCTTCTTATTTTTGGTTTCAAACATGGAAATTTCAAAAACCCTCCCAAAGAGCTTCATTTTGGAGTGACTAAGAAGGATCCATAGGAAACTATGTACTAATACAGTATAATGATCACCCGAGTTATTAGAGCAACAAGTCTGTCACTTACGTGTGGTTCCCATGCGTGAGGTCCCACACTTCAGTGAGCACAAGTCACGTACGCTAGGTAGGCAAACTCCCGGCCATCTTCTTTGTCAAGAGAGAGGCATCAACACTCTCTCTCTCTCTCCAATTATCCACCTCCGTTGGCTGCCGGTTTTGGCAGGTCGTTTCTAGCTCAGCTCGTAGGCCATGGTGTGCAGGCTCTGTAGCCATGGCGATTTGGTCGCGCCAAGTGGTTCGTCCCCGGCTCCGACGAGGATCAATCCGGACGGTGCCTATTAAGGACCCGATCGCATTTCTTGCTTTCAGCATGGGGTCTACCATGTAAATCTTAGGGATTTAGACGTAATTTCCTGTTTATTTTGTGTCCTGCTGTAAACTCCGCTCTGATGCGTATTGGAAATCTGGGTCCTTCAGGATCGTTCGGTTGTCCCTCTAAAAAAAACATCTCTCTCATTCTCGGCCTTTCTCGCTCGCTCGCACCCCCCTGCGCACTGACAACCCTGCACAACAGTCAACATCACCAGAAAAAGGATAGACACCATAAATAAGTGGGGCCCCATGACTGCTCTCCCTTCGTCTCCTCCCGTGTGATCCCTCTTCCTCCGACTCCCGACCTTGCGGAAAAGAAAAATGAAATGAAAGAGTTTCACTGGACGGGCAAACACATGTGCTGCCTAGTAATAATAATAATAACGTAAAAAATCGACCTACGAATCTATTATTAAATAAGCTAAACTAGGGTTTTGCCCAGTACTACGGATCAATTTCTGAAAATCCAACTACGGGGTTCGATTTTGGCCTGCTAATATAAAATTATATAATCCGAACTAGTATTCCTCTAAAAAATCATTTTGGTATGCATCGTTTGGTACTTTTCATAGCTAGAGTGCTTACTCCCTCCGTTAGCAAATAGTCTTCGTATGTCATATAGTAAGCATTCAAGTTGAAAAACAAGCTCTAGACATATTCAAACCAGAAAAATCATGTATCTACCCCCTATATATCCCTAAACCCTGACTTATGAATTCAAGCATGAAGAGAAGTGGTTTTTGGTTTCAATCATGGAAATTTCAAAAACCCTCCCAAGAGCTTCATTTTGGAGTGACTAATTAAGAAGCATACATGCTTACCTTTTCATATTAATGTTTTAAACTTGTTCAAATCTTGGTCAACAAACCTAGGATTTGACGAAGAATCAAATGTGTATAAAAAAATTAAAACCAAGGTCTGCTCATGTCATATAGTGAGCATTCAATTAAATTGATAAACAAGGTCTAGACATATTCAAACTAGCAGGAAAATCATGTATCTACCCCCTAACCCAAACTCTATCTTATGAAGTCAAGCATGCATGAAGAGAAGTGGTTTTTGGTTTCAATCATGGAAATTTAAAAAACGCTCTCAAGAGCTTCCATTTTGGAGTGACTACGAAGGATACATGCTTAATTTTTCATATTCATGTTTTAAACTTGTTTAAATCATGGTCAAACCTAGGATTTGGCCAAGATTCAAATGGGCAAAATTTAAAAAAAAATCAAGGCACATAGTCTTCTTATGTCATATAGTAAGCATCATTCAATTAAGTTGATAAACAAGGTCTAGACATATTCAAACGAGAGAAATCATGTATCTACCCCTAACCCTAAACTCTGTCTCATGAAGTCAAGCGCATGCATGAAGATATGTGGTTTTTGGTTTCAAACATGGAAATTTCAAAAACCCTCCCAAGAGCTTCATTTCGAAGTGATTAATTAAGAAGCATACATGCATGGTTACTTTTTCATAGTCATGTTTTAAACTTATTCAAATCTTGGTGAAACCTAGGATTTGACCAAGATTCAAATGGGTATAAAAATTCAAAAAAAAACAAAAAAGGTCTTCTTATGTTATATAGTAGGCATTCAATTAAGTTGATAAACAAGGTCTAGACATATTCAAACAAGAAAAATCATGCATGTATCTACCCCTAACCCTAAACTCTGTTTCATGAAGTCAAGCATGAAGATATGTGGTTTTTGGTTTCGAACATGGAAATTCAAAAACCCTCCCAAGAGCTTCATTTTGAAGTGACTAAGAAGCATACATGCTTACTTTTTCATATTCATGTTTTTAACTTATTCAAATCTTGGTGGAACCAAGGATTTGACCAAGATTCAAATGGGTATAAAAATTCAAAAAAAAACAAGGTCTTCTTATGTTATATAGTAAGCATTCAATTATTTTGATAAACAAGGTCTACACATATTCAAACCAGGAAATTATGTATCTACCCCTAACCCTAAACTCTGTCTTATGAAGTCAAGCATGCAAGAGAAGTGGTTTTTGGTTTCAAGCATGGAAATTTCAAAAACCCTCCCAAGAGCTTCATTTTGGAGTGACTAAGAAGCATACGTACGTGCTTACTTTTTCATATTCATGTTTTAAACTTGTTCAAATCTTGGTCAAACCTATGATTTGACCAAGATTCAAATGGGTATAAAAAATGAAAACCAAGGTCTTCTTATGTCATATAGTAAGCATTCAATTGAGTTGATAAATAAGGTCTAGACATATTCAAACCAGAAAAATCATGTATCAAGCTACCCCTAACCCCTAATTAACTCTATCTTATGAAGTCAAGCATGAAGATAAGTATGTGGTTTTTTGGTTTCAAACATGGAAATTTCAAAGACCCTCTCAAGATCGAGCTTCATTTTGGAGTGACTACGAAGGATACATGCTTACTTTTTCATATTCATGTTTTAAACTTGTTTAAATCATGGTCAAACCTAGGATTTGACAAAGATTCAAATGTGCATAAAATAAAAAAACAAAAAATGAAAAACCAAGGCACATAGTCTTCTTATGTTATATTGTAAGCATTCAATTAAGTTGATAAACAAGGTCTAGACATATTCAAACCAGAGAAATCATGTATCTACCCCTAACCTAAACTCTGTCTCATGAAGTCAAGCATGATGATATGTGGTTTTTGGTTTCAAACATGGAAATTTCAAAAACCCTCCCAAGAGCTTCATTTTGAAGTGATTAATTATGAAGCATACATGCATGATTACTTTTTCATATTCATGTTTTAAACTTATTCAAATCTTGGTGAAACCTAGGATTTGACCAAGATTCAAATCCGTATAAAAATTAAAAAACAAAATAAAAAAAACAAGGTCTTCTTATGTTATATAGTAAGCATTCAATTAAGTTGATAAATAAGGTCTAGACATATTCAAACCAGAAAAATCATGTATCTACCCCTAACCCTAAACTTTGTCTTATGAAGTCAAGCATGAAGAGAAGTACGTGGTTTTTTGGTTTCAAACATGGAAATTTCAAAAACCCTCTCAAGAGCTTCCATTTTGGAGTGACTACGAAGGATACATGCTTAATTTTTCATATTCATGTTTTAAACTTGTTTAAATCATGGTCAAACCTAGGATTTGGCCAAGATTCAAATGGGCAAAATTTAAAAAAAATCAAGGCACATAGTCTTCTTATGTCATATAGTAAGCATTCAATTAAGTTGATTAACAAGGTCTAGACATATTCAAACGAGAGAAATCATGTATCTACCCCTAACCCTAAACTCTGTCTTATGAAGTCAAGCATGCATGAAGAAGTGATTTTTGGTTTCAAGCATGGAAATTTCAAAAACCCTCCCAAGAGCTTCATTTTGGAGTGACTAAGAAGCATACGTACGTGCTTACTTTTCATATTCATGTTTTAAACTTGTTCAAATCTTGGTCAAACCTATGATTTGACCAAGATTCAAATGGTATAAAAAATGAAAACCAAGGTCTTCTTATGTCATATAGTAAGCATTCAATTAAGTTGATAAATAAGGTCTAGACATATTCAAACCAGAAAAATCATGTATCAAGCTACCCCTAATTAACTCTGTCTTATGAAGTCAAGCATGAAGATAAGTATGTGATTTTTTGGTTTCAAACATGGAAATTTCAAAACCCTCTCAAGATCGAGCTTCATTTTGGAGTGACTACGAAGGATACATGCTTACTTTTTTATATTCATGTTTTAAACTTGTTTAAATCATGGTCAAACCTAGGATTTGACCAAGATTCAAATGGGCATAATTTAAAAAAACAAAAATGAAAAACCAAGGCACATAGTCTTCTTATGTTATATTGTAAGCATTCAATTAAGTTGATAAACAAGGTCTAGACATATTCAAACCAGAGAAATCATGTATCTACCCCCTAACCTAAACTCTGTCTCATGAAGTCAAGCATGATGATATGTGGTTTTTGGTTTCAAACATGGAAATTTCAAAAACCCTCCCAAGAGCTTCATTTTGAAGTGATTAATTATGAAGCATACATGCAT
This sequence comes from Lolium multiflorum, assembly GCA_030979885.1. Lineage (NCBI taxonomy): Eukaryota > Viridiplantae > Streptophyta > Magnoliopsida > Poales > Poaceae > Lolium > Lolium multiflorum. The sequence continues at coordinate 113,253,367 of CM061752.1, read as the reverse complement.
GCTTACTTTTTCATATTCATGTTTTAAACTTATTCAAATCTTGGTGAAACCTAGGATTTGACCAAGATTCAAATCCGTATAAAAATTAAAAAACAAAATAAAAAAACAAGGTCTTCTTATGTTATATAGTAAGCATTCAATTAAGTTGATAAATAAGGTCTAGACATATTCAAACCAGAAAAATCATGTATCTACCCCTAACCCTAAGCATGTATCTCGTTGTTTGCGCTATGATACAATATCTACCTATGTTACACTAATCTCCTCTCTCCTACTTAATTAGCTGCCACATCAGCAGTTTTGTGGGACCAATGTGTATGATACTAGCTATGATACTAGCACTATCATGTGGGTACCTAAATCTCGAGTCAAAGTTTGACACGAGACCGATGTGGACTTTATTAATGGTGGAAGGGAGTAACAATCATAAGCACATTATTATTATTGATTGAACAACATTTTATTTGATGTGCCATAAGAAGTTTAGAAACTCCTAGCCCCTGGAGGTGGCGTTTTGGCACACACGTGCATATGCACCGATTATTGGAAATAATAAAAAAACAATTATATAAATGTTAAAAAAATCTGACATAAATTTTTTGGTATACATTGTGACATCCTATGTTCGTTCATAAGTTTTCGTGGAAAAACAACATTTTGTGTGGTGTGTACAAAAAAGGCAAAAAATGTACGTAGTCGTGTTACAGCATCAAAATTTGTCTTTTTTACAGGAGCCACATATTTTTTTAAAAAAACTTATGTACCAACATAAAATGTCTAGATATACATGTAAAATTTCAGTTTAGAATTTTTGGACACTTTGAAATGTGGATTCACATAATGGATTCCTCTACCTCGACCCCCTTGGATTCCTGAACAGACTTACAGTACTACTAGTAGGGCCTACTATTTATTATTATTATTACCTACTGCAGGCAAAATTTAATCTCATCGAGCGGTAAAATTCCCCGCCAACGCCCAAATATCTCGCGCCGCAAAGTTTCAGATCTGCGAATATTTTTTCCCTCAAAAGAAGGACTGCGAAATTCCCTTTTTCTCCTCTATCGCCCAGCTTCGCCCTAGTTTCGCCCGCAAGCCCTCAGAGAAACCGCTCCTCTTACCTACCTCCCACCTTCACGGCCGCCGCACCGGAAAATCACCGCCGCACTTCGCCGTTCAAGCTGCCACGGCTTCAAACCTCGAGGCTGCCCTATCCGCTTGATCCGCACCTACTCCGGCGTCCACCGCACCGTATCTCGTTCGCCGACTCTATCGACCACCGCACCTGACCAGCTTCGCCGACACCGACGTCCCCGTGCACTGCACATCATCTGCTTCACCGACCTTCTAGTTCGGCCGGCGCGCTGAACACTTCATCGACCGCCCAGCATGTCCTTCTCCGACCCCCCAAGATCTGCTTCCCCGGCACCCACCGCAACAGCAGTCCCCTCGCCGACCTCCACGTCACCCGTAAGAACGCGGAACACGTCTAAACGCCGCCCAGAAATAGGTAACCAGACATCCCTGCGCGTTTTGTTCTGTTAGGAGTATTGCAGCTGACTGTATTTCTGAATTCGTGCTAGTATATTTTTAACTTACAAGTGCTTTCGTTTGTAACCACCTCATCCTTTAGATTTAAACACGACGCATAAGTATTTTTTTCCGTGACCTAACCCACCCATTTGCTGAAACTCTACATGGTATCAGAGCCTAGGTTTCCTTCCTGCTAGTGCTAGCCGCCCCAAACAGTACCATACAAGTTCTTCCTTTGACCACAAAAACCACCGTTGAGATGTACAAATCCAGGCGGCGGGAGGCCGCATCAGGTGCTCTGCGTGGGTTGCGGCTATCACACACAGCGATGCGAGTTGTGTGAGATCGGCGGCTGCTCGCGCGGGGACAAAGAAGAGGGTCAAGATCGTTTTGGTTTAGAAAGGAGAGAAGAGGAAGTGAATCCGTGGCAGAGAGATCTGGATCCGTGCGAGGGGGAGATGTTGGAGGCGTGCGGAGTGGGCCGAGCCTTTGAGCGCAGGGCGGAGCCGGAGGTTGGTGCTGGACGTTGACCAGCGCGAGCCGGTCGATGTGGCCAGGTGCGGTCTGCCAGGTTGGCCAGGGCGCGCAGACGAGGCGCCATCCGAGTGGAAGTGAGGAGAAAATGGAGATGTGAGGCTGTGAGGATATGTTGTGATGGAGTTGATGAGGCTGCGATTGAGTCGTGATGGAGTTGATGAGGCTGCGGTTTAGTGGTGATGGTGATGGTTGTGGATATGTCCAGGGGAAAGGCATGCGTGCCTGAGGTGAGACTGGTTGAGGCCTGACCGGGGGATAGGCATGGGTGCTTGAGGAGTGGATGGTTGAGGCAGGAGTTGGCTGGGGGTTTGTGGGAGAGACGGAAGAGGTCAGTGGCCGGGCAGAGTGGAGAAGAGAGGCTGAGGACATTGAGGCGAGTGTGGATGGTTCTGCGGAACTTGTGTGGTGAGGCAGCCGGGGTTGTTGAGGATGTGTATGGTTAGGAGTTGTGCGTATCCCAGATGGTTGAAGCTGGATGTCTTCGCTGCTGATGAAGAGATGAATCGAGATGACAAGATGATGGAAAGTGCAATGCTGTCATGTATCCTAGGAGTTATGCTGAAAGTTCATTACTCGTAGTTGTCATATGTGTCATGTTGTTGCAAGATGGCCATGGTTGTTTACCCATGATCATCTTGAGGGGGTGTGTTGGACCATGAGTGAGTTTAGTAGTAGCGCTGTAGTAATATTGTATCCAGTGTGAGGCCCATAGAGGCCCATGTCCAGTGGTATTGTAACCCTAACTCAGATGATATAAATACAGAGTGTGGTGGTCTGAGTGACCTAACCCACCCATTCGCTGAAACTCTACAAAATATGAGCCACCAATCATGAGCCGTTGAATGCTCTACATGTCCACGATTGACAACAACAACAACAACAACAACAACAACACCAACAACAAAGCTTTATTCCCAAACAAGTTGGGGTAGGCTATACAAGTCCACCATTGACACGATTACAATTTCTCACTATTTGGCCGTAGGCTACTGCTCTAGTTACATCATGTTTGATATCTTTCTGCGATCATGTATTACATGTTTATGCACGTCATAATGTTTCTACTACTGTTTGGTGTCAATTTAATTATAGCAAATCCTTGACTCGTAACTGTTTGTTGTTATTACACGTGCAGCAGGCACATCTTACACTCAGAAACGTAGAGTAAAGCTCGCCTATAATCATGTAAGTACCTGCTGTTTTTTGTATATTGCTTAATGCAAACTTCTATATCTTGGATCCTGTTTCTGTTTACAATTGGCCTCTCCTTCATGCAGAGGAGAAACAGTGTGGCACCAGGTTCTTCTGCCCAAGTACCTGATGAGGTCCGTGTGACTCAAAAAAAAGCTCACGTAAGTTCCCTGTTTTTTTTGGAATGTTAATTTACCTCCTGTGCGTAGTTCAATTGCATCATTTTCTGTATGTTGCACTACCTAAGTTGCCTAATGGAATCTAATAAAATATAAACAATGACCATATGGAACATTGCACACTGCCTTTGACCCATCTGGCATCCGGCATGCCTGGGTATAAGTTACATGATTTGGCTATGTTAAACAAGTCCTAAAATTCTATTATGTTAATTTTTTGCCTGTTGCTTCATTGAGTTTGCCTGTTGTTCCATGGCTAGTGCATGAAGTTTGATAGAAATGATCCTAGCTGAAATGATGCACTTCGTGTTTTTTATTGCTTTATTCCTAACCTAGCTTCCTATTCTACTTGAAACATGATTGCTTTATTCCTAACCTAGCTTCCTATTCTACTTGAAACATGATTGCTTTATTCCTAACCTAGCTTCCTATTCTACTTGAAACATTGTGAAAAAATAGTTATATTACTTGTTTAAATGTCTAGCTTTGTTTTTCTGAGTCCCATTGACATGATGTGGTATATCCATATTCAAATGATCTGGCTGTTTATATAATACGCTCCATGTTCAATTGCTTCATTCATTTTCTAGTAATCTACTAGTAAGTAGCACGTGCTTTGCACGTCACGACATATATAATTTTAAAATATATTTCCATATTTTATTTGATGTTGATAATTATTATTTTTTGCTAAAATTAGTCACAAAGCCTAAAGTTTGGCTTTTGAAAAACTAATACACCCTAAAAGAAGTAATGGAAGGAGTAATATGTGAGTTCATTACAATTAAGTTTTTTAGTCAGTATGAAATAGAAGTATACCCTAGGTGGGCCGCGATCAAGATGGATTTGAAGAATATACATGGAAGAATATACGTGAATCGGCCTTATGCACAACGTTTGGGCTAGCGTGCCCGTGTATCTGTAATATAGTAGATCGCATCTTAGATTAAGAGATAGAGTTTTACCCGTGCACGGTTAGGTGCACGCCTAAATTAGAAAGTCCCCTGGACTATAAATATGTATCTAGGGTTTATGAAATAAACAACAACCAACGTTCAACCACAAATCAATCTCGGCGCATCGCCAACTCCTTCGTCTCGAGGGTTTCTACCGGTAAGCATCATGCTGCCTAGATCGCATCTTGCGATCTAGGCAGCACTCTTATTACGTTGTTCATGCGTTGCTCGTCTGAAGCCTTTTTGATGGCGAGCAACGTAGTTATCTTAGATATGTTAGGGTTAGCATTGCTCTTAATATCATATGCTATCATAGTGCAACCCTTGCATATCTAGCCCTTACACCTATCTTAGGTGTAGGGGCGGCACCCCTTGATCATTATTTAGTAGATCCGATCCGTTACGGTTGCTCCTTGTTCTTCAAGGATTAGTTTAATATCTGCAATAGTTAGGCCTTACAAAGGGTTGGAGGATCCAGCGGCACGTAGGGTGTCGTTTGCTAGTCCTAGACAGGATGTTCCGGGGATCAACCTCGTGTTGGTTTTTAGGCCCTGTCTAGGATCGGCTTACGATCACCGTGCGTGGCCGCGAGGCCCAATCGTGAGTAGGATGATCCGATTATGCGGTGAAAACCCTAAATCGTCGTAGATCGCTTTAGCTTTATTTTGATCAAGCAGGACCACCATATATTCGTGCACCTCGTACGAATCATGGGTGGATCGGCTCCTTGAGCCTATTCACGGGATAACCTGAGAGCCGATCGAGGCTCGTATTTAATGTTTACGTGTATGCCATGCAGGAAACTAAGCGAGGCATCTCCATCACCTTCCTGACCAGGTATAGGTCGGGTGGCACGCCCATCAGCATCGGACGTGTGTACCGAGGCTTTGCGGGCCGTCGCTCGGAGGGACCAGGGCCAGCCGCAGCCCTAAGTTGTTCCCGGCTCTACTGTGTTGCCCGTCGCTGCCCGCCGGTGGGTTTTGACCGCAACACATTCTTGCACGCCGGTGGGACTTACCCTGAAGGTTGCCAGCCAGGATCCTCGTTCAGTATCAACATGATAGGACCTGGGCACCACTCGCAAGGATGGAGACGAGGGCAGCTGCTCTCGTAGCAAGCACAGAGGAGGCCGCTCCACGCGATCGGCTCCGTCATGATGGCAAGCGCTACGTCACAGAGGGAGAAGTGAAGAACATAAGATATCAACGACCCCTCTCTGATCACCTCCTCAACAAGTATGTGAGTCAGTATGACCAACGCCGACGATCCAGCGATGATGATGAAAGAGATCGTCTGGCTAGAGAAGCCAGAAGACATCGTCGGCATGATCGCGATGAGGAGGAGTGCGAGCGCCGTGCCAAGGAAAAGACAAGGGAGCAAGGCGACGAAGATAGGCATTGGGACTGCCCCTTCTTCAGACACTGCTGGGATTCAGGAATGAGCCGATTGCCCACAATCGGCAATTGCCCAGAATGCAAAAGAAGAAGGAGGCAGCCAACGTGTCCGTGTTCAAACGTCTAGGGCCTCTCCCACCACAAAGCAAACGCGCTGAGTCCCCTCGGTTGGAAGATCTCGAGGATTCGGAAGACGAGGGAGAAGAAGAAGAAGACAGGTACCACCGTCCAAGGTGGTGCCCTGATGGACTCAGCCGTTCCCAAAAGCGTAGGGTTCAGCGATTGCGTGGCTTGGAGGAAGCCGAAAGGTTATACCTGCATACGCTAAGGAAGGCGCGACCTGATCTGGCTGCGAAAGTTCAGCGAACCCTGGATGAAGAGGGTCGTCCACGGAAAATGGAGTGGCGCCCCAAGCAGAGGAAAGCCGATGATGAAACATCGGCTGGCACAAACATGGTGCTCGTCCTTCCGATGGAGCTTAGTGCTCCAGGATTACACGATGCACTCAAGGTGGACGACAACGAGCGCATCGACATGACAAAGGACGAGGTTGGGCTGGTCTTGTCCACCGGCCTGACCGTGTAGCAAGAACAAACCGATGAGCAAACGTGGAGAGGCCGATCCTTGGGATCGGCCCCAAAGATCTATGAAGGAACATTACAGAGCCTTCATTGAGCGCTTCAATCAATATGGAGGCCGATTCCAGCAATCGGCCAAAATTATCCTCACCACATGTTCTGCTTGTGTTCAACATTGATCCTACCGGAGCCGACGTACAAATTACAGAGCCGATATCTGCCGTTCCTTGACAAATTCGGCTCGGGGGGCACCTAATCAGATTAACATGTGCAGATGAACATGTGTGTAGTGAAACATTGGGGGCCGATTAGAAAAATCGGCCAGTAAAAAAAAAATTTATACAGCCGATGCATGGCCATCGACTCAAGAGGTACAGCTGATGTTAGCAGTTGTTGAGTTATAAGGAGAGGCCCTACTGGATGAATTCCTTCTCAAAACCTCCAACTCCTTCTGCAAGTCGTGCATCAGTCTGCCAAAGATGATGAACTAAGAGGAATCGGAAAGCCGTTTGAGGTTTCTTAGTTCAAGGGACGGATTTGCTGGTCTTTAGCCTTTCAGTCGGTCCTTTGGGTGTGAGCTTTCCGGCCATGTTTTGATGGGAGCTGAAGAGGCTCGGGGGGCAGCTCGCCCTAAAAAATACTTGCTTTGGAGAGCCGATTTTATTGGAATCGGCTGGTTCTGCATTATAACTTGGAAGCCGATGGTGACACATTTGGCTGATTCATTACTATTCTCGCCTTGATTAAGGCTCGGGGGGCAACTAACTTGGTAGATGCTCTGTTTTTGGAGCCAATTGGAGTTGCATCGGCTGACCCTGCACCGTAATCTTCTCAGCGTTCGGCTTGCAAAGAAGGCTGCTAAAGCTACGAAAAGGGAGCCGTCGGCTTTACGGGGTTTGGACCGTCCTGTTGCTGCGAGAAAAGGAAAGAGCTGGGATTCTCAAAATAGCCGATGAATAGTCATCGGTTATGGGATTGCAAAATTTTATGGTCAGGTATCAAATCGCAGTCTGAATTTGAGAAGTGCTTGACTGACGGTCTAATCGATATCTGAGTCCGGCTTCATGGGCGTCTAAGGAAAAAGAATCCGATACGTTGCTATCGGTCTTGGTGTGGCAAGCGGAAGGATTGAAATTGGATTAATTGAAAGATGAATTGGAAGAACAATTTTCATTAATTCAAAGGAGCGGCTTTACAAGAAAGAGCCGATGGCTCTCAAAAGAGGGATCTGGTGCCTAGTGCACTGCTACTACTAGTCCTACTCTACTAGTTGTCGCTGTCCTCATCGTCGCCGTCGTCGATGTCGTCGGCGCTGCTCCCAGGAAGCTCCTCGTCGCTGCTGCCCCAGCCCTCGGCCGGAGCTTCTTCTTCCTCGTCATCATCATCATCCTCGCTGTCCGCCCAAGAGCGGAAGCGCTTTGTCGGCGGGTATCCGATGGAGGAGGAGGATTCATCCTCCTCCTCCTCCTCCTCGTCATCATCATCATCTTCGCTGTCCGCCCAGGCGCGGAATCGCTTTGCCGGCAGAAGCTTAGCGGGGGAGGAGGGGCCGCCCTCCTCCTTTTCCTCTTCTTCCTCTACTTCTTCTTCTTCCCCTTCCCGTCGGAGGAGGTGGGGTTCACCCAGGGATGAAGGTCGTCTTCGCTTTCGCTTATCAGCTCCCCTTCGATGAGGAACTTAAGGTCGTCTTCCCCATCGGTCAGAGGCAGGTCGCCGTCTGGTCCGTGATCGGAGTTCCACTCCGGCTCGCTCGAGGAAAAAGATTGGAGGGAGAGGCCGGAGGAGACGGAGGAAGAGGAAGACATTGCTACAGGGGAAGAGGGTTTTTTGGTGCCGATAGCTAGAACAGAGGAAGGGGATGAAGAGGGCTAATCGATCGGCACGGTTAAATAATGAGGAGCCTGGTGGAGATTTAATGCCATTACAGTTTCCGAGGAGATGATGCTAAAGCTATCGAATTTTGCAGAGAAGCGAGAAGACAGCATCATGATGAAGGATACTGCAACGGTCTCTGCCACGACATGACCCTTCGAAGGAAAAAAGAGTGGTTTTGAAATTATCATTATCAGGGGGCATGTGTTATCACCAGGATTTGACCGAGTCAGAGGTGGGCCGCGATCAAGATGGATTTGAAGAATATACATGGAAGAATATACGTGAATCGGCCTTATGCACAACGTTTGGGCTAGCGTGCCCGTGTATGTGTAATATAGTAGATCGCATCTTAGATTAAGAGATAGAGTTTTTCCCATGCACGGTTAGGTGCACGCCTAAATTAGAAAGTCCCCTGGACTATAAATATGTATCTAGGGTTTATGAAATAAACAACAACCAACGTTCAACCACAAATCAATCTCAGCGCATCGCCAACTCCTTCGTCTCGAGGGTTTCTATAAGCATCATGCTGCCTAGATCGCATCTTGCGATCTAGGCAGCATAAGCTTATTTCGTTGTTCATGCGTTGCTCACTGAAGCCTTTTTGATGGCGAGCAACGTAGTTATCTTAGATATGTTAGGGTTAGCATTGCTCTTAATATCATATGCTATCGTAGTGCAACCCTTGCATATCTAGCCGCCCTTACACCTATCTTAGGTGTAGGGGCGGCACCCCGCTTGATCATTATTTAGTAGATCCGATCCGTTACGGTTGCTCCTTGTTCTTCAAGGATTAGTTTAATATCTGCAATAGTTAGGCCTTACAAAGGGTTGGAGGATCCAGCGGCACGTAGGGTGTCGTTTGCTAGTCCTAGACAGGATGTTCGGGGATCAACCTCGTGTTGGTTTTTAGGCCTTGTCTAGGATTGGCTTACGATCACCGTGCGTGAGCGCGAGGCCCAATCGTGAGTAGGATGATCCGATTATGCGGTGAAAACCCTAAATCGTCGTAGATCGCTTTAGCTTTATTTTGATCAAGCAGGACCACCATATATTCGTGCACCTGCACGAATCATGGGTGGATCGCCTGAGCCGATTCACGGGATAACTGAGAGCCGATCGAGGCTCGTATTTAATGTTTACGTGTATGCCATGCAGAAACTAAGCGAGGCATCTCCATCACCTTCGACCAGGTATAGGTCAGGTGGCACGCCCTTGCATCAGCATCGGACGTGTGTACCGGAGGCTTTGCGGGCCGTCGCTCGGAGGGACCAGGGCCAGCCGCAGCCTAAGTTGTTCCCGGCTACTGTGTTGCCCGTCGCTTCCCCGATGTTTTTTAGTCAGTATGAAATAGAAGTATACCCTAATACGAAAGTGACAAAACTTTTTCATGGACACCCCATTAGGATTATGTATATTTTTGTGATTAGAGTCGAGAATTTTTAAGGATCTATCTTACCTTTTGCGGCATGCATATTGCACGACAAGACTATCTAATTTATATATTTCTACCATATTTTTTGAAATTTAAAATACATTATCCAATATCTATGTATAAATTTACTACCTCAATACTTTTTATGTGACCCACACATGGCCACCGTTAGATTTTATATCAAAACTGGGTTGTCATGGGGAAAAAAGTTAGACCTTAATATGAGTAAATACGAAATATTAGTACTAAATTAATATATAATATTTTATCAGCCTTGGTTGGTGGACCAATGAACTTCGTATCTTCGAGCTTGAAGATGGTTCTTGTAACATAGTAATTGCTATTTGTTTTCCTAGCACAGAATTATATATCAATATCTTCACATAACCATGTACGATGAAGATGATATTTTTCATAACACAGTGCCAATGTAGACGATGGCTTGTGCTTCTATAAACTCCCAAAATAAAAATGTTTTCTTGAGTAAAACAAAAGAACGGCTGAGATTAAATGATACATGTTTGGTATTAGGGGTGAGATAGCTGAGATTAAATGATACCATGATACCCTTTCGGGGGATTACACTATTTTAAATTTTGAGGGTATATGAAAGCTAAGGCCCTGTTTGTTTGGGCTTCTGCTTCTGCTTTTAGAGCTTTTGAGGTCCAAAAGTAGCAGCCCAAACAAACACCAACAATTAGAAAAGCGCTTTGAAGAAGCGCTGTGCCTAAATGAACTAGCAATCCGGAAGTTGGGCGAGACCTGCTTCCCGAGCTTCTTCTGCTCCCGAGCGGCGGTGGACCAAAATGCCCCTAACACTTGCTGCTAACAACGAAAAAACTGCCCTCACGTACAACTCTGGCCCGCCCCTTCCAATCGTTCCCCGCCCGAGAGCCCAGTGCCCATTTTCCCCTTCTTCCTGTCCCGTTCAATGAAAGGATAGGGTTAGGGTTTCCTGCCCGGCCGCCGTCGTCGTTCCGGCCGGCATCGTCGCCAGTATCCGCCGCCGCCGTCCCAGTAGTCCGTCCCCACTTGCAAGCTCGTCGGGAACGCCAGAGAGCATGGTGTAGGAGCTCCTGCAGCAGGGGCGCGCCTCCGCCGCGATAGCATGCGTGGCCCCATGGTCAGCCTCGAGGCCGAGGGCCAGGTCGACCGCCTCCTCTGCGCGTAGGCGGACAAGCAGGGAAGCGCGGCCTAGGAGGAGGACGCTGAGCAGGGAGGCGCGACCTAGGAGGAGGAATCTGAGCACGGCCGCCGGCGACAGGAGGTGCTCGAGGCGTCGCGGGGTCGCAATTTCTCATTCAGCAGACCGCCTGGAGCTGCTCTTCCATCGGTTGGTCCATCTTCACTCCGGCGCGAGGCTCTTCACTACCCGCTCGGCTGCTGCAGGAAATTCTTCCTCCACAGTTCCGTCCAATCCACAGTATTGAAGTATTGATGTACAGAGTAATTGGTAGTTTGGTACAGAGCACGGTGTTCATGCGATGCAATTTTATTTTCCTCTCCTGTACTGTATATGGTAGCTACCAGTTTCACATGACGGTGAAGATGAGAAGGATTTGACAATCCTATTCATATATATTTTATTTTGGATGTCATCGTTTACTTCAAGCAATCAAGGCAATACTTCTGCAAAAATCCTTTTGTGCGCTATTTTGCAAATCTTACTTTTCAATATACAGTAGCATATTTTAGAGCTTAGAGCCTGCCCATTTAAAGCAACCTCGCTGATTAACAATCGACTGATTAATTCCTAAAATTAAGGTGATCGATCAATTAACGGTTAGTGAGATGTCTTGTGATATTGTTTACACTTTTTTTAAAGCCGTAAAAACTTTAACTTAGAAGCCAAAAGCTATATTTAATTCTAAACAACACTCCAAAATATTCCGATACAAAAAGTGTTCAAAATTATTTTAGCAAAAAAGAAAGATAAATTGAAGTATTTTGGGGTTATTAAACATGATAATTATGTAATGAAACTATTATAAATAGCAAATTCGTTTCAAATCTGCATATATTCAACATCTTCAGCACTCAGGGCATTTCAGACATTTCACTCCTAAACCAACAGCAGCAGCCATAAAAAGCACTTCAACCAGACATCAAATCTCTGCTTCCAACAGCTGCTTCTCACAGCTGCTTTTTCACAGCCCACCAGCTACAGCTGCTTCTCAAAAGCTGCAGCCCAAACAAACAGACCCTAAATCCTTAGATTTTGTTGGCAAGTGAATGTTGTCATTGGCCCTGTTATGGATTTTGCATTTCTATTGCCACTACTTGTACTGACATCTCGCTTCATTCTTGTTTAATTCGGTCCCGTTGGTACTCGAACCCGGGTGGGCTGGCTGTGCACTCGCAAGCCTTGCCACTGAGCTAGCACTCAGTTCTCAGATTAAGCAATGCCTCGTTATGCTTAATTTAAATGTTATGGCACTTCATACAAGCCATACAATTAATTGTTGCATTGACCTTCTACGTTGTCGAAGGCACTATCTGAGCATGCTTAAATCAATCATACATTATTTTCCTAATTGTATCCAATCCAACATGCACATGTTTTGACTGTATTTGGCTATTTGCTAGATTTCTTCTGTGCAGTGACCTGGCTTCGTTATTGGGCACATGATGTCTAGTTGCTTGGTTCATTGTATACATCATCGCCATGATCTAGTTTGGTTTGTTCTAAGAGGCATGTGGCTTAACTGGTTTCTTTGTTATATCTGCCCATGGTTCTTTCAAAATTATGTCAACAATGCTGTTTGTTTGCCTTGTATTGTATTGCATTTTAACTTGTTTTGTCTTAGTTTCAGCCTGCAAACAAAGCTGTAATGTCAGTAGGGACAACCCATTTATCAAGTGTTGCGGTCATTTCACAGAGCAACAGTGACAGTGGCACGTGCTCTCATTGGTCCACTGAGTCCAGTACACCAACCGTTCCAGAAGAAATAGATGTACGAGGCTCTATTTTGGATTGCTTGCTATGTTATATCAGCTCAATGATGCTCTTGAAATTGGAGGTCTTTTATTGCATCATATGATGTTGTAACTTGTTTTATCTAAATTTCAGGCTTCAAATAAAGCTACAAAGCCAGAAGCAAGGGCCAATGCCTCAAGTATTGATGTTTCACAAAGCAGCAGTGAGAGTGCATATTGCTCGCATAGGCCCATGGTATCTATTGCTCAACTTAATCCGGCACAAAGAGATTTCGGGGATGCACTCCAAGAGGCAGTTGATATATTTGGGCGGGAAAACAAAGATGCTGATGAAATAATTGCCAACACACGCCAAGAGATACATGAATTGAAAAATAGGCAAACTTTGACAGAAAATGTTCTAAAGAATCTCCTATGCACTTGTCATGGTAAGCCAGTTGTGATGTGTCTGGGAATTGAAGGTGTCTAAATAAACTTTGATTCTGTTGTTCAGTCAAGTGGACTGCTGATGCCAATGCTGTAATTAATTACTGCTCAAAATTTCGTTCAAAATTTCCTGGTCTGTAATAATTGCAAATTTTGTTGTTGTACTAAAATTAGATATGTTCCATGTGGCTGCTGTATTTTGTGTGAAATAATATAATGATGTGTACTTCAATTAAACCATAAATCGGCTGCATGCTGAAAATTTGAATCTGAGCGCACGTGTGAACTGTTTTCTGCTCGTAATGCAATAAAGGCTGTTTCTTCGAAGACTATGAACATGGTAGCCCATTAATAATACCTTAATAATTATGCCTGCTAGCAAGATAGACGGTCCTTATTATAGTCAGGCATGCCAACTTGTATGATTAAAAGTAGTTCGTACACATTAAATCTACCATCTGCATTTTTCTTTGTAATAACTTTTCTTTTTACACAACTCAAAACTTGTCATGCTAATATGAAATTTGAGATGGCAAAACATGGGAAAGATAAAGATATCTCTTTCCTGCGAAATGCTGGGTTTTGAAGCCCAAGTCCAAGTCTTTCTCTGCTCAAGTTTTGGAGGAACAACTCCAAGTAGAACGAGTTGCAACAGCTATGCTAAGAACAAAAGTTAACATGTTGAGATCGAGATTAGAAGCATGTGATGCCCTATTGCACGAGGCCAATCAAGTTCGTTATAATCTTCCAAAGACTTAGAAAATGCCATAGATAATTGGAGATGAACACTACATAGTGAGTACATTGGTCTTGTGAAATGTTTCCTTAGAATAAGGCACCGTTCCTACTATTGTTGGTGGATGCATTTATCTGCGGTTGGGATCAACTTGGTAGTTGTTCCTGTGGATGTTATATAAATTAATTGCATAGCCTTTTTCAATCAGTTCGAACTTAAATGGTATCATAGCCTTGGTCTCAAGTTTGAATTGTCGAACGCGTGGTTTAATTTAATCTCAGTCGGGCGGCAAAATCTCCCACCAATCCTGAAATATTTCAAACGCATTTTTGATTGGGATTAAGAAGATAGGGACATAGATCCAGTGCCCCCACGTTCACAGGGCACATCAAACTTGAGATTAAATTATGCATTCTAGTTCTATACAAAACCCAGTAGGAGGTTGAGCGGCAGCGGCTAGGGTTTAGTGTGGGAGGAGATGATATGCGTACGCTCCTGTTTATATAGGTCGGAGGCACGCGACGGCCGCTGCACGCGTGGCATCGCCATTCGCAGAGGTAGGTGACGACGCGTGCCACCCGAGGCATCGCCATTTTACGCGACCGCAGACTGCCGAAGCGGCGCCGCTGAGAAGACGCATCGACGCTGGGTCACTGCCAAGCGGGCCCGACGAAACGTTCTCCAGATGCGAGCGGACACTTTACGCGTCCACGCAGCGTCCGCGCGACGGATCCGAGACACATATTTGGGCATGTTTGCGTCGCTGCGAACGGCCCAGTCACTATTTTTGGCCCGGACAGATGCGCTCGGAACCGAAATCATCTTCTGTTCCCTTCTCTATTTCTTCAGGTTCGAGAGAACACAGCAGCTCTTCAGCTCAGCAGAAATTAATCGGGTCACGCTGTTGCTTTCCTTGCCGTTGGATTGAAACGAATGGTGGATGGGAAGCCTCAGGTCACGTTGTGCCCTGTGAACGTGGGGGCACTGGATCTCTGTCCAGAAGATAGATCATGATCATGGTAGTGACCTATATTCAACGTGATGATGATTTGATTTTGCACTCGGCCTTGAACAGAGGTACTAGTACGGTGTCACAATTTTTTATCATTATACTTGGACGGTGGCCAAATTCAAAATCTCATAGCGGCAAAACTTGCCGCCCACAAAATACAAAAATTTCACACGCTTCCAAATTCCTATTCTACCCCTGTGGAGATGGGCAAAGTCGGTTGGTGGGGGTCTGCCCGTCATTTTGGATCACCACCTCCCTAGCCCGGAAACCCTCTAAAAAAAATACATTTCTTAGACCACCCACCGGAACTTCCCAAGTCCCTCTCTCCCACCTCCACGACCACCGCACCGGAACATCCCCGCCGGACTTCCCTGGCCTACCCGAGCCCTCGCGATCCTCGTCATCCGGCTGCCTGCCGGAGCCGCTCATCGACGCCGTCATCACCGGACCGGATCATCCCCGCCGAACCTCGAAACCATATGCTCATCCAGCAGTCTACCGCAGTCGCTTCAGCTGCGGTATTGTCCACCCCACCGGAGCCGCTTCGCCGGATCCGTCGTCCACCGCATCGTATCTTGCTCACCGACACGGTGCATGAACCGGATCTGCTTCACTGCGCCGTGCATGATCTAAACTCTTAATCTTGGGGGAACCTGTTTGTGCTAACGACGCGCCGTTACGTTTTTGCAGATGAGATGAGTAACCATGAAGTGTAATGGTCGTCTCTCCAACCCCAAGTAGCACATGTAGCGTACTTCATCACCGGATCTATCAACCCCAGGAAGATCTGCTGTGACTCCCACAGAGTGCTTCTCCTAATGTAAGTCCCTTGTTTTAGCGCCATGTTCTGGGTTCAGATGCTTGTTTGTCTGAAGCTCTTTTAGTTCATTCCTAGCTATGACCGTAACACGTTGCTATTTTCTACTTCATTGCTAACTTTAAGCGATTGAACATTTTGGTTTGCATTCCCTGCTCTGTAGATGTAGCCATCATAACTTCTATCTTGCTCAGTCGTTGTTACAAAAATTATAGGTATTATAGTAACATCCTGCTATTATTTAGTTCATGGCCAATTTTAAGTAATTGCACATGTTGGTTCGCATTCCCTGCTCTATAGCTTTTGGCATCGTAACTTCTATATTTGGTTTACATTCCCTGCTCTGTAGATCTAGCCATCATAACTTTATCTTGCTCAGTCGTTGTTACAAAAATTATGTCCTGCTACTATGTTGTTTGTGCCAATTTTTTACTCCATGAACATGTTGGCTTGCATTCCCTGTACTACAGGTGATGCCATTTTTTGTATCTAGTTCATTGTAAGCTAACAAAGTAAGGACTTAGTTTGGCATGCTATCACTCTGCTATCTAGCCTGTAGTACAAATAAACTTGTCATACTACTAGATAATAATTTTGCGTGCCATCTTGTTCTTCAAAAGCTGCATTATTGACTTGTTTCTCTGACTTGGCATGACGCTCACATATGGAAAGCTGAACATATTGGTTTGCATTCCCTCTTATACAAGTTCACAGGTGATCCCACTATATTCTGTATCTGGTCCATCCTAAGCTCCAGCATTAACTATCCTCTATGTGTTGCTCATTACAAGTTTATATCCCGAAACATCTTGATTTGCATCCCCTTCACTATAAGTTCAGGAGTATTATTTAGTTCACGGCCAAAATGAAGTAATTGCACTTGGCACATGTTGGTTCACATTCCCTCCTCTTTAGCTTTTGCCATCGTAATTTCTATTTTTGGTTTACATTCCCTGCTCTGTAGATGTAGCCATCATAACTTCATCTTGCTCAGTTGTTACAAAATTTATGGCCTTCTACTATGTTGTTCATGCCAATTTTGTACTCCCTGAACATGTTGGTTTGCATGGGACTCGACAGTAGTAAGTCTGCTGTTTCATTCTAACATGCTCTGTTATATTGGCTGTTGGTATGCGGCATGCACTCTTTGTTTGCTTATTGTGCGCATTACAATGATCTTGTTATAACGACGAAATGATGAGTTCCAAATTCTTTGGCAAACAATATTGTAGTGTCTTTGCCTTTCCATTGTTGCTGTCTTAACTTGTAATGTCTTTGTTTCGGATATAGGTGCTGCATGGACAACTTAAAAGATTGCCGGATCCCTTCATTGTATTGCTAGGTTTAATTACCATTCAATTTCTCTGGGTTCTGTAATATTTTTCAATGCCTTGCAGCTGATGTAATATTTAGTTAGTTTTTATAGTTGTTTCGCTCATTTTTTCTTTGGTGCTTGTGGTAAGTGAGGCTATCCGACAGAAATCAATGCTGCGTAATATTCTCAATATCTAAATCACGAATTCCCATCCCTTAAACGGCCCAATTAAGCGAAATCACATATGTGCCGCCCGCAAAATCCTAAAGCGCTATTACGCCGGCATATAAACAGCAACTAAACGGGTGGCCCACTTACTTATTGGGCCAGCCCACTTGATTTCTGTGGACCCCCACTCTTATTGGGCCGGCCCACTTGCTTTAAGGTGGACCCCACCCACTACGGGCCGGCCCACTAACTAGTTGGGCCAGCCCAATTGCTTTTGTGGTGGCCCCCACATACTAAATGGGCCGCCCTTTAAAAGGAAAGTGGGACCCACTGTGTTTTTGGCCCGCCCACTATCTTGTTGGGCCGGCCCACTTGCTATATGGTGGACCCACATACTAAATGGGCCGGCCCTTTAACGGAAAGTGGGACCCACCGTGTTTTTGGCCCCACTAGCGTGTTGGGCCGCCCACTTGCTATATGGTGGACCCCACATACTAAATGGGCCGCCCTTAACAGAAAGTGGGCCCCACCGGTGTTTTGGCCCGCCCACTATCTTGTTGGGCCGCCCACTTGCTATATGGTGGACCCCACATACTAAATGGGCCAGCCCTTTAACTGGAAAGTGGGACCCACCTGTGTTTTTGGCCCGGCCCACTATCTTGTTGGGCCGGCCCACTATCTTGTTGGGCCGGCCCACTTGCTATATGGTGGACCCCACATACTAAATGGGCGGCCCTTTAACAGGAAAGTGGGACCCACCTGTGCTTTTGGCCCGCCCACTGGCTTGTTGGGCCAGCCCATTTGATCAAATGTGGACCCCACGTACTAAATGGGCCGGCCCGATGCAGAGTGGGACACATGCTAATTGGGCCGGCCCAATAACTTCTTGGGCCGGCCCAGTTGCTTTAATGTGGACCCCACTTTGTAAATGGGCCCGATACCAGGAAAGTGGGTCCCACATGTCTTGTGGGCCGCCTTTGCCCGTTGACCGGTCAAACGAGTGCATTCGGCCCGGCCCACATACTTAGTGGGGCGGCCCATTAAAGTTTTGACCACCAACCTTAGAGGTTAGGCCCGCCCACGTAACTAATTGACCAGCCCACCTATATAGTTGACCGGTCAAACTAAGTCACTGCCCGGCCCAAAACTTAATGGGCCGGCCCGCTTAAGACGCAGGCCTCCTGTGTGCCTACCATCTACCACTGGCCAGCTGTTAACGCCGTTAATCGCGTCTGTCACACGTGTCGCCATGACGTCGTTCCAACGGGCTCCCTGAACACTTGGGCAACGGTCCGATTTTCCGTGGCGGAAGGGCGCCCAAGCGCGACGGACCGAAAAATCGTCGTAGGACTTTGCCTCGCAGTTCGACAACAGTAACCCATATCGTCGGGTTAGGCCCATAGGCGACGAAAAATACCCCTTAGCGGACGATTTTGAGACGTTGTCTATCAGAACTTTTCTTGTAGTGAGCAACGCAATGGATCGAGGTAAACAGATCGCAACTGGTCTTGTCGATTTTATTCCTCACCCGCCCTCCCGTTTGGATGCATATGCGTATCTGGAGGAACATATGGAGATGACGTTCGGAAGATTTCACTTTCGCGTCGAGAAAGAGGGATCGTATCGTGTCGAAATTCCGATTTCGTCGGGATCGTCGGTGGTCGATTCCGATTTTTCAAGCTATACATCATCAACCGAATCAGGAGAGGAAGAAACTTCGTCGTCACGCTTCATCAGCACCAGGCGAGAGAAAACTTGCCAAGATCTTCAGCGACATGTCGTTTGAGTCATCTCGGACTCCTATATAAGCGATGGCTCAAGCATCGACAGCTACGACTTCATCGACAAATCTACTACAAGTGGGCAAGGTCTTCACCAATCTTCATGATGGTGTCACCAAACCCAACATAGATCTGAATACAAAGTATCATCAGATTTATGTCATCGGAGAGCCAAGTCATGATCAGGAAGAAACATCTGAGGCTTTCGACGATTTGGGAAATCCATACGTCGATCCCTCCGATTTGCGACGAGGCCTAGGCAATAAATATATCGGGCCACAGCCGCGAGACAGACTTCCGCAAGCAGCATGGGACAGAGCCGCAAGAGCTATGGATGGCTCAGAACCAATGGCTACCACAGCCACTCCGGAAGAATTACAAGCATATCAATATAGGCTTGCACGAGCTGCAAGGGAATTGGAAAAACAGGCAGCCGAGCTAAACAGAAGAAAGGAGGCAGCCTCTGCATCAAGTAGGCGAAGGGCAGAGCTGAGTCGACAATCTAGAACTTCGGGAGATAGCCACAGAGAAGCTCGGAACAGCAAGATCAAGGTTACAAAACGTACCCGAAGGAGAAAGAGAGCACTTGGTGCAAAACCTCGACATGTCTTTTATGTCGATAGACACGAGAGGGAACATCATACCCAAGACACCAGAAGCTGGGTATATGGCGACACAAGCTTTCATCCTTGCATCCAAACCACCCCCAGGAGATCCAAGGGAGGCACTGTACAACATGGCAATGGCAGGAGTTGGAGCCATGGGAACGGCGTTTGTGACAACACCTCCCGAAGGAACAGCAAGGCAAAATAGTCCACGACCTGCGGCAGCAGCAGCGGCAGCTCCCGAAGGACCAAGTGGAGCAAGGGACACGGCAGCACAAGCAAGGGTCGACAGAGCGCGACAAAGCAGAAGGGAACATCGGCAGTCCCCAGAATTAAACGACGAGGATATGTGCGGCTTGCCGTGCTTCACGAGGAGAGTGCGAAAAACTCGAGTCCCTTCGGAATTCAAGTTACCCGATAACTTCAAAAAATTCGACGGCCTTCAAGATCCAGAGGATTGGCTAGTTGATTATCTCGAGACGGTGAAGCTCACATGAGGAACCAGAGCAACAGCTATGCAAAGCATCCAGGTGCATTTGAGTGGAGCCACACGATCTTGGATAAAGAAACTTCCTCCAGGATCCATCGACAGCTGGGAAAGCTTCGAGGACGTGTTCGTCAAGAACTTCCGGTCCACATGCAAGAAACCCGCGTCATTAGAGGAGTTGAGAGCGTGTCGACAAAGCCAGACGAGCCAATGAGAAAATATATCCAAAGGTGGAACATCATCAAAAACTCAGCAGAAAATATATCCGACGAGAGAGCGATAGATGCGTTTGTCGCAGGAATTGGCGTGGAGATTTTGTCGAGGATTTGGGGAGGACCAATCCAAAGACAGTTGCTTTAATGGAAATAGCAAACAGATGGGCGGATGGAGAAGATGCTGTTCACAACAAACGGCATAGGTCGCCGGAGGAAGACCGCGGTCGAAACTATCAACCAAGGCGACGATTTTCGGCATCGAGCTATGATGCTCCAGGCCAAATTTCGGCAGGCTTCCGAGCAAACACCGGAGGAAACAATAGAGATGATTACCAGAGAAGCAATGAGCAACGAGGCGATAATAGAGATGACTCTCGAAACAATAGGCAAAATAGTGGGCCAAGGTTCCAGAGACCTTTCGTGTCTCCCGAAGAGATGATGAACGGGCCGTGTCAGATGCACTTTTTCCTCGACAGCAACGGAAAAAGACAGTCAGACATCCGCAGAAAGATTGTCGCAATTTCCGGCAATGTTAAGGTGGGCGGGCATGCTAATGCTCAGGCAGCACAGAGAAATCCTCGAGAACCCAGGAGTGAGATTCACTTGCCACCTCCTCCCGCGATTACGGACGACAATCGACATCAGCTCAGAATAGCGGCAGCACCTCCACCACCGCCCTACGTTGATCCTAACTCTAACGGAGCGGTCTCGATGATTCAGAAGGGAAGGCCATCCAATAGAACTCAGAAAGTAATTTCGCGGCAAGTGTTCATGGCAGAAAAAATGCCTCCACCAACAGTTGAGTACCTTAATTGGTCGGGCAAGATATTGGCTTCACCATAGCAGATCATCCACAGAAGTTCCTCGACCAGGGCAGTCAGCACTTATCCTACCAGCAGTCATCGCAGGGTTCGATGTCTCTCGCGTGTTCATAGATGGCGGCAGCAGCTTAAACCTTATGTATGCAGATACACTAAGGAAGATGAATATATCCCTAGCAAACCTGAAACCAACGGACACGAGGTTCCATGGTATCACACCGGAGAAGCCAAGTTATCCGCTGGGAAGATCAATCTCGACGTTCAATTTGGGACTCGAGAAAATTACAGAATCGAGAAGTTGGAGTTTGAAGTCGTAGATTTTCCGTCACAGTACCACGCTCTGTTGGGACGACCAGCATATGCTAGATTTATGGCGGTACCACATTACACGTACCTGTTGTGGAGGATGCCTGGACCTAAGGGACCAATCACAGTCAAAGGAAGCTTTGCTTTAGCCGATAAATGTGACAAGGATTTTCATCGAATATCAGAAACTTTTGGGATGCAAGCTGAGTATGCGGCGTCAAGGCTTATGACTGACTACGACGTGCTGCCAGACGTTGGAAGGCCAAATAAAGAATCAACTTTCAATACCGAGAAAAATTCTAAGGAGGTGCAGATTCACCCGACAGACCCGAAAAAGACGACGTCCATCGCAAACGACATGGACCTCGCATAGGAAAGCGCGCTCGTCGAGTTCCTCCGTGAGAACTGGAAAATCTTCGCATGGTGTCCAGCTGACATGCCAGGAGTACCCAGGGAACTTGCCGAGCACCACCTAAACTTGGATCCACTAGCGAGACCAATTAAACAACCCTTGCGACGTTTTTCGGAACCAAACCGCAAGCCTATGCTGTCAGAAATTGATCGACTAAGAGAAGCTTGTTTTATCAAGGAGCTGCATACAGAGGCCACATGGGTAGCTAATCCAGTGTTGGTGCCGAAGAAAAACACTAAGGTCCTTCGCATGTGCATCGACTTTATGTGTCTCAATAAACATTGTCCAAAGGATCACTTTCCCCTCCCGAGGATCGACCAAATTATCGACTCCACGGCAGGATGTGAACGTCTTTCCTTCCTGGACGCATATTCTGGTTATAACCAGATCAGATTAAAAGAAGAAGATGAAGTAAAAACAGCGTTCATCACACCTTACGGCGTGTTTTGCTACAGAACAATGCCCTTTGGTCTGAAAAACGCGGAGCAACATATCGAGGATGATGCAGTGTTTGGCGCACACGATTGGAAAAAACGTGTATACATAGACGATGTCATCATAACGTCAAAAAGGGGGCGACACTGATCGAGGATCTCAAGGAAACCTTTGACAACCTCGACAAATTCTGCCTCAAGCTGAACCCGACGAAGTGCTCCTTCGGCGTCCCAGCAGGAGAATTTCTTGGTTTTCTAGTTTCAGCAAGAGGGATTGAAGCAAATCCCGACAAAATACAAGCTATCGTAACAATGAGGAAGCCAACAAAGTTGAAAGAAATACAGCAAGTAACTGGGCGAGTCGCAGCTTTGAGCAGATTCGTCGCCAGGTTGGGAGAAAAAGCGTTACCGTTCTATGCTTTGATAAAGCAAGGGGAGAAATTCCAGTGGAACGAAGAAGCCGATAGAGCTTTTGAGGATCTGAAACGCACAATCTTGACACCACCAATCTTGGTGGCGCCGAGGGAAAAGGAACCTCTCCTGCTGTACATTGCAGCCACACCCCAAGTGGTTAGCACGGTGCTAGTTGTCGAAAGAGAAGAAGAAGGAAAACTCCATGGAGTGCAAAGGCCGGTATATTTCATCAGTGAGGTTTTATCGCCTTCCAAACAGCGGTACCCGCAGTACCAGAAACTAGCATATGGAGTAATTGCAACGGCAAGAAAGTTGCGCCACTATTTTTCGGCACACCCGATAATAGTAGTCAATGAAGCACCTCTCTCAACAGAAGCTACGGGCGTGTCTCCCTTTGGGGAATAGAACTTTCCCCTGGACATCACGTATGAAAAAAGAAAGGCAATCAAGTCGCAAGTTCTGCGATTTTATTGCAGAGTGGATGGAGCTGCAAAACACGGGACCCCCAGATTTGTCGAGAACTTGGACCATGAACTTTGATGGATCCAAGAGAGTAGAAGGAGCTGGCGCAGGAGTGATACTTATATCACCTGAAGGCGACAAGTTAAAATACGTCCTACGGATGACGTTCCCTAACGCATCCAACAATGAAGCAGAATATGAAGCCCTCATACACGGGATGAAGATGGCGAAAGCTTGTGGTGCAACTCGATTAAAAATCTTTGGCGATTCACAATTGGTGGCTCAGCAAGTTATGAACCAATGTGATGCAGTCAATGATAGCATGATAGCATACAAGGAGGTGTACAACGAGCTCGAGAAGCTGTTTGATGGATGCGAGGTAAATCACATCAGTAGATTGAGCAATGATGAAGCCGACGTTCTCGCAAATATCGGGTCACAGTGCCTTCCAATCCCGCCAGGTGTATTTTGGGAAGAAATAGCGGAGAGATCCACGAAGCCAAAAAAGGTGCAGAAAAAAGCAAAGGAAGAAAAAACTTCGGCGCCCCTTAAGGAAGCCATGGAGGACGAAGAGGACCAAGAGCTTGTGATGATGGTAGAAGTTCCTTGGATGCAAGCATACATATCATATATCCTCAGGAAAGAAATACCCGACGATCCAGTTGAGGCAAGGCGAGTTATTCGACGATCCAAAGCTTTCACAGTGGTCAAAGGGGAGTTATACAAGTGAAGTATTTCAGGCATCTTGCAAAGGTGCGTCACACCCGAAGAAGGAAGAATAATTCTGAAGGATGTACACGAAGGAATATGTGGCCACCACGCGAGTAGTCGAGCTATTGCAGCCAAAGTTTTTCGGGCAGGATTCTATTGGTTGACAGCAATTGAGGATGCCAAGGAAATAGTACGAACCTGTGACGCGTGCCAAAGATTTGCCGCAAAACCTCACTCTCCGGCGGCAGAACTGATGCCAATACCATTGTCGTGGCCCTTTGCCCAATGGGGACTTAATATGGTGGGTAAGTTGCACAAAGCTTCGCAAGGAGGATATGAGTACCTGCTGGTCGCTGTCGACAAATTCACCAAGTGGGTAGAAGCGAAGCCAATAAATTCACCAGATGCAGCGTCGGCAATAAAGTTTGTGAAAGGCCTCGTTTTTCGGTTTGGAGTGCCTCATAGCATTGTCACAGATAACGGTACAAACTTTACGTCCAAGGAATTCAAGGAGTACTGCGCAGAAGTAGGCATTAAATTGCACTTTGCGTCAGTTGGGCACCCGCAAACCAATGGCCAAGTCGAGAAAGCCAATGGTATCATCTGCAACGGCATCAAAAAGCGCCTGCTAGGACCGCTTGAAAAAGCTCGACATACCTGGCCAGAGGAATTGCCAAGTGTTTTGTGGAGCATCCGAACAACACCAAATACGGTGACACAAGAAACTCCGTTTTTTCTCGTCCACGGAGCCGAAGCAGTATTACCAATTGAAATAGAGCATGATTCTCCAAGAGTAACAGAGTATGACGAAGAAATATCATGAAAAGCTCGGGAGGATGATATGGATGCACTCGATGAAGCTCGAGATGAAGTACTTTCACGAGTCACCAAATATCAGCAGGACCTCAAAAACTACCACAGTCGACGATTAAGACCAAGATCTTTCCAGGTCGGAGATTTGGTCTTACGGTTAAATCAAAAAAGTACTGAAAAGCTCGAATCACCATGGCTAGGCCCTTACGTCGTCATCGACGGAGGAGCATACAGGATCAAGGACAAGAAGACGGGGCTCCCGAGAAAACCCCTGGAACGTGGCGCAGCTCAGGCGGTTCTACGCCTAGAGTCGAAATATAGTCCTCCTTTGTAAAAATACAATGTATTGAAACGCCCGCGAGTTTTCAGACGCACTCTTTTCCTTTTCGGGGCACCGAGTGGGGCCGGAAAGGTTTTTAATGAGGCGGGCTCGCGGTGCTGCAATATAATAAAGATAGTGGAGATATACTTCTTATTCTTCGACACGCTCGGGGGCTCAACGCCTTCAAGTTACAAAATACATACAATATAGATAAACTAGACTTACCGAAATATTTCGCCTTGGTACAATAATACCTCGCCAAATAGAACATCGGAAGCTAACAACTATAAACACAGTATACTCGTCAAAATTGCTTTGGTCTGAAAACCTCGCAACTAAAATATAGAACTTCATCATCAAAACACTCGGGGGCTGGTAGCCCATCGATGGAAAAATAAATACACCTTCTTACGACAAGAGAAAAAAATCTTCGAGATAGCAAAACAGTGTAAACTCCAGCCAAAGGCTCGGGGGCTCGGTAATCAAAAATAGAAACAATACATATTTACAGAGTTGACAGCTTTACAATATAGATCATGTTTACAAATACGCAAAGACGTATCAATGGTGGAACTACAGCAAGGAAAAGGAAAAAACCCTCAACGGATACCTAGCACATGGTCTATGGTTATTCGCTCAGTGGAAGGACGAGTACTATGCTCAGCATAGCTTCCCTTGACGAAGAACTCAGCATCCATCCGAAGAAGTTCATCCATCATATCTTCGGCGACAGGAGTCACCAGATCATCAATCTTGCCCATATTTCTTTTCTTCTTCGACATTTTAGCCAGGCACGTGGGAACAATTTGATCCATGGGCAATTTTGGATAGCAAATTTTTATCATCATCATGGCAAATCTTGCGCCGGCAGAGAGTTGAGCCCACACAAAGCCATGGATTCGAGGAGCATCTCGAAATTTTTCCATTAAAGCAGGAAGGGTCTCTGGCATCTTGTTCCGAGGGAACATGGTTCCATAAACTAAAAATAAAGTCTTCGTACAGAAGTCAAGGAAGTCACGGACCTGAGCCGCGCGATCTTGGAATCTGACAATTTGGCGGGTGCGCTCAGGAGTAACCCAAAGTTGGATCCATGTTGTGCAGCCAATCTAAGCAAAACATTGGCTCGAGCTTCAACACGTTGATCTTCGGCAGCAGTATCCAAAAATGAGCCTGGTACAGCAAATAAATTGTCAAGGAAGGAAAAAATAGCAAGAACAACATCCAACATTGTTATGAATAGGAAAACATACCTGTCATGTCCAGGCTGGCGTCAGTCATTAGCTGAAGCATATAATTCTCGCGAGAAGAAGCTTCCGTAGCCTCAGCAACAGCAGCATCCTTTGCAGCAATGGCTTCTCTCGCCTGTTGAAGAGCAATTTTCTCTCTCTCGGATGCTTGTCGAGATTGTTCCATCATCGCAAGAGTTTGTTTCTTCATAGATTGGAGTTGTTGGCGAAGTTCTTGCAAATCTTGCGACAAATGCTCACTTGAAAAATCTCCGATAAGGGTTTTCTTCGAGAACGAAGAAGCAGGCGAAGTATCGGCAGAGCAAGGGTTGGTCGAGTAGTTATCAAATATTAACTGGAAAAGAAAGTCTTAGGATCAATGATAGTGCAAGGAAGAATTTCATTGATTTCCAGGAAATTTACATGGATATTACAAGAGTTCTCCAAAAGGACTACTAAGGTAATTGTCGCCAAAGCTAGTATGGCGACAATAGCAAAAGAAAAAAAAAAAACAAAGAAAAAGAAGAGGCATTCAACTAGACCTCCGGCCTTGATGAGCTAGGAGTTGAAGATGGCTTGATCCCGAGATAGGCCAAGATTTTCTTCGTGTTGGGCTTGGCTGCCTTGATCAAAGATCGCCATTTTGTTTGCTCTATCTGGTCTGTCGCCTACTTTCGCCCAGTCGATAGTTTGTTGGCTATCAAGACCAAGGCAACAAGCTTTCGACATCAATCTTCATGTTCTCCTGGCGCATCTTCAGTCCAAGATCTTCTGGTGGATTGAAGTCCTTGGCAAGAGCAAGGAAAGTCTTGGGCTCCTCTTTCTTCGGGAAGAAGTAAGGGAACAGCCTTGATAATCCTGTGTCAGCATGCTCCATGCCTTCACGAACTTCGGTTCCATGGAACTCCAGGAAAGAGAGTGCGTCAAGGAGAGGATCATTGTCGGGATCTTCAAGCTCAAATTCTTGGTTTGTTTTACCTGCCGCAGAAAATATATGTTAGTCGACAGCAAGCAAGGAAAAGCAAGTCTAAGAAAGATAGAAGGGATCGGCAAAATTACCAAGGAAGCGCCGATTCTGCGTATTCAAGCGTTTGATGATCGCCTGTTCACGAGTAGCTTGGGCGGCCTTGTGTTCATTCAAAGCAGTTTCGGCGTCATCAAGTCTTTTTTGCAGATCTTCGACACCAGCAGCTTTTGCATTGGCCTTCTCAGCCTCTGCTTTAGCTTGGCTAGCGTCAAGTTCAGCTTTCTTGCGAGCCGTTTCACTTTGCTCCAGTTTCTGAGCAAGAGTGTCGACAAGCTTGTTGGCTTCTGCAAGTTTCTCTGCCAAAATAGTAAAGAATCGTCAAAATTGCGACAAAACAAGAGTAAGAAATTGTGAACAAGGGTCATAAAAAGTTATTACCTTCAGTTTTGCTGGCATATTCACGGTACCCAATGAATTGGGCACCGATGCGAACAAGCTCTTTGATCATAGGCTGTCAAAGAAGGACAAAGAAAGAAAACGTCGGTATGGGAAAAATATGAAGGCATGAAAAAGCAAACAGAGGAAATATAGATAATGACAAGAAAATCAAGAACTTACATCATCCAAGAGAGAATTAGAGGAGCTACCCAATTGGAGGGTAGGCTCCGGGATTGTTTCCACCCTTGTCCTTTTTGGTGAAGGGACAAGAGGGCTCGACGGAGGAGTGCGAGCGCCGACATTTTGTTGAGGAGGCGAGTGATAAGGGGTTGCCCGATCTTCTCAGTAAGCGACAGGTGGTGATGAACACGCGATGGTAGCAGCGGATGGAATCGATGATATGAGGAGGATAACTTGTATGACGCCGACGAAGTCTCTCGATTGATTCCTGTCGCCAATGCAACAGCTCTCAACCCTGCAAGATATTCGCAACTCCACACACTTGCGCACGTAGCCGCCACCACGAAGCGGTAGATTGCAATCTTCTAATCCCCAATGGAACAGCAGATCACACAAACTTTTAGTAGCAATAAAACTCCAGATCGCAACGAATTGGAGAGTTGGGATTCAATAGTTTTACATAGCAAACAACTAAGAACTAGGGTTTATCTTAAACGTGGTCTAAACCTAATTTGGGGGCATCCCTGGGGCTTATATAGGCGTCCAGGACGACCAGGGGTCGAAATAGTTCGATACAAACCGACCTAAAACAGGTTCGGCCAAAACTGGGTCGAATTCGGGCAAGGCCGGCAGTGCCGGGGTGTGTAGGCCGGCAGTGCCGGGGTGGCCGGCAGTGCCGGGGTGTCACGGCCGGCAGTGCCGGGGTGTACAGGCCGGCAGTGCTGCCCCTGCAGGGCCGGCAGTGCCGCCGGGCCGGCAGTGCCTCCCATCCTTGGCCGGCAGTGCCGGTGATATTTTTGCTGGAAAGCTCTTGAAATTATCTTTCCAACGACTCTTAATTTGCTCGATTCCGAGTTCGTATGAATAAATGGCGTCCGTTTCAAAATCAGCACTTCGGTCTGTCCAAACCGAAACAGAGCTGTTTTTGACTTCCTCTTGTCTTGCGCATGCCTCCCTCTCCTCCCTCGCGCATCCGTGGAATGTCTTCACGTCCAACGCCATGTCCAGCTGCTCCTCTCCTCCTCGTGCGATGTTTGCTCCCTCCTCATACCTGATCATACATAAGTGAAATGACTTAGGTAGTATAAAGTTCTCATCAATCAAAGTATCGTTGAGGAGGGAATTCACCTGTTGCTTAAGTAGCTTCGCACGAGCCCTTGTAATGGGTCCATCCTAACTTCATCGGACTTGAGCTTCGCAGCAACATTGTCTTCATCTTGCAATGACGGAGGTAGTAGTTCGGTAGGGATGTCCTCATCATCTCCCCCTTCAAAAGGCGTCGACCCGACGCTCCAAGGTCTTCTCCGTCATATGGTGTCAAATCAGCAACATTGAAAGAATTACTGACACCAAACTCATCAACTGGAAGATCTATCGAGTATGCATTATCATTGATCTTGGCAAGCACTTTGTAAGGACCAGCACCACGAGGCTTCAACTTAGACTTCCGCAGCTTCGGGAACCTATCCTTGCGAAAATGTACCCAGACCATATCACCAGGCTTGAACAACATCTCTTTGCGCTTCTTGTTCATCCTCGCAGCATTGCTCTTGCCTTTCTTCTCGATCAACTCTTTAGTCTTCACATGGATTTTTCGCACAAAATCGGCCCTCTTGGATGCCTCCATATTAACTCTCTCATGTATGGGCAAAGGCAACAAGTCAAGTGGAGTAATGGGTTTGAAACCATACACCACCTCAAAAGGACACAGCTCCGTGGTAGAATGTACCGCCCTGTTGTAAGCAAACTCGACATGCGGCAAACACTCTTCCCACTCCTTCAGGTTCTTCTTGATCATGGATCTCAACAGTTGTGACAAGGTTCGATTCACCACCTCAGTTTGACCATCAGTTTGGGGATGACAAGTAGTACTGAACAGTAGCTTTGTCCCCAGCTTTCCCCAAAGTGTCTTCCAGAAGTAGCTCATGAACTTCACATCACGATCAGAAACAATAGTCTTCGGGACTCCATGTAGTCGAACAATCTCCTGAAAAACAGGTTAGCAATATGCGACGCATCGTCGCTTTTGTGGCAGGCAATAAAGTGTGAAATTTTAGAAAATCTGTCCACTACCACAAATATAGAATCATGGCCTCTTTTAGTACGTGGCAAACCTAACACAAAATCCATACTAATATCTTCCCAAGGTGTAGTAGGTGCCGGTAACGGAGTATACAAACCGT
Source organism: Lolium multiflorum (assembly GCA_030979885.1). Classification (NCBI taxonomy): domain Eukaryota; kingdom Viridiplantae; phylum Streptophyta; class Magnoliopsida; order Poales; family Poaceae; genus Lolium; species Lolium multiflorum. Next base: position 113,223,501 of record CM061752.1, on the reverse strand, counting down.
GAGGCTTCAGCTTGGACTTGGACTTGTTGCAAGTAATGCACCTCTTCACATACATGTCCACGTCCCGCCTCATCTTTGGCCAATAAAAGTGATCAGCGAGCATGAGTAGCGTCTTCTCACGCCCAAAGTGACCCATCAAACCTCCAGCATGTGATTCCTGCAATAAGAGCAAACGCACAGACGATTCTGGAACACATAGTTTGTTAGCTCTAAACAAGAACCCATCGTGTATGTGATATTTTTCCCATGCTTTACCAATAACACATAAGCGGTATGGTTCAGCAAAATCATGATCAGTCGCATATAAATCACATAACACCTCTAATCCAGGAATTTTAACATCAAGATGAGTTAATAGCATAGTCTTCCTAGATAGAGCATCAGCAACAATATTATCTTTTCCCTTCTTATGCTTAATAATATACCGAAAAGACTCAATAAACTCAACCCACTTAGCAAGACGCCTATGCAAAGTAGATTGGGCTTTCAGATATTTCAAAGCTTCATGATCAGAATGTATGATAAATTCTTTTGGTCACAAATAATGTTGCCAAACCTCAAGAAATCTAATTAAAGCATACAATTCTTTATCATAAATAGGATAGTTCAACTTAGCACCAGAAAGTTTCTCAGAAAAATATGCAATTGGGCGACCCTCTTGCATCAACACACCACCAATTCCAATACCACTAGCATCACATTCAATCTCAAATTGCTTATTGAAATCAGGAAGTGCAAGCAACGGTGCAGAAGTTAACAATCGTTTCAGTTCATCAAAAGCATGATCTTGGGCAACGCCCCACTCAAATGCAACACCCTTTTTAGTTAATTCATTCAAAGGTGCAGCAATAGTAGAAAAATTGGGCACAAAACGGCGATAAAACCCAGCTAGACCATGAAAACTTCTTACTTGACTCACATTCATGGGAGTAGGCCAATTTTGAATAGCTGCAATTTTAGACACATATACTTCAACTCCATGCTTAGAGACAACATAACCCAGAAATATGACCTTATCTTTGCAAAATGTGCACTTCTCAAGATTACCATAGAGTTTACTATCACGCAACACTTGCAAAACATGTCGAATATGTATAATATGATCAGATTCATTGCGGCTGTAGATTAATATGTCATCAAAATACACAACCACAAACTTGCCAATAAAATCACGCAAAACATGGTTCATCAGTCTCATGAAAGTGCTAGGTGCATTAGTCAAACCAAAAGGCATTACTAACCACTCATATAAACCAAATTTTGTTTTAAAGGTTGTTTTCCACTCATCCCCTTCTTTCATCCTAATTTGATGATAACCACTACGCAAATCAATTTTAGTGAAAATAGCACCACTCAATTCATCTAGCATATCCTCTAAACGGGGAATAGGATGACGATATCGAATAGTAATGTTGTTTATCGCTCTACAATCTACGCACATACGCCATGTACCATCTTTCTTAGGAACAAGAATAACAGGAACAACACAAGGACTAAGGCTTATGCGGATATAACCTTTGTCAAGTAGCGCTTGTACTTGCTTCTGTATCTCCTTCATCTCTTCGGGATTCGTCCTATATGGCGCCCTATTGGGCAGCGATGCTCCGGGAATCAAGTCAATTTGATGCTCAATACCTCGCAATGGTGGAAGTCCTGCGGGTACCTCTTCCGGAAACACGTCGCTGAATTCCTGCAAAACATTAGAAACACCAAGAGGAAGAGGGGTCATGTCGTTAGAAACCAAAACCGTACCCTTGTACATGAGCACAATAGGCATGGCTGTAGGATCCTCACAAAATTCTCTCATGTCTTGTTTGGTGGCTAATGAGACTAAGGAATTCACTCTCTCACTTTTCGTTATATCACTCACGGCATTACAATTCTCTCGCCTATCTATGGATGCATCCTCCAAGTTTACTTCAATCTTCGACGAGACTCATTGACAATTTGCTGTGGTGACATAGGCTGTAAGTTAATTTTCTTGCCCTTGAACTCCAAGTGATATGTATTGGCGCGGCCATTGTGTTGCACAGAACGGTCATAGAGCCATGGCCGGCCCAACAGCAGGTGACAAACCGTCATAGGAACCACATCAAAATCAATGGAATCCTTATACGGTCCAATCTCAAAATCAACTCGCACCATGTGGCTCACCTTCATCTCACCATTATTGCTCAACCACTGAATATAATATGGATGTGGGTGCGGTAGATACTTCAGTTTCAGCTTGGCACATAACTCTTTGCTTGCTAGATTGCGACAACTCCCGCCATCAATAATGACCTTGCAAGCTTTATCAGGACCAACTAGTGCCTTTGTTTGGAACAAATTACAGCGCTGTGTAGATGCACTTGACTGCACATTAAGAACACGCTGCGAGACAACAATAGTTTGAGCTTCAGAAGGGAAAGCATCAAACCCATCACTGTCATAATCATCCTCATCTGGAGCATTTGGATCAACATCATCTCCAGTTTCATACTCATTGTCCTCATTAATGATCATAACTTTGCGGTTAGGACAATCTCGCTTGAAGTGACCCTTGCCACCACATGTATGACAAGCCATATCGCGATTGCGCGCTGTCGACATGTTAGAACTAGTTCCACTTGCTGCAGGAGTGGGCTTCTTTGTGTTGGTGACACTAGAGACCGGTTTGCTAGACGAAGTAGGAACATCCACAGGACGCGACGACGGCATCATGGAGGGCGGCGCGCGGGGTGTGTAGCGCCCAGCACCTGTAGCACGGCCCTTCATCTGCAGTTCTTCAGCCAACTGTGACTCAGCTTCTCTTGCATGATGTAGCAACTCATTCATAGTAGCATAAGTGTGATGACGCACGATGCCCTTGATGTTAAATCTAAGACCATTCAGAAATCGCTGTAGTGTCATCTCAAGAGACTCACGGACACGGGCATGCTGCATAAGCATCTCCATCTCCATGTAGTAAGCATCAACTGTCAACACACATTGTTTCAATTGGGTCAACTTGTCAAAAACTGAGCGCAAATAATTGGTAGGAACAAAACGAGCTCTCATTGCCGCCTTCATAGCACGCCATGTGATAATAGGCAGCTCACCATCTTCTTCTCGAGCACGAACAAGTCCATCCCACCAACGCAATGCATAGCCATCAAATTCAGAGGAAGCAAGCTTGATCTTCCTATCTTCAGTATAATCAGGATGTAAACGCCATAATCTCTCAATCTTCAGCTCCCATGTAAGATATTCTTCAACATCAGTACCTCCTTCAAATCTGGGAATTGAGAACTTGGGCTTACCCAAACCATCTTCTTGTTGTTGAGGAACACGTTGGGCTCCGACGGGGACAAAACCACGACCACGGAAATCACCAACACCACGGCCAATACCACGACCCATACCACGCCCTTGAGCATTAGCAGCTTCAGCATTGTCGCCTTGCACACTGCCATCGTCATCCTGCGGTGGTTGTTGTGGTTGCACCATAGTACGTATCTCACCAACGGCGTTAGTCAACGTCTGTATAGATGCTTGAAGAGTCGTCACGGATGTTTGAACGGTGTTAACCGCCGTAGTAGCCTCATCGACCTTCAAGTGTACACTCTGAATATCCTTGTCCAACACATCACTAGCAACTCGTATTTCACGTTGCATGTGATCACGAAGTGCCTCAAATTCACGCCAAGTAACTGGTGTAGCGGTGTCCTTTTTCTGCATCACATCAACATTCTTGGTAGAAGACATGATTAGTAGGTTAGTGCACTAAACAAAAATCTTTGGTGGTACTCTCACAACTCACTCAAAACTGATAAGAAAGGTAAATCTTACCGCTCCAAAGTGAATTAGTATTGCTTACCAACTTGGATTGACGGACTAGTGCACGGATGTAGCGAAGCGAATATCAAGGGTATAAGAACAATCACACGACAAAGCAGGATATATGTGGGGCTGTAGGTAGGCTACCTATTTGCACCAATAACAAGCTCTAGCGCTGACCGTAGACAACCAATGATACTCACACAAGGCGATATAATGGGGCAATGCAACTATATGTAGGAAAGGTTGCAATGCACTAGAGAGACGCTAGCAAAGCTCAACGAGACAGGCACAAGATTGCTCAACTACGGGTGCAGTAAAGTAAACTTAGGCCTTCACTTGATTCAACTAGCACTTCACTTTTCTTTTTGGATTTTTCTTTTTGTATAACACACGCAGCTATGTAGCTCTTTTTGCTTCTTTTCAATTTTTTTTTGATATATGACACAACTCCTTGATAACACGGCCAATATGCAAAGCACCGATAACCTAACGAGCAGCCTGTCGAGCGGTAAAACTAGTCTCTTCTGGGAAGTTCCTAGTCACTTTATATCGAAAGGCTGTGTCTATGGTTGGGAACAAGCACACTGTACGCTATGTGGACTCGGAGTAACAAAACTGACACCACTAGATAAAGTAACACAAGATGAAAGAGTAAACTCAAACCCTAAAATACTAGATGGAAAGAAAAGATACGCAAAAACAACTACGAAAAGCAACTAAAACTTGAAATTAGTGCAATCTAAGGCTATGGCAAACCCTAACCCTAACTTTTATGGCTTTTTCTGGATAGGAAAACACTCACAACTCAACTATGGGGTGGATTGTGGATGGCTTACCGAGGAAAACTGGAAATCTGATACCAAGATGATAAGGGGTTGCCCGATCTTCTCAGTAAGGCGGGTGGTGATGAACACGCGATGGTAGCAGCGGATGGAATCGATGATATGAGGAGGATAACTTGTATGACGCCGACGAAGTCTCTCGATTGATTCCTGTCGCCAATGCAACAGCTCTCAACCCTGCAAGATATTCGCAACTCCACACACTTGCGCACGTAGCCGCCGACCACGAAGCGGTAGATTGCAATCTTCTAATCCCCAATGGAACAACAGATCACACAAACTTTCAGTAGCATAAAACTCCAGATCGCAACGAATTGGAGAGTTGGGATTCAATAGTTTTGCATAGCAAACAACTAAGAACTAGGGTTTATCTTAAACGTGGTCTAAACCTAATTTGGGGGCGTCCCTGGGGCTTATATAGGCGTCCAGGACGACCAGGGGTCGAAATAGTTCGATACAAACCGACCTAAAACAGGTTCGGCCAAAATTGGGTCGAATTCGGGCAAGGCCGGCAGTGCCGGGTTGTCGAGGCCGGCAGTGCCGGGGTGGCCGGCAGTGCCGGGGTGTCACGGCCGGCAGTGCCGGGGTGCACAGGCCGGCAGTGCTGCCCCTGCAGGGCCGGCAGTGCCGCCGGGCCGGCAGTGCCGCCCATCCTTGGCCGGCAGTGCCGGTGATATTTTTTCTGGAAAGCTCTTGAAATTATCTTTCCAACGACTCTTCATTTGCTCGATTCCGAGTTCGTATAAATAAATGGCGTCCGTTTCAAAATCAGCACTTCGGTCTGTCCAAACCGAACCGAGCTGTTTTTGACTTCCTCTTGTCTTGCGCATGCCTCCCTCTCCTCCCTCGCGCATCCGTGGAATGTCTTCACGTCCAACGCCATGTCCAGCTGCTCCTCTCCTCCTCGTGCGATGTTTGCTCCCTCCTCATACCTGATCATACATAAGTGAAATGACTTAGGTAGTATAAAGTTCTCATCAATCAAAGTATCGTTGAGGAGGGAATTCACCTGTTGCTTAAGTAGCTTCGCACGAGCCCTTGTAATGGGTCCAATCCTAACTTCATCGGACTTGAGCTTCGCAGCAACATTGTCTTCATCTTGCAATGACGGAGGTAGTAGTTCGGTAGGGATGTCCTCATCAGCGAGGATTCTTCTCCTTCAACTGGCGTCTCCGAAACAATTAAAGTATGTGACGTGCTCGTTCGAGCAGCCACATCAAGAGTTGGTACTTCTTCCTCATCATCACTACGATTAAAAGTCGACAGCATAAAAAACAAGATAGACAAAAAATTCGAGTACAAAAATAAGGGGAAATAAAGGTGACTTACGAGCTGATGAGGGATTCAAGATATGGATCATAAGTTGCCTTCTGACGTGAAGGACCAACTTCTTCGGCTTTGGAGGTGCCGGAATCTTCGGCATCATTCCTCTTCCTCTTGTTCCTTGGAGAAACAGCAGGAGGAGGAGATTGTGCCGACGTTGTGCCTTCGGAGGCAGCCTCCTTTTCAGAAGATCCCGCAGATTTTAGAGAATCCATGGGTTCATTCACAAAGGAGGGGGCATCTTGGTTGTCATCAGTGACAACGGCCCTTTCCTCGACTTCTCCACCTTCAGGAAGAGGAGGAAGCGAGACAAGATTTGGATGGTTCTGTAGAAAAAAAACAGGGGAAGATATCAGAAAAGGAGTTACAAAAAAGATAGCAAAGCAATAACAAATCAATCGACAAAGGTTACCTTGGGAAGTGGATTGGCGGCGCTGAATGGTTTTACACGGCAAGAAGAAGGGACAGGTCTTTTTTGCTGAGAGACGAGATTTTTCGGACAAGCTTTTCTAAGTCCTTGACCTCTAAATCCGCCGACAACCGATCTGCGTCCTTGTCGCCAGCATATTTCCGGAGAGGGTATTTGCGAGCCTGAAGCGGTTGCACTCTAGTCCTAAGAAAATATGCCGTGATTTGGATACCTGACAACTCTTTGCCGCGAGTATTTTGCAACTCATGGATGCGAGTCATCGTTTCATTATTATTTTTTCTTTCTTCGGTAGCTCTCGTCCCAGGAGGCGGCGAAGGATTTTCTCGGCACCATCGAAGGGAGGGATGTTGTCTTCAGCATATCCATGGTTTTCTTCCTGAATGTACAACCACTTCTTGCGCCACCCCTGGACTGAGTCAGGAAGTTTGACGTCGAAGTAATCGATGGTGGGGCAAACAGAAATAACAACGCCGCCTATATTATAGGCGACGTTGGGAGAGCCATTACGGCGACAAAAGAAAATGCGCTTCCATAGCGCCCTAGGCTGGACGCCAAGGAAGGCCTCGCAGAGGGTGATGAAAATGGAGATATGGAGGATGGAATTGGGCGTGAGGTGGTGAAGTTGCAGACCGTAAATAAAGAGCAGTCCGCGGAGAAAAGGATGAATGGGGGCGGAAAGACCGCGGATGAGGTGGTCGACAAAACTTACCCGATACCCCATTGGAGGGGTTGGGTAGCTTTCCTCACTAGGGAAGCTGCGCTTTGGGTTTCTTGCTCGATCCCCTTCTTCAGCAGATTGATGTCCCGTAGGACCACCCGCGGTTCCCGATCCACGGCGGCCATTGATGATTCCGGCGTGTTGTGCCTGGTCAAACGACGCGGTGGCATCAACAATGGCGCAGGAATGCAGTTTGGAGAAGATGAGCTTAGGGAATTGTGGAGCGCAGGAGGTTTTGCAGAGGAGAGCAGAGGTGCGACGTGAGCGGAAGTGCTCGAGGAGGAAGAAGGAGAACTTATATAGAGGTGCGGCGAAGCGGCGGACCGTTGGATAAGAAAAGTGTGCGGCAGATGATAGCCACGTGGAAACAAGGGTAAAAAAGTATTTTAACATCGGAGAAGTTACGGTACGTGCGCCAGAAAAAGCAGAGGACCTGTGTCCCCCACTTGCACGACGTGTCAGAATAGTGGATAAATTGGGCCCGCATGGCAGCGGGAGAAACTTCTCGCGGTTTTCAGACTCGTAATCGTGGCTATCGTCAGCAAAAACGTCACTTTAGCAGAAAAATTCGCCTCACCAGTTTCATAAAAGGCGACATGGAAAAATATTGGTGAGCCTTTGATCAAATACAAGTTTTTGGTCAAATGCTCGGGGCCTACTTTGAAAAAATGAAAAGATCAAGAAAGACAAAATAGAAATGGCGGGAGCCTATGATCAAATATAAATATTTGTTCATAGCCTCGGGGGCTACTCCCATCGGGAGCGCTGTTCGCGCACCCGAGAAATTATAAAACTTCGGGAGATAAAAGAAAATATAGCGGCATAAGGCGTGGAGCCTACAACCAAGTACAAGTCCTTGGCTGTAGCCTCGGGGCCATCGGAACGCTGCTCGCGTGCCCGATGAAATCATAAAAAAGAAAGAAAGAAAGAGAAAAAGAAAGATAGCAGAGCAAAAGAGTATATTTCGAGTTATAAATAACTCTGCATATACTCCCATCGGGAGAGCAATATAAGTCATCTTTGACTCAATAAAATTTGTCATTCCAACAGCCGAATAAGCACTCGACAATATATTCTCAGAACGCCAAAGTTGCGATCAATTTCTGAATGCCGCAAATTTGCGAAGGTAAGACCCCATCCGTTTCGTGTGGCGTGGCGCCGTCTCGACGTCGGTTTGCTACTTTTATCCGTATCAACAGATACGAAGAAAAATCCTAACGTACGCGTTAGGTACCCGATAAATTTCTGGGACTCGACGAATGGTAAGACCTTGCGGCACTGTCGAAGTTTACACAGTATCCCGAGATCATGTCCAGGGACGTGATCTTGAAGTAGGTTTTTGCGGATTTCCACTAGAGCAGTTAACTAGTACCTGATCCGTCAGATGAACTAGCCCCAACTACCATTATCCCTGTACAATATAGAAGTTTATGCGAAGAAATATAGAAAAGTTAAAGTTGTCGAATAAAAATAAACAGTGGAGATTTTCCTTGACTCTACGATTCAAGTAAAATCTCGGGAGCTACTGACATAGGCATCCCAAATGGGCCTGCCGAAGATAGTACCCGGGGTTTACTGAAGGCCCACTACCCGAGGAATAAGAAGATTCGGAAGCCCAAGATATTATTAAGGAAAACTAGAGTTGTAATAGGAAGTGTTATTTGTAATCTTGCGGGATGAGTTAGAAACCTTCCCGGACTCTATAACTTGTACAACACGAATCCCTCGGCTCCGCCTCCTATATAAGGGGAGTCGAGGGACGAAGAAATCATCGAATCATTGTTTCTCAAACCCTAATTTCATAATCGTCGAGTACTTTTCGGCTGAAACCTTCGAGATCTACTTGCCCTCTACTTCCAACTAAACCCTAGTCTACAACCCGTAGGCATTGACAAGTTAATACCTTGTCAACCGGCCTGGCTAAAACTGGTTTTCTTCCCTTTTTCTCTCCAACCATGTTACCTCGCTAAACACACACAAAACCAGAAAACCTATCAACTACGCTTCAGTCTTCCGATCTTGACGTGTCCGGCGAGGTCACCGTGCTCTTGCAAATCTAACAATGATACTCAAGGTACACGGTGAGATATCTCAAGTGTTGTCATCTAACACACAAAACTTGGGGTCTAAAGTTTGCTCTTACATCGAGGTCACATGTGATTGTTATCATAATCATTTATTAGGCCGGATAATGGCACGACTTGACACATTGGGCTCGGTGTCTTCTCAATGAGCAATAATAATCCGCTAATTAAATCTTCTCATCCGCGTCTCACCCATTTTCATGTGTTGCGGCAGGATTTTGTTCTTGATTGGCTATTGACCTCCAATCTTGAAGAACGACAAAGAATGATAATAAAGATGCAAGGAAGATGGATAAAAAGTAAATGAACACCAAAAATTAGTAGATTGACTTGTTCGATTGGTGTTGTTTCAATCGGCCGACACCCCTCAAGTATATAAGGAGGAGCTAAAGAGGGCTGTATTCATGCCCAAAACCCTAATTGGAGTCCAACTCGGATGGTTTGGCACTTTGGCCTGAACTTTCCATAATTGTTTAGTCAAAAACTTCACAGTACCTTGCAGACCCTTTTTGGAATAGTAAACGACCTCAGATCAAAATCACGTAAAAACCAAAGTTGTTCATCTCGAGAAAATGAAGAACTTTCATGTAATTAGCAATAATAATTAGTCGACTAAATCTTCTCATATGCGTCTCGCCCATTTTCATGTGTTGCGATGAGATTTTGTTCTTGATTGGCTATTGGCCCAATACGAGTGTCAACACCAATATATATATGCTCCTTCACGAAAATTGTTCCGCTTGGAAAGGGGAAGACGGTGGAACATGGTACGGGCATGCCGTACGGGCGGGATGCTCGTCAAACCCTCTGATGCTTCTCTTCGTGGCCTCTTTGACTTGGCAAAATATGCAACATGTAAATCTTCATTAATTTCCTTTGACTTTATCCAGAAAATATACATATTTGCACATCTTTACAATAATTAGTGATTAGTGGCAAGTTGAGAGAGATATTTCATCAATTACTTGACTAATATTAGATTTGAACATGGATAAAGATGTTTGTTTTTCTCTACCATCAGGGGCATGGCCCCAACCTCCGCACCCTGCCTCTGTGCCTGAGCACATGGAAACAACATACATGATATTTCAGCAAATCACACAATTTATTTTGAAAGAATTACTAGGTTGTGCGAAACAAACAAGTACTCGGGTGAACAGTAACCTAAGTTTATCTTATAAGCTCGACATTGGTGACACGGCTATGCTTTCATCTACTTGTTTTTTGGTTGTACTTAGAAACAAGGTTGAAGGAAGCCAACAACGTTAAAAACCTAAATTTCTCACCAACATGTTTCAAGCTATCAACAACAAAGTCAAGTGGATCTGATGTTGTCAATATTGCCTCTAAACTTTCGATGTGTTAACCTTGCATCATGTGAAAGTTGTGTAGGCAAATTAATGTGAAAGTTATACCAAATTTACTTTCCAGCAAAAAAAACCTTGCATCATGTGAAAGTTGTGTAGGCAAATTAATGACTATTTTGGTGGGAGGTGTCTAAACTATCAAAGGCTTCGCAAATTTTCGAGAAGCTCTCCAAAAATTCTTCAAGTTGGATGCTTATTCTCCCAAGTAAGCCATGTAAATTTTTAGCGCGCGCTCTATACATAAAAGTGGCGTTGTAAATGCAATATAACGCGTGCTAAAATAGCTCTTCTATTGAAGATGCTCTAAGGTTTTGTCTATAAAACCCCAACTTCCCATTCTTTTAGGGGACTTTTGGCAAACCATTCAGCTACAAGCTTATGCAACAACACGCAAAAAAAGCTTATGCGGCAAGAATGCCCAACTTCCCATTCTTTTAGGAGATCCTTAACAATCTTGCTCTTGTGAGTCCATCCGGATTGGCAAGAAGGAAGCTCGGGTTCCTCTAATTCATGCTCTATGGTTTCGGCCATGGTTAGTCCTAGGTTTGTGGTTTCCGATTGTTCAAATAGCGGGTCGAATTTCTTGCAATTTCAGCTAGTCTTCCACAACGTACGGGTGGCATCGTACCTTGATAGGTTAATTCTAGTTACCCTTGTTGCTTGCACCTAGTTATCCTTCCCAATTTGATCCTATGACGTGAAGATCAGACCTCCTTGTCTGTGAACTCTTTCCATGGGTTTGAGCATATCTCTTGTCTATCCCCGCCATCTCCTGATATGCATCCGGAACCTCCATGGAGGAAGATTTTTATCCAAGGAAAAAATAGCTGGCTATAGCTTCGCTATAGCACCGCTATAGCTTCTCAGACATCCTTCCGCGACGCTAAGCCTATTTCTTCCGCTATAGGCGCTACGTCCGCTAAAGCGCCGCTAATTACCGCTAAATAGTGTAGCCACTAGAGGAGCTAGAGCGCCTCTAACATAATTGTCCCATGGCACTAGAATTTGAAGCTCAATACATGTTTTCGTCGGGCTGCTGTGCCCATGACACGACGCCTTGGCTTGGGAGTCACGGGCTGAATCGAGATGACCGACCACGTCTGAAACTCAGGCTGGATTTTTTTATATTCCTTTTTCATTTAATCTTTGTTCGATGGTGAATTGTTTCAGCTGTCAGACACTATAATCGCCAAAAATAATTTGTATATAGAAGTTTGATTGTTTGTTCAAACACTAGAACTGCTACGTCTTTCCTTCATGTTACATACTTCCCTGCCTATTCAATTCCATTTCATTCCATCCTATGTAATTTTTTTAGAAATAAGGATTGTAGATAGAATTGGCATATATAGTTTAGATCCATAGCACATTATAAGCAATGCAATAATCCTGAAGACAAAGACAAATATTATTTTCCATGATATGTATGCTGCAATTTTTTGTTTCTATGACATATATTCCTTTTATAGAGAAAACCGCTAAATGGTTTAGCTTCCGCTATAGCTCTGCTATAGCTTCAATAGCTTCTGGACGAGGTTTCCGCTAAATCAAATAGCCCGCTATTTTTTTCCTTGATTTTTATAGTTAATGTTCTAGAACCACACGACGAGCTTACGTGGTAAGACAGAGAAACTGGAAGAAGTGGATCACGATGCTGCGAAAACCTAGATTTCGAATAAGCGACAACACTAGATGGGTGAGTGATGAGGGCGGACAAGATGGGGGTATAGGAGGAGACCTAGGGAGAAAGATCAAGCTGCAGAGTACCACATCAACTCATACAAGATATGAACCACATATCTCAAATAAATAGCCGTAGATGTTGATAGTTGTACATGTGAAATGAAAGAGCACCTTAAAAATAAACTTTTTGGTGGTTTTGGAGATGTGCCACTGCCACATACCTACGAAAAAAAAAGTTGTTTTAAAGCAGCTGTGATCGTTATTGCTTTCCCTCCCGGTTATATGATTGTAGCGGACGATTAAGGCCCAGTTAGCTATCTCCTTACCAAAAGGCCGGCCCAGTTAATCTCTATACTTAAAAAGACTAAAGTGGTTCCTTATTCTGCCATCCACGATACGTTTCGTCGTCGTACCCTTCACCCGTTCGTCGTCCCGCAAACCGTGCCTCCCGAAAAAAACGATTCGTCCATACCCTTCGCCCGTTCGTCGCTCGGTCGCCGTCCCTCTCCCTGTCTCCCATCTGCACGCCGCCCCTCTCGCCGCCGCACCTGACCCAACCGCCAACTTTCCCACACCGCCGCTCGAGCCCTAGGACACCGCCACACCGTCTACCATGAATGGCTGGCTTGTTCCCGCCCGGCGACCTGCCTGAGGACCAGATCGATGGCTGGGGGCGCCAGATCGATGGGCGACGGGGCGTGATGAAGACAATACAAGAAGCGCGCAACAACGGTGGCCGGATCAAAGCACGTTGGCGGTGGAGCTGAAGGACGGGTAGCTCCGGCACCAGTATCAGGTCCTGATCCTGCTCCTCCTACGGTTTCCCACCGCTTCCATGCCTGATCCTGCCACGCACCACCTCGATTCGCGCCGCCGCCATGCCTTTGCAGATCGGATCTCGCGGTGTGGTTTCATCCTAGGAGACGAGAGGGAGGAGGGCCAGCCCAATTCCGGGCATATTGGCGTTGATCGGACTGGAGATCCTCCAAATCTGGACCTTGATTTGGTTTTTCGGTGGGGAACCCTTCCCACCTTGGAATAATTTTTATTTAGGCTTTTCATTGCGAACGCATCTTGTCCTTTCCACGGATCTCAAAATTCTGTCCTCCAATTCTCTTTTGCGTTCCCTTTTCTAGGCTTTTGATTGTGAGTCTATTTTCGTTCTTGTGATTGGGAACATTTAGATCAGAGAGAGATCCTCAGATCCGCGTTCTTGTGAATTATATTTGTCCAAAAATCTGATGCACGTGTTCCTTCGAGATCAATTGCATACAAGAATACGAATAATGCTAGCGTTCAATAAATATTTTAGCATGTACCTGCTTTTTGGCCTATTGTACAAGTAAGGACATTGTATTGTGTCAATTCAGTTCGCTAATCTTCACTAAAATATTTCTGCCTGAGGTTTTACTAAACATAGAGTAATTTGTTTCATGTCTGAATATTACCCTGTTGTAACTATTTACTCCTTCCGACCATTGCAGCAGAAGTATCTGTGTTTTACCCTTATTTGTGAAAATTAACATATTTTTGACTTATTTGTGCTATCCGAAAGAACAATTTAGTTACAATAAAGGACAAGTTTGCTAATGTATGCTGATTTCCATTGCTGTGGGGATTCTCTCACAGATACCATACCATGGTAACTGCATTACAGATTTATGGATGCATGACTGTTACATTGAATTTTAGCCATGTATTTTTGCGAAAGTAATTTTTCATATTTGTATACACAACAGTCTACATTTATTTGACTTATGAAGCCTTTTTTGCAGGTTGCAGCTAATAGTAATTCCAATTCTTCCTCCAATCGCTTGTGAGGAGATACTACTTATAGTCGGGCAATCAGGAGGATGCGCTCATGTAAGAGCATTTGCTAATTCTTTTTGTTATTTACTTGTTGACTATTGTAGCACCCTGTGTTTTCAGATGCTGAATAAATATTGATTTGTTTTACTGAATATAGCTTAATACAAGTCTGTTTAAGAGCGAGCTGTTGTCGAGGATTAGAGTGAGTTCTGTTTCACGCCTTAGTTGCACCTATTGTTTTATCATTTGTATTTCCACTTCCATTAGTCTGACTCTGCAGATTAAAAGCTTCGGTCTTTTTACGGGAAAAGGTCTTCTGGCTAATCCTTTTCACTTTTGAGCTTAATTTTCAGGAAATTGATCCCAATGGAGAAAATGACGATTTTGGATATTTGATGAAATGCTGAAGCTATAACCTCCAGTTTATTGTTCATTTTCTTCCCTCCGCAAAAGAAGTTCCTTATTTAGCCCATTTCTCAATTTCCAATAACTATTGGAGTAATGTTTTTCTCTTACTGCAGGTTAGTTCAAATCATGGGTTACTATGTTGTACTTTTATACTGCTTCTACAGGATGTACTTTAAGATTAATGCAGTTCCAACAACACTGGAGAATGGACTATTGAAAATGTTGGACTCAAATAGATTCGATGGTGTGATAAATGATGTATTCTTTAAGCTTAGGTTATGTTTTCTCCTCTTTAGAGTATGAACAAAAAGAGAGGAATAATAGCAGCCGATGTCTTTTTCGTCTTTAGAGTATGAACAAGAGAGATTGAATCTTCTTTTGAACCTTACTGTCCTGTTTTCTTATTATGATGGCATTTTACTGAAGGTGATGGTTCATGTACAACATGCATTAATTTATTCATGATCTTATGATACACAATAATTTGCATCAGTCAACTATTAGTATCTTTGATCTATCTCCTTTACACTGAACATGGATTGAACCGCAGTTGATTTGTGTTTTTGCGTCTCAGCTACTGTACATCATCCAATGTTCTCGAATACATGGTCTCTGTGCCTTCTGGTGGAGCGCTAATATGAGCATGGCTTGGTGCTTGGGCTATTCCTCTTGTCTGGGAGAGACCAGGTCAGGTAAAATATATCGGTTGCGACTTCATGCACTATGTTGTTAACAACCTATTTAATTAGTATCATGAAAGAAAAGGATCATTTAGCCTCGTAGAGATGTTTACGTTCTGCATCTAACATAAATGATTAGAGGACGATAAATTTAAAATACCCTCAATTCTTCCGAGCATGTATGAATGAATTGGTCTAGCTGGTTTGACATACATCCAATCCTATACTAATCTGATTATTTTTTTCAATCAGATCACAGTTGGTTCTGATTATTTTTTTCAATCAGATCACAGTTTGTTCTGCTCAAATGCAGCTAGATCATTTAGAAGAAACCTTAAACCTCTGAGCACCTGCCAAGTCTGTGGGATTGCAGTCGAAGACGCTCGCCATGCCACGGTGAACTGCACCAAAGGTGCCAGCGTGCGTCAGGCTATGCGTGATCACTGGCCAATTCTTATTGAAGAGGCTAGACTGGCTCCTCGTGTTACTGAGCAGCACTGATGTCTGCATCAGGGGCTAAAATCCTGCTGATCCTTTAGCGCGCATGGCACCTGAGAAAGGATGTCATGCAAAATTCAGGTAAGGAGAGAATTGCAAAGTCCGTAACTTTCTTACGGACCTATGTCAATGGGCAAGAGCTTAGGACTATGCCCGAAGACGATGTCAAATGAAAATGGCCACTTCTGATGACGCCTGCAAAGGAGACCGTCGACCTCAGGGCTCCTCAGATTAGTTCGTGGAAGCCACCGCCACCAGGGTGCTCAAGACCAACACGGATGCCTCGTTCTTGGGGAACAACATACCAAGTGGTGTGTATGCCGTTGTCAGGGATCATGAGGATCAGTTTGCTCTCCGATGCTGAAGCTAAAGCTGCCCTAATAGGCATCAGGATGCTGTCCGGACATGGGCATGTGAAGATCGTCATCGAGTTGGACTGCACAAATGCTGCTAAAGTGTTGCTGCGTTCATCGACGGCTGATAGATCTAAGCAGTGGGCACCATATGACGAAGCAAGACGCTGCTGATGAATTTCGATGACCACAGTGTTGGCCATGTTCGACAAAAGAGCAACTACGTTGTTGATTCCGTATCTAAAATGGCTAGATCGGCCGGTAGCTGCATTTGGACTGATCACTTCCCATGTGTTGTTTGGGATTTTGTAAGACGTGACATCAACTCGAGTGTTACCATGATAATATAAGGGCTCTCTCTACTCAAAAAAGAAAACATGCAAATGATGCCGAAGACAACGTCCCTAATATTTTCAAATTATGTTTCTGATTCTATATCAACTATCATAATTTTTTCCACTGAATAACCAACACAGATGATTCTGTCAAGATTTCTTGTGAAAATATGGTACTTCCTTTGTTGTAGGCTTCTTCACTAGCTTTGAAATTACAATTGTAAAGTGGGATGTTTTTACAGCATTTGCACCTATCATTTTGCAATAATGTTATTTGCTTAAGTTAATAACGCCTTGACAAATTTTCTTTTCTTGCTGCATGGCATTGCATAATAGATGATTGGATTCTAAATTCAACGCAATCGGTAGTGATAATTCTTGCATATGAAGTTAATTCCTATAGAAAGAAGAGCTCAAGCCGATGGGGAGGAGGCAGAAAAAAATGAGGAAGATGTGTCCCTTCGTGTGGGTTGGTGATGATAGAGAAGAAGATATGAAACAAGAAAAAATGATTATGATATTCACTGGAAAGTGGAGAAACATATGAGAATTAGTTCAATCGTCACGCTCAATCACGAAACAAATCGAACAACCTTATCTAGCCCGAATATTTTATTTGGTTGACCCACATTGTTTTCTATGCATAGGACATGAAATTATAGCTTCTTATTAGATTACATTTTAAACAAAATATAATCTTACTGTACTTGGAATATCATTTTGCTATATTGCATATGTAAATTATTATGTACTCCGTGAGCTGTGCCTGCTTGCTGGGTTTAGAGTATATATGTGCGACAAAAAAAAGAACCCGTAGCAAAGCAAGGGCATT
This sequence comes from Lolium multiflorum, assembly GCA_030979885.1. Taxonomy (NCBI): domain Eukaryota; kingdom Viridiplantae; phylum Streptophyta; class Magnoliopsida; order Poales; family Poaceae; genus Lolium; species Lolium multiflorum. The sequence continues at coordinate 113,206,338 of CM061752.1, read as the reverse complement.
TAACTATGAAAATTCAAAACTAAGAACCATCAAGCCAACTGAGCGTATCTTGCTACGCTATTGTATTGTTCATACTAACGATGATGATTGCCTTTCTTCAAAAAGGCTTGACTCCGTGAGCTGTGTCTGCTTGTTGGGTTCAGAGAGGAACCATGTTCCTTAAATTTATCGTCATTAAAGTTACTAGCAGGTTCTCACAGGATTCAACAGTGCTCTCAAGCATGGTAAAGAAATATGTTCAAACATGTTGTGTTGCTATCACAGTCAAAATTGCAAGGATATCCTCACCCCTAAAAGTATTAACTACAGGATGACACGTCATTTTTTCAAGAGCCGCCAAAGACGATTGGGTTGGGTGTTGCTTCCTAAGCGATGCTGTTGTTAGTGGGCCTCGAATTGCAAAACTACAAAAATATGTCTTGCTAAGACCAAGACAATTAGGTTTTGATATGACAGTACAAGAAATTGTTGCAGGGTTACAGTCAGCGACACCGTGTATTACTGGTAAATTAAACGTGCAATCTATTGGTGTTCAGGGCTTCATATCATGATCCACGGATCCTCCATTGCCTCATCTTTTGCAGGAAACTTTCGGAGTTCGCAACGATATTATCTTTTGTTCGCACCCTTTTCTTGGTTTCCATGGTCATCCACTTTTGGAGTGGTCAAGGAATCGGTGCCTAAAAAACTAGCATCCGCACCACCGGCCTGCCGACGGAGTTTTTTTTCCCTAGCCATTATTGAAAATTTGCTAAGCCCCTTTTGTATGTTTGACAGAAGACTATAATCCAGGGTTATCTCCGGATATTTATGAATATCAAAGTGTTGTTTAGACTAATCATAAAAAAGAAGTATTCACCCACGTTTTGTGAGACAATAATATATCGAAAAGGAGAGGTTGTTGGGTTGACAGTTATGACGGTCCATAATACAGGTGTGGGACTTACCGCGAAAAAGTAACAAGAAGACCTAGAACTTGGAACCACGCAGATGCATACCAATGATGTCTTGTTATTGCGTTAGGTGTTATCATGTTGTACTACATTATGATATTTCTGACTTATTTTGACTTTTTATAGTGAGTTATGAATTAAATATGTAAATTGCGAAATAAAATTTGAAGACCCGTGGCAACGCACGGGCATTTGTACTAGTTAACCTTTAACCGATGGACCGCAGGCCGACCTTGTCCTCTACCCTTGGTCCTGACCAAACCCCGAAAGCCACCCATCCTCACCGCACACCATTCTTCCCTTCTTTCCCTATCAAGAACCCTCAAATCAGTACCACGACCATTCCCCATCCCCTCCCTTGCCTCGAAGAGAGAGCTGCGGCGGCGACATGGGAGGCGGCGGCGCAGCCGGGGACGGCGACGGGTGGGCGGATCAGGAGCAGGGCAACGGCGGGAGCCGCGGCGGCGGGGAGGCGAAGCGGTCGGAGATCTACACCTACGAGGCCGCGTGGCACATCTACGGCATGAACTGGAGCGTGCGGCGCGACAAGAAGTACCGCCTCGCCATCGCCAGCCTGCTCGAGCAGTACATCAACCGCGTCGAGGTTGTCCAGCTCGATGAGTCCTCCGGCGACATCGCCCCCGTCCTCTCCTTCGACCACCCTTTCCCTCCCACCAAGACCATGTTCGTGCCGGACCCGCAAGGCCTCCGCCCCGATCTGCTCGCCACCTCCGCCGACATCCTCCGCATCTGGCGCATCACCGACGACGACGAAGCTGCCACCGCCGCCGCCGACTCCAGCAACGGCTCCGTACGCTGCAACGGCGTAGGCGCCCCCGCTGCCCAGCAGCCGGGCGCCAAGCTCTGCTGCGAGCTCAACGGCAACCGCAACAGCGACTTCTGCGGCCCGCTCACCTCCTTCGACTGGAACGACGCCGACCCACGCCGCATTGGAACATCGTCCATCGATACGACATGTACCATCTGGGACGTCGAGCGTGAGGCCGTCGACACCCAGCTCATTGCACATGACAAGGAGGTCTATGACATTGCTTGGGGTGGCGCTGGTGTCTTTGCATCTGTCTCTGCTGATGGCTCGGTACGTGTGTTTGATCTTCGGGATAAGGAGCATTCAACAATCATCTATGAGAGTAGTTCAGGTGGTGCTGGCTCCAATTCTGCTGCTGCTGCAGATGGTGGGGCTGTGTCGCCCACGCCATTGGTTAGGCTGGGCTGGAACAAGCAGGACCCGAGGTACATGGCCACCATCATCATGGATAGCCCCAAGGTGGTTGTGCTTGACATTCGCTACCCAACACTGCCTGTCGTCGAGCTCCACCGCCACCATGCTCCTGTCAATGCTATCGCATGGGCGCCTCACTCTTCTTGCCACATTTGCACAGCTGGAGATGACTCACAGGCACTCATATGGGACCTATCATCCATGGGCACCGGGAACAATAGCGGTGGCAATGGAAATGGCAATGCTTCTGCTGCTGCTGCTGCTGCAGCAGAGGGTGGTCTTGACCCTATACTGGCTTACACGGCAGGGGCCGAGGTTGAGCAGCTGCAGTGGTCAGCAACCCAACCTGACTGGGTTGCCATTGCATTCGCCAATAAGCTGCAGATTCTCAGGGTCTGATTTCTTCATTCTAGCTTTGCGGTGGTGGGACAGAAAGGTGCGAACAAACCCAATGTGGATCATGCGTTGATGAAATGGGAGGACGGTAATTTTGTAATTCCTTCAGTGTTATGTATGTTGCTCACACCTGGTAGCGTGCTGAGTTGATTCAACTGATAGAAATGATGATTCACTGCTTAGAAGCTGGAATTGACAATGAACTGAGTTGTTAGAGTAATTAGCTGCTATATGATTAGTGTTGGTCACAATGAACAAAATCGCTGTTTGTTAGGCTGCTTGACTCTAGTACTGCTGTTGACTTGCTTGGTGCACTTGTCTCAAGCTTGTCTTTGCATGCTGATGTGGTTTCAGTTCTGTGATATCTCTTCTGATGTTCCCTTTTGGTATGTAGGGTAAGCATGAACGAACTTGTAGTTAAATTCTTCATTCAGTGTGCTGATTTACTATACCAAATGCTTTTGCTGATAAGAAAATGGCTTCATGTAGTTAATCATCCTTCTTTACCTTTTGGGGTTGATCAGAAATGGCTTTTGCTGATTTACTATACCAAATGCTGTTGACCCAGAGAAGTGGAAAGCCTTTGTGTTCCAGGGAAGACACACCATCTAATTCAACTTTCAAGTTCCCCTTTGGCTCTATTTTGGCTTCTCAAGCATTTTCCTGTACATAAGTGTCCCTTCCTCGTTTCTTGCATGAATATAGCTGAACAAAATGGAAATAACATATTATATAGTTGGCGGTGCTCACCTTAATGGGGTTTTATTTACTTCTCATTCTTTATCCATTTCAGCATTCACTTAATGGGATATATTCTTCATCATGATCTGAAGTATAACTATCTGCTTGGTCTGTAGTTATCAAGCATTCAGAATATTCCATCATTTGCTATTGCATAATTCTCCAGGGTATGTTTTGTTTCAGTGTGCCCAGTAATTACCATTTCTGGTTTTCATGGATTTTGACAATTAAGAGAGATAACTATGGTACCATTGCTCCTGAACTATTCCTGATTGTACCCTTGGAAGGGAGAATCAAAGTATATACTTGCAACCTTTTGGAGCCCTTTGCGCGTGCTTATTCCATTTCAAAGAACATTAGGATCTTTGAGTTTTAATATTGTACTCCACCTTAATGATTATCGTTGTCGGATAAGTTCGAGCACTGAATTTAGTTGTATTCTTAGTTTAGAAGATTACTTCCTCCAGGTGGTGCCTAGTGGGGGATTGGGACGCTCTTTTCCTTGCTTAACTTCACGTTCCTGCCTTCTGTTTGGACCCGTCTAGCCTTGCCGCGGCCTTCCTTGCTCTGGTACTCTGATCCGATGGCCCTTAGGGCTAGTTGTTAACATGGCATGATTCAGACGTTTCCGTTTCTCTCAAACCATGTTCCAAACTATGTCTTAGTTTGTGTAAACCATGTTCCGTGTGGAATGTTTCTTCTCTCTATTGAAATAAATATGCAAAAAAAACAAAAAAGGAGTATTTTAATGTTAGAAAAAATTTGGGGGCGGCGTTTGGAAGCGACGTGCTCCAAACACGGCATGAATAAAACACGTCCCCCAAACATGGTACGAACAAAACACGGTCCTTAAATACTCGATTCGGCGCGTTGCTTGGAGGACGCAGCTGGAGATGCTTTTATAATTTGAGACGGAGGTAGCACTAATTAAGATGAGGTGCCTCATACATCACCATCCATCGTCAGTGTTACCACATAATTCAGACTTCAAAAACAAGAAACTCTATGACAGCATAGCGGTGCGTAGTAAAGTTCGGCAAACAAAACGACAACGATGAAGCCAAAGGCAGAGTCGAGGGGTAGTAGTGGATCAGAAGGACCAGGATGGAAAGGACTTGCACAATGCTTGTTCGATAGAGTAAAGATGCTTACATTTGCAGTGGCGTAGCCGAAGCGCATGCTCACGGGAAATCTTTGACCAAAATATATTACATTTTAGTTGCAGTAACACACGTACTGTTTTTGCTTAGGACATCTCCAGCGGCGTGTCGCCGTGACCGGAAATACGTCTGGCTCCTGCTCCAGCGGGGCGACGCAATGTGACTGGACCGTCCGTACTAGTTTTATTGAATCTGATCTTCCTTACTGGGAAATGCAATACCTCAGAAACAAGAATCCACTATCTGGTTGACACTTTCAGAATAACCAAATTCCAGGAAAAAACAAGATCTCAATTTTTCGTAAAGTGACCATTGAACCTACGCAAACCTGGCCCAAATATGCGCCAGGTTTGCGTTCTCCGCGGATGCTCCGTGGTCGCACCGAGTGTCCGCCAAAAAAGACGTATGACCCGCGCATCAGTGGCAGGGAGGCCGATATTATTCCCGCCAGTGGGTATTCCCCGCGCGAAATATCAAACTAGACGCGAGCACCGAAGCGATGGACGTCCTCGCCGCCGCAGCCACCGCCATGGATGCGGAGCAAACCCGCACCCGCCGCCCCACACTCCCCTTAGCCACGACCATAGCAACAATGGAGGGTGCAGCTCCGCGGAAGCAAAGCGGGCCGCCACCGGCGGCCGGGAGGCAAAGCCGAAGGCGGCAAAGAAGGTGCTCTCCAAGGAGGAGAAATCATCGAGGCCGCGGCGTCGCGACCGGCGCAAGAACCGAAGAACAAGACCGCCGCCGCCAACCGCCGGCAGATGCAGATCAAAGCCGGCGTCGCGCAAGTAGCCCTCCATCCGACCTTAGCGGAGGGCTACATGCTCGTCAAGAGAGAGGGATCACCGCTGCCGTCCTCCGGCCTCGGTGAGCTCGGTAAGTTCTCACGCGTCTGGAACTCGCTCCCTTGCGGTCCACCCGGCGTCGCGGTTCGCGTCCGGCGTGCCGCCGGTGGCTGACCGGGCCGGTCAACGGGCGGCGGTTCCCGACCTCAACCGGACGCCTAGAAGCGGTGACTCCTGCCCGAGCGCGACACACAAGACACGCCAGGTGCCGAAGGAGAGCATGCCACAGCCCCGCATCATGTTCGACGAAATGGCGCCGCCTGCCCCGGCGATTGATGACCCGGTACGTGAGCTCTCTCAATGTGTGCGACCATATCCCAAGCCCTCGGACGGAAGAGTCCCTCCGAAAAAGATGGAACTACATCAAACAAGAGACAAGCAAGTTCTGCTCGGCGGTCGAACATACTAAGAACAACCCCGTAAGCGGCGCTGGCGTCATTTCAGTGGTAAACACGATACAACCATCATCATTCTACACTATTTGCATCATTCTATGTACATCATTGGCGACTATGATTGCAGGTATCACGTGCCTTGGAGAAGTTCAGGGTGACGCATAAGAAGGGCTTCCATATGGTCCATTGCTGGGACGTGCTCAAGGACGCCAACAAGTGGATGACAAGCTTTGCGTCCTACAACGAAGCTGTGAGGAATGGGACAACGATCAACCTCGACGGCGAAGACGACGATCAAGGCCGTCCAGCCCTTCCACCTCATCCCCGAGGCCATAAGGCTACCAAGGCCGATCTAGCACGGGAGGCGCAGACCATTGCGTTCACCTAGAGCATGGAGAAGATAATGGTCGGGAATCTTGCCGCCTTGGCTGCTAGGGACGAGAAGAGGTGTCTCGAAAAATAGGCCGCAGCTACCATCTACCACAACCTCGCGAACGAGGTCATTGAGGTCCAAAGGATGGACGTCGAGGCCAAAAAGGCAGACGCCAAGGCCAAATTGCGTGAAGGCGAGGCGAGGAGGATGGACGCCGAGGCCAAGACCAGTGTAGAAGACACAAGGATCATGCTTGTCGACTTGAGCGGCGTCGACGACGACACCAGGGCATGGTTCATGAAGAGGCCGCCGAAATTCGCGCGCAAGACGCCTGATCTATCGTCATCGCCATGCACCCAACACCTTGGCCTCCTTTTGGACTTTTTTTTATTGTTGTTCAGGCTTGTGCCCCTTTTGCTCCACTTTGCGCCGTACCTTGTGCAATTGCTAATTTCGTGCAAAGTTGACGCTAGTTCCTCTTTTTTGAAATCTGGCCTGCGCCGAAAATGCGTCGCCCCGCTGGAGCCAGCCCCAAACGCAAACGGACGCGCGACCATTTGCGCGTCGTCAGGCGACGCAAACGGACGTGTGCAGACATTGCGTGTCCAAAATGTGTCACGCCGTTGGAGATGCCCTTACCAATATGGTCCCTCAAAATTTTCTCCACGAAAAAAAAAAGTATTAAGAAGGCACACGCTGCCAGGCACGATTACATAGTTAAACCAATCCACCTATGTTTTCCTTTATTCAGTATAACCAGATCCAATATGCTCAAATCCTAAACTTTTGTCCTTAGGTAGGAGTTGCCTAGTTTTGGAGCCAAGGCAGCCAGCGACTCTTTTGACATTTCCACCACCGCAAAGATACTTTCCCTGACCAATGATCATAGGTTGAGATGAGTGAGCAGTAGTATAAGATCTACAACAATTTATCAGTATATATATATATATATATATGTAATGAAAGAAAAAACCGTAAAGAAAAACAGAACAATGTGACAGGAACAGTTCAAATCAGATCGGTACTCTAGGCTCATTGGTTCTCGAAAAACAAGATCTTTTGTTAACATACAATGGTCCGATCAAGCACCTTAACTAGCACTTGTATTATCTATATTTTTCTAGCTTTCGGTACCATAGGTCCAGTACGTTAAGGTTCTAATCATTGATTTTTCTGGTTAATTCGTACTTCAATCAATCCATCAGTGGTTCGTTCGTTAAACTATCATAGAATGTCACCTTAAAAGAGTGTATCAACGACATAAATCTTTCAGAATTCCATCTGAATACAAGAAAATAAGTGCACATAAGCCGAAGTACTCAAAATATCTTAAACTGATAATATATAGCATACTCTCATTCAGAAATAGTGAAAAAAAAAGACTATTGACTAGTAACTATAACTATAATGTCCCTACATTATTAACTAATGGCGAAAAAAAAACTACAGCATAGTGTATACTGTAAAGGTATGCAGATGAGCAAAGTATGCAATGAACCACAGTTACATTTTATGAATCTAGTAAAGAAAGTGGTGTGCTTATCCTTTGTTTTTGCCTATTCGCAGATCTTACAGGAAAAGTAGGGTGCTATTAAATGACCAAATAAACAGTCAACTTTACAACATTGATGAATCAATCAAAGAGTTATCCATGCCGAATTATGCCTACAAAAATAGGAAGTGTTTTACTGGAACATAAGTGGATGATCACATTGAGTAGGTATCATACTATAGTAGGTACAGAGCCGCTGAAAAGGTCATCAATAGATTTTTTTACATGTGTTAACATTTTATTGTGTAAAAAGTAGAATGATTAAACAGAGTAGCATCAGGCTTGGGGCTTTGAATAGTTAAAACGTTGAAACTAGTCAAACTATTCGCAGTGTAAGGAAATAATTATAATATCCCCCATTGGTCAACATCATTAGAACTTCTATTCGAGAAAATTGCAGCTAACACCACGCTTTGTGGGAGTTGTTGCACCAAACACAGAAGCAAATACTCTTTTGCAGCTGACCACAGGTTTTGCTTTAATTAGTTGCATCTGGCCCAAATAACTCGTTTTATGGTGCTTATAGGATAAAATAATAAGCTGATTAGCACTCCTCGCATAAGCACAACTCCAAAATTTAACAAATAAAAGGCTGATTAGCACCTCTCAGTTGGAAGTGTCTAATTACAGGAGAATTACAAACTGGAGCATAGTGTTATTTTGTGCAGGGAAACACAATGGTATTGATTGGTTGCTAATAATAGTATAGACAAAATCAATCCTTGTGAAACAAACTCACGGAACAAGCTAGCTAATGGGCAAATATAATGGGTAGAGATGAATCTTTGTCCTGGGATTCAGACCACATTTTGCGTGTAAACAATACTGCCTCTTCACAATTTCTTTCACCAAAATACAAAATCCAGTGAACATTTATGCGTCTGACGACTTCATATCACAAAATTAAGAAAAAGGACTGCATTTCTGTATCATGGATCTTATCAAGTAGATTAAACGTTTATTTGGGTCAGATGCAGAAAATTAAGGCAATACCTTGTGGTCAGGTGCAAAAGAGTATTTGTTTCTGTGTTTGATGAAACGAATACCACAAAGCCTGGTGTTAGCTGCAATTTTCTCCTTCTATTCAGGGTATAGAGCAAAGGATGCTCCATTTTATTAATGAAATTTGTCACTATCAACCCACAAAATAACCTTAGATCAATGTGAATCTTTAACTGTATAAATCTATTCAGCATCCTGCTACCCATTAAATATTTCCATGTCACTCAACAATCAAGTAGAAATTGTGCTCAGATGCTCAGAGCATAGCTTTTTAAAAAAAAAAAAAAATCACCATGTAACATTGGCTTCTACAGATCCCCTAAAGGCGGTGCAAACCACATCTAGCTTTTCTAGACGCAGAACTAATTCTTTGAGTCAAAGTATTTGTGGCATCCATAGTCCTAACTTTGTTCAAGTGACAATATTCTATTCTCTTCTTTTCAGGTTCGTGAAATCCAACCGATTGTGTGACCACCAATCCAACATGACAGCAGAATCGGTTCCATTTTCTTTTGTACTCTCCTTGCCCCATTAGAGAGCACAGTGTAAACCATGAGCAATTTTCCCCTTCTACTTCTGGTTACCAACTCAACATTCATACCAACAAGAGATCTAACGACATGAAGGAACAATAAATAAAAAATAGGCTCAGCTTTAACTTTTGTATCCCCATTCTGGTTACTGACTCAACATTTTGTTATTCATACCAACAAACAGATCTAACAAAATGAAGGAACAATAAACAATAGGGTAGCTTTACCTTTTGTATCACCCCCCGAAAGCCAAAATCTCCTCAAGAATCACATGAAGGCGCCGCGTCAGACGTCTCGGCGACAATGTCGGCTATGAACTTGATGAGCGAGCAGAGCCCGCCCAAGAAGTTGTGGTCAATCACCCCCTCGCTCTCGACAACATGTGCAAAGTCCACCAGCTTCACCCTCACTCCGCCACCACCACCAGCCGCGGTCACCGCATTGGCATCGTAGCTCAGTAGAATCGACGCGGAGTAGAAGTGGAACAGAGTCTGCACCTCGAACCACGCCTTGAGCTCGCGCAGCTGCGCTAAGACTCCCCCTTCTCCTCCATACACCGCCGCGGCTCGCGCGCAGTCCATACCGTCGCCGCCAACCGAGGACACATAGCGGCGGAGCATGCAGCGGACGCCGGGGATATCCGTCCCCTTCAGCTCCGACCTGTCTGGCCGCCAAACGGCGCCCCCAGTATCGGAGACCCGGATTCCAGAGACGCGGAAACCAAGGAGCACGCTGGTGGTTGCGCGGTCCTTGGCAAGGCACTTGGCGACGTAGGGCTCCGGTGCGCGCGGGGGCCACGTACATGCGCCGATCTTGATGTCGGTGACGGAGGGCGAGGCGAGGCCTTGGAGGAGATCATCCAGGACGATATGAGGGTGGGACTCACCGGGAGTCGCCGCGGTGGGGAGGAGGCGAGTGCCGTGGAAGCGCGGAAAGAATTTGTCCCGGATGCGGGGCGGTACGGCGGGGTGGACGGAGAAGGCCGTGTAGAAGGCGAGCTCCTGCTCGCCGCGGTCGAGGGCCTGGAGCGGCTTGTAGAAGAGGCCAGCGCCGTCGACCAGCGGCCCAAGCTTGTTGGGGGCCGCGCGGTGGCCGGCGACCTGGTGCTCCGGCGGACGGAGATCAGACATGATAAAGGGCCGCGGGTAGGTTGGGGAGAAGGCCGCGGCGCATTAAAGAGGAGATGTTGGAAATCTACTCCTATCTCCAAAGCCTAGTAGTACAAGGGTAAGACGACGAGAGTTAGAAAGTGAATCTTGCCCCAAAGCCCGTGGGAAGAATTTTTTTTGTTTATTTTTGAACAAGAGGTTGGGTCCGGAAGGACCCACATGCTGCTTATATTTGAGCAGTGAGGGTAAAAGTTACACAAAGGTCTGGAAAAAAAGGAAAATACAAACAAGACCTTTACTTTTACCGTAAGGACCCTAAAAAGGAAATGGAAAAAAGCAATCGAGTCCCTAGGATCCTTCTCCGCTGCAACACCATGGAAAACTCTACAGCCGGAGCAACGATGGTGTCGTCGGGATGAACCACTTGGGGCAGCACCTTTGTGGAATCTTTGGCCGGAGTTGAACATCCTCCAATTGGCATGCGTCCTTGAGGTTGAGCAGCCAACAGATCGTGGCTAAGGAGGGCAACCAACCGGCCATATGAAGCGAAGGCAAGACGGCCATTGTCGTCACACGTCCTCCGCCGAGGAACTCCTAAAGATAAGTGAACCTTGTCGTGTAAGTGAAGATGGAGCTTCTCCCTACCTCCCCGCTCCTCCATCACCTCGATGGTTGAAGAGAAGAAGGGAATCAGCAACCGAGCAAGTTGCACCACCATAGGCCTCCAGATTCTCATCTGGAAAACCAACAATAGCCTTATTCATGGATATGACGGTGGTACAACCCCTATCCGCCTCCGTCTCCAACCACCGGAGCACCACGAAGAAGAGGATGACCACCGAAACGGCCAGATGTGACCAAGCGCCCAAGCGTTCACTTGTATACTCTCCTTTTAAGTTGTAGTGGATACTAACAATTCATCAATGAGATAATATTGATGGAACTTTAATATGTGTTTGATAAGTATTCATATGGGCATCACTGAAAGGACATGGTTGCGGCCTAGAGAGAGGTGAATAGTCGATTTAAAACTTTTACGATTATGGCTTAACAAATGCGGAATAAAACTACCGTTTAATTTGCCAAGCACAAAACCTATATAGCTAGGGTTCACCTATGTGCACCAACAACTTATGCTAAGCAATACAAGCAACTATGTGATACCAAGATATATAACTTCAACCACGAATGCTATCACAAAGTAAAGTGCACAAGTAAATAGTGTTGGAGATATGCCCAAGAGGCAATAATAAAGTGGTTATTATTATATTTTTGTGTTTATGATAAATGTTTGCATCCCATGCTATAATTATATTAATCGGAAATATTAATACTTGTGTGTTATGTAAATAGAAAAGAGTCCCTAGTAAGCCTCTTGTAAAACTAGCTTGTTGGTTAATAGATGATCATGGTTTCCTGATCATGAACATTGGATGTTGTTAATAACAAGGTTATGTCATTGGGTGAATGATATAATGGACACACACCCAAATAAGCGTAGCATAAGATAAAGTCATTGAGTTCATCTTGCTATAAGCTTTCGATACATAGTAACCTAGTCCTTCGACCATGAGATCATGTAAATAACTTACACCGCATGGGTACTTGATTACATCGAACGCCACTGCGTAAATGCGTGCTAATAAAGATGGGATTGAGTATTCAGATAGTATGAGTTGAGGCATATGGATCAAGAGTGGGATTTGTCCATCCCGATGATGGATAGATATACTCAGGGCCCTCTCGATGGAATGTCGTCTAATTAGCTTGCAAGCATGTGATAAGGTCACAAGAGATGACATAGCACGGTACGAGTAAAGAGTACTTGTTGGTAACGAGGTTGAACTAGGTATGGAGATACCGATGATCAAACCTCAGACAAGTAAAGTATCGCGTGACAAAGGGAATCAGTATCGTATGTTAATGGTTCAATCGATCACTAAGTTATCGCTGAATGTGTGGGAGCCATTATGGATCTCCAGGTCCCGATATTGGTTATTGATTGGAGAGGAGTCTAGATCATGTCCACATAGTTCACGAACCGTAGGGTGACGTGCTTAAGGTTCGATGTCGTATAAGTAGATTCGGAATATGAGATGGAGACCGAATGTTATTCGGAGTCTCGGATGGGATCCAGGACATCACGAGGAGGTCCGGAATGGTCCGGAGAATAAGATTCATATAAGGGAAGTTAATTTATGGGGTTTGGAAAAAGTTCGGGATTTTTCGGTGGAAGACCGAGAAGGTTCTAGAAGGTTTCGGTGGGTCCCCTAGTGGTCCCACGACCCCGGAAGGGGCCACATGGGCCGAGGGGGTGTTGCCTTGCCCTAATGGGCCAGGCGCACCAAGCCCTCAAGGCCCAAGCTGGCCACACCCCTAGGGTTTAGGGGAAACCTAAAATTGGAAGGCTTGGGGGAGGAAAGTTTCCCTCATCCCCACTTGCGCCGGCCCTAGATGGGTTTGGGCTTGGGGGGCCACCCCAAACGACCCTCCCCACTATATAAAGAGGGGAGGGGTGGCCGGCCAAGGCTCCCACCTGAAACCCTAGTCGCCACCTCTCCTCCCTCCTGTTTCTCTATGCTCCGGCTTAGGCGAAGCCCTGCAGAGATTCTCCTACACCACCACCACGCCGTCGTGCTGCTGGGATTCCGAGGATATCTACCACACCTCCTCCGTCCGCTGGAACAGGGAGAGGAAGGACTTCATCGACACCGTACGCACGACCGAGTACGGAAGTGCTGCCGGATTGCAGCACCGGAACGATGGACTACATCAACCACGAGATCTGATCTCGTAAGGCTTTGGATCTTCGAGGGTTAGTCTCTCATCTCTCTCGTTGCTCCGATCTTCATAGATCAGATCTTGGCTCTTCCTAGATTGGATCTTGGTTTTGTTCTTGTTCACGGTAGAAATTTTTTGTTTTCCATGCAACGAACCCATCAGTGGTATCAGAGCCATGTCTATGCATAGATCTGTTTCACAAGTAGAACACAATGAGTTTGTGGGCATTGATCCCCTTGTTGTCTTTAGTTATGTGTACTTTGCATCTTGTGAGATGGTGGGATGAAGCGGCCCGGGCTAACTTTACACGACCGCGTCTCATGAGACTTGCTCCACGCTTGACATGCAACTTGTATTGCATAAGTGGATTTGCGAGTGTTTGTCTCTCTCACCATAGTTAAGATTCAATTTACTATTTCAATTGACAAAACTAGTATCACCATTGTGGTTCTTGTTCGTAGGTAGATTGGATCTTACTCGAAAGCCCCAGACCATGTAAAATATGCAAACACTTTTTAGAGGCGTCTAACTTGTTTTTGTAGGGGCATGTGATTTTATATGGCTATGTGATGATGACTATATTTGATGTATGAGATGATCATTATTGTATTATGGCAACCGGCAGGAGCCTAATGGTTGTCTTTAAATTTGTTAAGACATGTGTGTTTGTTCATCATGTAATAGCTTTATTTCAAGTAGTTGTTATAGTAGCTATAAGTGATGGGCAACCATTAAGCGGCGCCACTGACCTTGACGCCATGTTGGTGATGGTGGAGATCATGTCCGTGCTTTGAAGATGGAGATTCTAACGGTCCCGGGTAGTACACCAATAGATTTTGTTTGCTTTTTCTTTTGTGCATCATCATGACATCATGTGCATATTATCATCCCTGTTTTCATCAAATAAAACTATTTTTATAAAACCCTAATTCAGTTTTTACCCCCTCTCTTTTGGTCTTATAATAAAATCTTCCCCTATCTCTCTTTAACAAAACCCTAATACCAAACCTATGTAGAACATAAAATTATTTTCAAATGTTTTCGAATTCCAAAAGAAATCAAATTTGGTTTGTTTTGGGTTTGTTTTAAAAGGTTTTATAAAACCAGTTTTAAAAATCAAAGAAGAAAAGAAAAGGGAGAAAACCCAAAAACCCCTAACCCTAACCTGCAGCCCATCTCCTCCAGCCCAGCCCCTTTCTCTTTCCTCTGGCCTCGGCGCACTTCTTCCCCGCCCCAACTCCTACCTGGCATGTACCCCTTCGGGGAAAAGATATCTCCTTTAGCATCTTCCTCGACACCGAGCATGCACGGCGCGTGAGGCCGTGGTCCTCCCCCACCCAACTACCGCGCCTCCACTTCCCTCCTCTCCTTTTTAATCCACACCGCGGCACCACGCAAACCATAGCCTCATCTTCCTTCTTCCCCCTCACGCCGCTGCTACAGGTCCTCCCGCGATGAACCAAGGGCACTAGGAGAAGCGCCTTGATGTCCTTTTCTCTGGGCGGAAGGAATCGATCCCGGACGATCCAACTCGCCGCCAAGTTCGTCGATTCTTCTCCGACCCCGGCGACCATTTTCTTCGATTCTGACGGCTCCGGCCATCCTCCGACGACCTCGACCACACCACCGTGCTCTGGGTAACTATTATCACCAGAATTTGACCGAGTCAGAGGTGGGCCGCGATCAAGATGGGCTTGAAGAATATACATGGAAGAATACGCGAACCGGCCTTGTACACGAAGTTTGGGCTAGTTTGCCCTTGTATCTGTAAATATGATAGGATACGGGTCGGTTAGTTAGAGTTTGGCTCGTGCACGGTTGGGATTATTCCCACGTTAGAAAGTCTACGGACTATAAATATGTATCTAGGGTTTATGAAATAAACAACAATCACGTTCACCACAAACCAATCTAGGCGCATCGCCAACTCCCTTGTCTCGAGGGTTTCTTCCGGGTAAGCATCATGTGCTGCCTAGATCGCATCTTGCGATCTAGGCAGTACATGTCTATTCGTTGTTCATGCGTTGCTCGTACGAAGCCTTTTGATGGCGAGCAACGTAGTTATCTTAGACGTGTTAGGGTTAGCATTGTTCATCGTATCATATGCGTCGTCGTGCAACCCTTATACGCCTAGCCGCCTTACACCTACCTTAGGTGGGCACCCGCTTGATCATTATTTAGTAGATCCGATCCGTTATGATTGCTCCTTGTTCTTCAAGGATTAGTTTAATATCCGCATAGTTAGGCCTTACAAACGGGTTGAAGGATCCAGTGGCGCGTAGGGTGTAGTTTGCTAGCCCTAGACAGGATGTTCCGGGATCAACCTCGTGTTGGTTTTTAGGCCTTGTCTAGGGTCGGTTTACGATCACCGTGCGTGGCCGCCAGGCTCAATCACGAGTAGGATGTTCCGATTATGTGATGAAAACCCTAAATCGTAGTAGGTCGTTTTAGCTTCATTTTGATCAAGCAGGACCACCATATATTCGTACACCTCGTACGGATCATGGGTGGATTGGCTCTTTGAGCCGATTCACAGACAACCCGAGAGCCGATCGAGGCTCGTATTTAATGTTTACGTGTATGCCATGCAGAAACTAAGCGAGGCACATCCATCACCTTCCCGACTGTATAGGTCAGGTGGCACGCCTTGCACCAGCATCGGACGTGTGTGCCGAGTCTTTGCGGGCCGTCGTCGGAGGGACCAGGGCCCAGTCCGGGAGCCTCCCTTACCGTGTTGCACGTCGCTCTCGCCGGTGGGTTTCGACCGCAACACATTCTGCACGCCCGGTGGGACCATCTTCGACATCAACCGCATCGCCATCTACATCGAGATGGCGGAAGGCACCCGGCACGTACGAGGATCCGACCGAGGAGCTCAAAAAGAAGTATGACGAGGTCAAAGCAATCCTCGAAGCCGACCTCATCGGCTCTTTCCACGAACCCGCTCGCATGGCATCGGTGGAAAGGGTTCTCACCGAAGGCGCGCGATGGAGTGGACCTGTCCGCCCCGTCAGAACGCACCAGGTCCCTGCGTGAGATTAACTTCATGGTAGCTCACTCGCTGCACCGCCATTCGAGAGCTCCTGGTGAACACTTTGGAGTGTGTCGCTCTTCGGTGATCCAGAAATCATGAGGCATCAATTTCCATCAGACCAGCTCTCAGACTTACCAAGGAGAGATGCCACCTAGTCCCGTCCACCGCCGCCATTTCGTTGGCAGCACCGAAGTGCCGAATTCACCGCATACGTCGTCTACAAGATCGGTGGTGACCCTAGTGACTACCGTTCTTGCATGAGGCGCCCAAGGAGATCCCTCACGGATACACGTGCACATACGTGGCGATCGCATGAATCGGGTACTCACAAACCAGATCGCAACAGAGGACTTCGGGAACAGGAGGAACTTCGGGAACGATCTTGAGAAGCGACGTGGCTAGGTAAGTATGCCACTCGACAAACCTCCAGCGCAGCTCCTGCAGTTGGCTCGTAGCCGGAAAAGCATGGCTGGCTAAGTATGCCACTCGCGAATCTTCGAGTTCGACTCCCGCAGCCAGCACCGCGGATCGATCGCACCATCCCGAGAGACCAGCTCGCATGGTGCCGAAAAGGAGGACGATCGGCTATTCCAAGCCGTACCCCAACGAGTACGAGTTGATCCCGCTACCACCCAAATATCGGCTCCCTGATTTCTCCAAGTTTAATGGATCGGATGGTTCCAGCTCCATCGAGCATGTGAGCCGATATTTGGCACACTGGCACGATCTCAGCATCGATGAGCTGCGTGTGAGGTTCTTCGCACAACCTCACAGATCGGCGGGTGGTACACATCGCTGCCACCGCACTCAATCCGGACGTGGAAGCAGCTTGGAAGAGCAGCCCACATGCGATCACTCGTAGGCTTCCGAGGCCGGCATTGCCGATTTAGCACAAGTACGATGGCGCGGAGAAACAGTGTCGAATACGTCCAGCGCTTCAGACCGTTAGGAACCGATGCTATTCGCTCGTGTGATCGAAAAAGAAGCAGTTGAGTTGGCGGTGGTGGGTCTCGCATCACCGATCAAGGACGTGGCCTCCCAAGCAGACTACCCTTCACCGGCGCACATGGTGCGTTGCGCAGATATGAACAACACCACCGTATGTATACCAGATAAATTCAAGCGTGTGGTCTGGTTGAGGCAATGAAGACGAAGGCTCGGGAGATCAAGAGGTAGCAAGGCTGAATGGAGGGGCAAGCCCCGTGTCCCGCAAGTGGGTTAAGCCACAAGGTCCTCCCGAGGGTTTGACTCGACGTTACCAAAGCTGAGCAGATTTTTGACCTCTTACTTAAGGAGAAGCAGCTAAAGGTACCCGAAGGCCACAAGATCCCCACGGCGCATGAGCTGAATGGAAAGCCATACTGCAAGTTGCATAACACGTTCACCCATGCCACCAACGACTGCAGGGTGTGGCGGCAGCAGGTCCAAATGGCGATAGGACAAGGGCGTCTAATTTTCAGCCCACGCCATGAAAGTCGACACACACCCCTTCCCGCCGTTAACATGGTGGAGTGCACTTACCCCGGAGGGTGCCACCAGGATTCTCGTTCAACATCAACATGGTAGGACCCGGACACCACTGTAAGGACGGAGACGAGGGCAGCCTCTCGTAGCAAGGACACAGAGGAAGCCGTTCCACGCGATCGGCTCCGTCACGATGGCAAGCGCTACATCACGAGGGAGAAGTGAGGAATGTGAGATATCGACCTCTCTCTGATCACCTCCTAAACAAGTATGTGAGTCAATATGACCAACGTCGATGACCCAACGACGATGGTGAAAGAGATCGTCTGGCTGGGGACGCCAGGAGACATCGTCGGCATGATCACGACGAGGAGAGATATGAGCGCCATGCCAAGGAAAAGTCAAGAGAGCAAGACGACGAGGATAGGCACTGGAACTGCCCTTCTTCACACTGCTGGGATTCAGGAATGAGCCGATTGCCTACAATCGGCAACTGCCCGTAATGTAGACAAAGGAAGGACGCAGCTAACGTATCCGTGTTCAAACGTCTAGGGCCTCTCCCGCCTCGGAACAAGCACGATGAGTCCTCTCGGGTGGAAGATCTCAAGGATTTGGAAGACGATGATGAAGAAGAAGAAGATAAGTACCACCGGCCAAGGTGGTGCCCCGATGGACTCACCGTTCCCAAAAGCGTAGGGTTCAAGCGACTACGTGGTTTGGAGGAAGCCGAAAGGTTATACCCGCACACGTTAAGGCGCGGCCTGATCGGCCGCTAAAATTCAGCGAACCCCGGACGAAGAAGGTCAGCCACAAAGGAAAGAGTGGCGCCCCAAACAAAGGAAAGCCGATGATGAAACATCGGCTGGCACAAACATGGTGTTCATCCTTCCGACGGAGTTTAGTGCTCCAGGATTAGACGAAGCACCTGTGGCACAACTTGACTGCGGCCCATGGCCAGTTATCTTTGAGAAGCCACGAGAAAGAAGCTGCAGACATCTGAAGGCCCTGTACTTGCGAGGTTATATCGATGGGCAGCTCGTCAACAAGATGCTGGTGGACACCGGAGCGGCAGACAACATTATGCCATACTCCATGCTACGTCGGTTGGGACGCTCTAGCTCGGATCTGATCAAGACCAACGTGACATTGAGCGATTTCAACGGCCAAGCGTCCGACGCACAAGGTGTTCTGAACGTGGATCTGACCGTAGGAAGGAAAACCATCCCTACGACGTTCTTTATTGTCGATAGCAAGAGCACCTATGCTGTCCTGCTAGGAAGAGATTGGATCCACGCCAACGTTGCATTCCATCCACGATGCACCAATGCGTAATACAGTGGGATGGAGATGAAGTAGAGGTCGTCCATGCAGATGACTCAGCCGAGATTTCAACGGCTGGCATGAACGCTTGGGAGACAACAGGCCAAGAGCCACTCTCAGGCATCAATTTGGACGATTGCGAGCGCATCGACGTGACGAAGGATGGGGTTAGGCTGGTCTTATCCACCGGCCTGACGTGTAGCAAGAACAAACCTATGGACAAACGTGGCAAGGCCGATCCGTGGATCGGCCCCAAAGATCTATGGAGGAACATTGCAAAACCTTCATTGAGCGATTCAATCAACGTGGAGGCCGATTCCAGCAATCGGCCAAAATTATCCTCACCATACGTTCCGCATGTGTTCAACGTCGATCCAATGGGCAGCGGTTTTACGTCGGCTGATGAGAGTCAACATTAGTCCTAACGGAGCCGACGTTCAAACACAAGGCTAACAACAGAGCCGTATCCTAGCTATTCGAAAGATTCGGCTGGGGGCACCTAATCGATGAACATGTGCGATACATGTGCAAAGTGAAATATTGGGGCCGATAGAAAATCGGCCAAAAAAAATTCTCATGGTATACAGCCGATGCAGCCATCGACTCTAGTACAATTACACAAGATCTACCACTGCGTGTTCAAGACACGGATTTCGACCAAGTCGGTTTTCAGCCTCAAGGCCAACCTCCAACCTTTTACTCATTAGGCCGTTGGTGTTTCGTCTGCAAATCGGCTTTCAAAGGAAGAAAAGGTGATCGGCTCCTGTATCTACCGTCGGTCCGGCTAAGTTGGCCACCTTCTCACTACGCTCGTAGGAATGGCTAGGACCTCTGCATGGTGGCTGTCTCAATTGCCCGAGTTCAAGGCCCTTGGACTGAACCGTGTGTCCTCGCCACTGTTCTCATCTTAACCGAGGCCTGGGGCAGCTGATTGGTAGACACTCTGCTTTTTTGGAAGCCGATTGAGTGTCATCGGCTGACCCTGCATCATAACCTTCTTCGAAAGCGGTGAGTTGTTGCAGAAGAAGACTACTAGAGCTGCGGAAAGGAGCTGAAAGGGAAGCCGTCATCTACAGGTCTGGACCGTCTCCGTTGCTACAAGAAGATGAAGGAGATGGATTTCAAAAGCCGATGAACAGCCATCGGCTATAGGATTGCAAAGTATTATGTTCAGATATCAAATTGCAGTCTGAATTTGAGAAGTGCTTGACTGACGGTCTAATGGTATCTGAGTTGGCTTCATGGGCGTCTGAGGCGAAAAGTCCGATACGTTGCTATCGGTCTTGGTGCGGCAAACGGAAGACTTGAAATTGGATTAATTGAGAGTCAAATTGGAAGAACAATTCTTATTGATTCAAAGGAACGGCTTTACAAGAAAGAGCCGATGGCTCTCAAAAGGGGCATCCGATGCCTAGTGCACTGCTACTACTAGTCCTACACTAATTGGCCCCTGTTCTAGGGGTCGTCGCTGTCCTCATCATCGCCATTGTAGCTGCCGTCGGCGCTGCTTAGAATTCCTCGTCGCTGCTGCCCCAGCCCTCGGCCGGAGCCTCTTCTTCCTCGTCATCATCATCATCTCGCTGTCCGCCCAAGCGCGAAGCGCTTCGCCGGCGGATACCCAGCGGAGGAGGAGGAATCATCCTCCTCCTCTTCCTCTTCTTCCTCTCTTCTTCTTCTTCCTCCTCCTCATTGGAGGAGGTGGAGTTCGCCCAGGAGTGGAGGTCGTCTTCGCTCTCGCTCTTCAGTTCCCCTTCGATGAGGAACTCGAGGTCGTCCTCCCCATCGGTCAGTGGTAAGTCACCATCTGACCCGATGAGTGCTTCGGGTGGGCCATTCGGCACGGGATCAAAGTTCCACTCCTGCTCGCTCGAGGAGGAAGATTGAAGAGAGAGGCCCGAGGAGATGGAGGAAGAGGAAGACATTGCTACAGGAAAGAGGGTTTTTAGGTACCGATGGCCGGAGCAGAGCAAGGGGATGAAGTGGCGAACCGTTCGGCACAGTTAAATAAAGGGGGTATGGTGGAGATTTAATGCCACAGCAGTTTCCGAGGAAGTGGTGCCCAACAAAAAAAAAATTGCCAGGTCACGCGGAGAAGTTGAGAAGGCAAGGCATCATGATGAAGGATACTGCGATGGTTCTGCCACGACATGACCCGACGAAGAAAAGCAGAGTGATTTTGGAATTATCAATTCCAAAACCAGGGGGCATGTGTTATCACCAGAATTTGACCGAGTCAGAGGTGGGCCGCGATCAAGATGGGCTTAAAGAATATACATGGAAGAATACGCGAACCGGCCTTGTACACGAAGTTTGGGCTAGTTTGCCCTTGTATCTGTAAATATGATAGGATACGGGTCGGTTAGTTAGAGTTTGGCTCGTGCACAGTTGGGATTATTCCCACGTTAGAAAGTCTACGGACTATAAATATGTATCTAGGGTTTATGAAATAAACAACAATCACGTTCACCACAAACCAATCTAGGCGCATCGCCAACTCCCTTGTCTCGAGGGTTTCTTCCGGGTAAGCATCATGCTCTAGATCGCATCTTGCGATCTAGGCAGTACATGTCTATTCGCTGTTCATGCGTTGCTCGTACTGAAGCCTTTTTGATGGCGAGCAACGTAGTTATCTTAGACGTGTTAGGGTTAGCATTGTTCATCGTATCATATGCCGTCGTCGTGCAACCCTTATATCTAGCCGCCCTTACACCTACCTTAGGTGTAAGGCGGCACCCCGCTTGATCATTATTTAGTAGATCCGATCCGTTATGATTGCTCCTTGTTCTTCAAGGATTAGTTTAATATCCGCATAGTTAGGCCTTACAAACGGGTTGAAGGATCCAATGGCGCGTAGGGTGTAGTTTGCTAGCCCTAGACAGGATGTTCCGGGATCAACCTCGTGTTGGTTTTTAGGCCTTGTCTAGGGTCGGTTTACGATCACCGTGCCGCCAGGCTCAATCACGAGTAGGATGTTCCGATTATGTGGTGAAAACCCTAAATCGTAGTAGGTCGTTTTAGCTTCATTTTGATCAAGCAGGACCACCATATATTCGTACACCTCGTACGGATCATGGGTGGATCGCTCTTTGAGCCGATTCACAGACAACCTCGAGAGCCGATCAAGGCTCGTATTTAATGTTTACGTGTATGCCATGCAGAAACTAAGCGAGGCACATCCATCACCTTCCCGACCATGTATAGGTGGCACGCCCTGCACCAGCATCGGACGTGCGTGCCAGTCTTTGCGGGCCGTCGCTCGAGGGACCAGGGCCAGCCGCAGTCCTGGAGCCTCCCGGCTCTACTGTGTTGCCCGTCGCTGCTCGCCGGTGGGTTTCTGACCGCAACAGTAACCACCTCGACCTCCTGGACATCCCCTTGCCTCCATTGTTCCCTCCTTCCCCTATCTATGTTGATGCCGACGCCCCCTTCGCAGTTCTCGTCGCCCGCAGACATCCGACGAGCTCCCGACGACAGCGCCACCACCGTCTGGTCCGCCCTGAAGAGATGGTTCCAACGCGCCCGGCCTCGCATCCTGAGGTGCCCCCACTCACCGGTGAGCTTCCACGCCGAGACGCGGTGACCGCCGCCCCCACGCCGCGCACGGCATCAAACACCTTGCGTGCACGCACGGAAGCTCCGCCACGGTGGAATCCGACGTGGCCGCGGGGCCCACTAGTCGGCCACCAGGGCTAGATCCCCTCTCGGTGAGAATTCCCCACCGACCTAGATCCGCTTCAGCTTTGCATGAACCCCCCTGACATTCTTTGAAACCTAACCCGCGGTCCCTACATTTTCTGGAGACCCCCTGGCGCCTTCACAAATCAACCCGGGGCCCCTCCATCGTGTCAGCCGCCCCGTCAACCCCTGGTCCCGCTCATTAGTGACTGCGGCTAGCTGTGCCTAGGTGAGAAACGTCCCGGGCCTTTTCTGTTTTACTGAAAATTCCAGAAAATGTGTATATCTCGTATAAATCATATCTTTCAAACCGTAATTCAAATTGCAAAGTGTTATATATGAAAATTGATTAAAAAAAGATAAGGAACATGAATATGACATCCTTATACCTATTTGCATAGTGCAACATGTAGTTCATCGACAGTCGTGTTTGTTTCACCTAATGACATGCAAAGTATTTCGGAACACCGCCTAAGGTTTTCCCCGCTCCGTTTAATACTGAAGTAGCACACCCCTGCCATGCTTGTCATGCTAAACAACATTTAAATTTGTCGGTAGAAAATGCAACTTCAACCCTAATTTTCTTGTTCGGGGTACCAACTCCACTTAATTCAGATAAGTAGCATCGCATCATAATTGCCATGCCATGCATATCATATCTTAATCATGCCAAATTCTTATTCCGTAGTTGTAAGATTTGCATCCGTTGTGTGTTCCAGTACCTGCCTCTTCTCGGATAGGACCCCGAAGTGATGATGTGAGATACGACGAGTTCTCCAACAAGTTCCTCTGCAGCTTTTCACAGGCAAGCCCACCTCTTCACCTATTTTACAACTTCCTGCTCGTTGTTCTCTTGTTGTCCATATGTTGTGATTCTCGAGTCACATGTCCTATTCCACTGTTACCATATGAGCCTTGTCAAATATCTGCCACCTATCGCTGTTGTTTGTTGTTTGAGTCTTTGCGAGTCGTAGCACATATTAGCGATCTGTTGTTACCTTATCGGTTTATCTGTTGGGTTGTTGGGAGATATCACATGCCATATTGATGTCTACTCACGCTTCTTTTCCTGTAGACAGTGTTGGGCCTCCAAGAGCAGAGGTTTGTAGAACAGCAGCAAGTTTTCCCTTAAGTGGATCACCCAAGGTTTATCGAACTTAGGAGGAAGAGGTCAAAGATATCCCTCTCAAGCAACCCCGCAACCACAAAGCAAGAAGTCTCTGTGTCCCAACACACCGAATACACTTGTCGATGTATAGTGCACTAGTTCGGCGAAGAGATAGTGAAATACAGTGGTATGAATGAATATAAGCAGTAGTAACGGCACCAGAAAATAGCTTGCTGCTACAACGGCGTGTGGATGGTGGT
Organism: Lolium multiflorum; assembly: GCA_030979885.1. Taxonomy (NCBI): domain Eukaryota; kingdom Viridiplantae; phylum Streptophyta; class Magnoliopsida; order Poales; family Poaceae; genus Lolium; species Lolium multiflorum. The sequence continues at coordinate 113,182,394 of CM061752.1, read as the reverse complement.
AATATTGCAGTACAGATGCAGTAGAACAGTAAACAAGCAGTGATTGCAGTATTTGGAAACAAGGCCTAGGGATCATACTTTCGCTAGTGGACACTCTCAACATCGATCACATACCTGAATAGATAAATTCTATACTCTACACTCTCTTGTTGGATGATGAACACCACTAATTGTGTAGGGCTACAAGAACCCTCAATGCCGGAGTTAACAAGCTCCACAATATTCGATATTCATATTTAAATAACCTTAGAGTGCATGATAGATCAACACAACTATACCAAGTACTAACATAGCATGCACACTGTCACCTTCATACTATGAAAGGAGGAATAGATCACATTAATACCATCATAGTAATAGTTAACTTCATAATCTACAAGAGATCATAATCATAAACTACGCCAAGTACTACATGATGCACACATTGTCACCATTACATCATGAAGGAGGAATAGAGTACTTTAATAACATCACTAGAGTAGCACATAGATTAATAGTGATACAAAACACATTGTAATCATAAAGGGATATAAATAAGCACTTCACTATGCTATTCATAACAGTGAATAAGTATTCTGTGAAATATAGCCTAAGAGACCCACACGGTGCACACCCGTCACCTTTACACACGTGGGACAAGGAGTCTCGGAGATCACATAAGTAAAATCCACTTGAATAGCATAACGACATCTAGATTACAAAGCTCATCATATGGATCTCAATCATGTAAAGCAGCTCATGAGATCATTGTATTGAAGTACATAGGAGAGAGAGATGAACCACATAGCTACCGTACAGCCCTTAGCCTCGATGGAGAACTACTCCTCCTCATGGGAGACAGCAGGTGATGAAGATGCTGTGGTGTCGATGGAGATTCCTTCCGGGCACTTCCCGTCCCGGCGTGCCTTAACAGACTTCGTCCCCTAGATCTTGGCTTCGCGATGGCGGCGGCTCTGGAAGGTTTCTCGTACCGTGGCTTTTCCGTCTCAAAGATTTAGATCAGGGACCTTTAAATAGGCGAAGAGGCGGAGTCGGAAGGCCGACGAGGCGGTGACACCATAGGGGGGCGCGCCCCACCCTGGGCCGCGCCTCCCTGTCATCTGGTGGCCCTGTGGCCCCCCTCTGGTGGCTCTCGGGTGTTCTGGAAGCTTCGTGGAATTTTAAGACTCGGACGTTGATTTTGTCCAATTCCAAGAATATTTCCTTACTAGGATTTCAAACCAAAACAGCAAAACAGTGGCACTTCTGCATCTCGTCAATAGGTTAGTTCCGGAAATGCATAAAATCATCATAAAGTGTGAACAAAACATGTAGGTAATGTCATAAAACAAGCATGGAACATAAGAAATTATCGATACGTGGAGACGTATCAAGCATCCCCTTAGTTCCTACTCCTCGAGTAGGTAAACGATAAAAGAATAATTTCTGAAGTGACATGCTACCAACATAATCTTGATCATACTATTATAAAGCATATAAGATGAATGCAGCGATTCAAAGCAATGGTAAATACAATGGTTAAACAATTGAATCATATAGTAAAGACTTTTCATGAATAGTACTTTCGAGACAAGCATTGATAAGTCTTGCATAAGAGTTAACTCATAAAGCAATAAATTCAAAGTAAAGGCATTGAAGCAACACAAAGGAAGATTAAGTTTCAGCGGTTGCTTTCAACTTGTAACATGTATATCTCATGGATAGTTGTCAATGCAAAGCAATATAACAAGTGCAATAAGCAAGCATGTAAGAATCAATGCACATAACACAAGTGTTTGCTTCTAAGATAGAGAGAAATGGGTAAACTGACTCAACATAAAAGTAGAAGAAAGGCCCTTCGCAGAGGAAGCATTGATTGCTATATTTGTGCTAGAGCTTTTATTTTGAAAACAAGAAACAATTTTGTCAACGGTAGTAATAAAGCATATGTATTATGTAAATTATATCCTACAAGTTGCAAGCCTCATGCATAGATTACCAATAGTGCCCACACCTTGTCCTAATTAGCTCGGATTACCTGGATTATCATCGCAATACATATGTTTTAACCAAGTATCACAAAGGGGTATCTCTATGCCGCCTGTACAAGGTCTAAGGAGAAAGCTCGCATTGGATTTCTCGCTTTGATTATTCTCAACTTAGACATCCATACCGGGACAACATAGACAACATATAATGGACTCCTCTTTAATGCATAAGCATTCAGCAACAAATAATATTCTCATAAGAGATTGAGGATTGTTGTCCAAAATGAAACTTCCACCATGGATCATGGCTTTAGTTAGCGGCCCAATGTTCTTCTCTAACAATATGCATGCTCAAACCGTTCAACTCATGGTAAATCGCCCTTACTTCGACAAGACGAACATGCATAGCAACTCACATGATATTCAACAAAGTGTTGATGGCGTCCCCAGGAACATGGTTATCGCTCAACAAGCAACTTAATAAGAAATAAGATACGTAAGTACATATTCAATACCACAATAGTTTTTAGGCTATTTGTCCCATGAGCTATATATTGCAAAGAAAAAGAATGGAAATTTAAAGGTAGCACTCAAGCAATTTACTTTGGAATGGCAGAGAAATACCATGTAGTAGGTAGGTATGGTGGACACAAATGGCATAGTGTTTGGCTCAAGGATTTGGATGCACGAGAAGTATTCCCTCTCAATACAAGGCTTAGGCTAGCAAGGCTATTTGAAACAAACACAAGTATGAACCAGTACAGCAAAACTCACATAAAAGACATATTGCAAGCATTATAAGACTCTACACCGTCTTCCTTGTTGTTCGACCCTTACTAGAAAATATCTAGACCTTAGAGAGACCAATCATGCAAACCAAATTTTAGCAAGCTCTATGTATTTCTTCACTAATAGGCGCAAAGTATATGATGCAAGAGCTTAATCATGAGCACAACAATTGCAAAGTATCACATTGTTCAAGACATTATACCAATTACTACATGTAGCATTTCCCGTTTCCAACCATATAACAATGAACGCAGTTCAACCTTCGCCATGAACATTAAAAGTAAAGCTAAGAACACATGTGTTCATATGAACCAGCGGAGCGTGTCTCTCTCCCACACAAGGATGCTAGGATCCAACTTTATTCAAACAAAATAAAAACAAAAACAAACAGACGCTCCAAGTAAAGCACATAAGATGTGATGGAATAAAAGTATAGTTTCACTAGAGGAACCTGATAATGTTTTCGATGAAGAAGGGGATGCCTTGGGCATCCCCAAGCTTAGATGCTTGAGTCTTCTTGAAATATCCAGGGATGAACCACCGGGGCATCCCCAAGCTTAGAACTTTCACTCTCCTTGATCATATTGTATCATCCTCCTCTCTTGATCCTTGAAAACTTCCCCACACCAAACTCAAAACAACTCATTAGAGGGTTAGTGCATAATCAAAATTCACATGTTCAGAGGTGACATAATCATTCTTAACACTTCTGGACATTGCACAAAGCTACTGAAAGTTAATGGAACAAAGGAATCCATCAAACATAGCAAAACAGGCAATGCGAAATAAAAGGCAGAATCTGTCAAAACAGAACAGTCCGTAAAGACGATTTTTTAAGAGGCACCAGACTTGCTCAGATGAAAATGCTCAAATTGAATGAAAGTTGCGTACATATCTGAGGATCACTCACGTAAATTGACAGAATTTTCTGAGTTACCTACAGAGAATTCAACCCAGATTCGTGACAGCAAGAATCTGTTTCTACGCAGTAATCCAAATCTAGTATGAACCTTACTATCAAAGACTTTACTTGGCACAACAATGCAATAAAGTAAGATAAGGAGAGGTTGCTATAGTAGTAACAACTTCCAAGACACAAATATAAAACAAAAGTACTGTAGCAAAATAAATACATGGGTTATCTCCCAAGAAGTGCTTTCTTTATAGCCATTAAGATGGGCTCAGCTTTTTAATGATGCACTCATAAAGATGAGAGTTGAAGCAAAAGAGAGCATCAAGAAGCAAATTCAAAACACATTTAAGCCTAACATGCTTCCTATGCATAGGAATCTTGTAAATAAACAAGTCATGTAGGCATAATGCAACAAGCATAGAGAGATAAAACAAGTGTAACTTCAAAAATTTCAGCATATAGAGAGGTGTTTTAGTAACATGAAAATTTCTACAACCATATTTTCCTCTCTCATAAAGATTTTCAGTAGCATCATGAGCAAACTCAACAATATAAGTATCACATAAAACATTCTTATCATGAGTCTCATGCATAAAATTATTACTCTCCACATAAGCATAATCATTCTTATTAATTGTAGTAGGAGCAAATTCAACAAAGTAGCTATCATTATTATTCTCATCAAGTGTAGGAGGCATAGTATAATCATAATAAAATTTATCCTCCATAGTAGGTGGCACCAAAAGACTACTATCATTATAATCATCATAAATGGGAGGCAAAGTATCATCAAAGAGCATCTATCAAAAAGGAGAAAATGGAGTCTTAGTCATTTTTCCCATTAGACATGCTTCGCATCTATCAAGAGCTAGATGGAGACTCAACGTTCTCCACCTCCACCTAAACCCTAACACCTTCCACTCCGGCGATCTCCCTCCACCTTGATCTCTTCCACATTCCGATCCGATCATCATCTCCAGTGCATCATCCTCCACTTTTCCACCCCTTTTTTCACCCTTTCCCCCTCTCCGAATGGCTTCCCCAGATGGGTTGTGGGAAGTGACATACTCCACATCGCGGGATCAAGATCGGCGACGTAACATGAGGTATGATGGCAAGATCCAACTTTGGGTGGCACGTGATTGGATCTCTCTTCTCAATGCCAAAGGTGAGGTGATTGGTGATCGACGTCATGATAAGGCAGATCTCTTTTCTGGATCGATCGTGAGGTTCCCTTCTCACATTGTGCATGTTGGTGCATGTGTGCTCCCGCCTGAGGTACGTCCACCTGGTCCGCAGCCCTCCTCTGTTGCATCTAGTATATCAGTTCATACGGCCCTAGAGATGGGTTTGGATTTCTCTGCGGGAGATCTGTTCAAAGCTCAGGTTAAGAGAAAGTTTCGATCTACGGTGCACCCTCTGGGAAAAGCAAATCATTTCCTCATGACTGTCTCCTTTGGTCGTGCAAAGTTTAAGTTAGATAAAATCTCTGTTGGCCTTGCGTTGGAATCATGTCTGGGAGGTTTATGTGATGATATGTTGGTAATTCAATTGGCTGACAGGGTTTTCAGATTCTCAGTGGCATCTAGGCATGTGGGGTTTATGATTTATGCAATGAAATTCTTTACCTGTGCTTCTTTCAAGTGTTTCTTTCATTTATGGGGAAATGGAGGTCCACTCTGGAAATCTGAATTTCGGTCTTGGCAAAAAGAATGCAATGAGGAATGGATTCTAGTGAGTCCCAACAAGAAGAGGACGGATCATGGAATGAGCTTACTTCAGAAAAGACCAAATCGTTCGGCTCTGAAATCTCCCGCATCTGGGGCATCGGTTAAACGAAAGTTATCCTATGCTACTTTTATAGAATATCCTTTGTGTCAGGGCTATGAGTATGAAGCATCAGATGATTTGGTTCATGACGTCATAGAAGCAGGGTATGATTGTCCTCAAATAAGGAGAAGAGCAAGGGTTATTCTTTCTCCTTCGATTATACGATCAGATCATCATATTCAGTTTGGTACTGCTGACAGCAACCTAGTAGATCAAATTCAGAGTGAGATAGCTTTAGAAAATCAGGAACCATCTGAAACCCCCCAGAAGTCTACGGATGATGGGCTTGATGGGCTCAATGATGATGATCCTTTTGGTATTAATGATCTTGTAGATGACATGGCTTACCGAGTTTGGAAATGTGGGCGATGTCTTTCGATGAAACACGAAACAGCTGCTTGTACCAATGAGATTCGATGTCGCTCCTGTTTCCGGTATGGGCATATTCGGAAAGACTGTTTTTTGGCAAAGAATAAAAAAATCTGGAAACCTAAAAACGGAGGGGCTCGGACAAGCATTAATGAGAATCCCCTGGAGACCCTAGACGCTACGGCTTCCGAGACATATATTCCCTCTGCCTCTACTACAGTTACCCCTTCTTCATCGCCGCCTGGGTCTCTGCCATAGATTGAACCAGCCGCAATGGCAAACTTTCCTGTTGATCCAGCTAGATGGGTGCCCCTGGGATGCAGATCATCGATGGCGGGCTGAACAGGTTGCCTAGAACCTTCTATAACCCATCGGTGATGCCTCCTCGTTGCAACGACAATGTCATCACGGCAATCATGATGCCGCCACCGCCAGAGGACCAAGAAGATGCTTGGAGAGAGCAGGTTCGTCTGTTTATAGTTCAGCACCTTCAGCGAGTAGTAGATGATGTGCAGACATGTCTGTTTGGTCTGGGTTTTTATCGCTTGCGAAGTGCGGCTGCTACTGTTGCCCTTGTTGATCATGGTCCGTATGAACTGCAGCCAGATGTTTTTGTTAGATTTGTGAATCACAATGACAGACAGAATCATAGGGCATTTCTAGGTTTCAGGCAGGGCTGGATTATGATTCTGTCAGTACCTCTTGATTTTTGCAATGATTATGATATTGCAAATGCAGTCTCTGCTTTTGGCAAGTTTCACCATTGGCATCAAGATGATGGAGTCCTTGAGCGCACTTTGGTGTTTGTTTCCTTCAACTCAACTGCACAAGTGCCACGAGATATAGTTTTTGGCAATTATGGCAATCTTGGTGCAGTAAAGGAATCTTGGACTGCCCCTTGCTATATTCTGACTGCAGATTTTGCTGACATTGTCCCACCAGATGAGGATCAGATGCCTTTAGATGGGAACCCACACCCACTTCCAGGAAATATGTTCATGGATAATAACAACTTTGTTCTGCCCCAGTTTCCAGAAATTGGATGGAATATCGCTGAACCTCACTTACAGCAGCATCAGCAACATCATCAACCAGGGCATGCAGAGGAAGCATGGCAGCCAGTACAGCATGAAGAACCTGAGGTACAACCTGACCCTGTGGTGGAGGAAGAAGAAGTTGTGGAAGAGGAAGTTGACAGCTCAATTGTCAATGCATCTGCTGACTCAAACAATGATGCAGACATTGGAGAAAATGAAGTGCAGCAAATTGTTGCTATCAATTATGCCCTTATGTGTTTTCAGGAACCTCAAATTGCTCAACATGGCATAGTAATGAAGCTGATACATTCTTTTCTGGGTACTGATGCAAATTTGGTTGGCCCTAGTCTGCCTCCTCTCATGCAATGTCAAAGATTGTTGCAGAAGTCTTTGCTGTCTGTTGTACCTTCTGTTGCACTTACACCTTCTGTGTTGCAAGATCCCTTTAAGTTTGTGTTATTGTCTAAAAGGGACTGGTCTGAGGCTTTTCAGCAGTACTCTGTTTTCTCTCCCACAGATGGAACCAGGGCAACATTTACTATTTATTTGCAAGGAAAGAAAAGGGTTGCCAAGCCAGTAGCAAGGATGTTGACCTTTGGAGAAGATACTGATGATATTCCAGCTGTTTTCTCTGCTTCATCACCAATAGATTCTGGGAAGAAAGTAATCAGGAGGAAAAGAGCTCCTAAGGCAGCAGCTCCTCTGGTGGATACTTCTGTCAGGCGCAGCACTCGAAGTTCTGCTAAAAAGGATGGGCATAGGCATGTGGCCTTGTTTGATAAAAGTGCATCTGTTAGCAAGAAACAGAAAATACAGAGGAGACTCAAGCAGAAGGATTGTACTGAAGCTACACCAAAATCTCCTGAGGGAAAGAGCAGCAGTAGGACTGGAAGTCCTGGAAAATAAAATAATGAATCATCTCACTGTACTCTGCCACCTACACCTATCCATCTACTGCAGCAAATTGGTTTATCTCTGGGAATTGACCCAAAAGATTTGACCAAGGAGAAGCTTATGGCTGCTCCAGAGAAGGATTCTGATTCACAGAGCTCTACAGATGTGTAGACAACTCAGCACTTTGAAGGGTGGTAGTGGGTGCTGGTCTTGGTTTCGGTTATTTGGCTATGCTTTACATGCTTTTGCTGTCAGTATTTGTAATAACAGTTATGTTTTTATCTGCTGGATTCTTGGTATAGCTCTGTGTTGCTTTTGTCAGTCTTATGCTATCCTCATAGCCCTGCCTAGTTGCTGGCTTTTGGTCCTTTTATCTTGTAAGTGTAATGGATAATATCACAACTAGGAAATGGTGTGTGCTTGATCTTAATGTAAGGGGGCTTAATTCTGAGGGGAGACAATTAAGTGTGAGGCAGAAAATTGATGAAAGCCAGTGCTCAATAATTTGCTTACAAGAAACAAAAATGGAATATTTTGATCATCGAATCATCAGAGGTTTCTTTCCAAAACGTTTTGATAATTTTGTATATTCACCCTCGGTTGGAGCATCTGGTGGCATTATTGTTCTGTGGAACTCTGCAATTTTTTCTGGCACACTGGTGGAGATACAGCGTTTTTCTATAGTTATGAATTTCACATCAATGCATAATTCTGATAGTTGGACGATGGTTTCAGTTTATGGGCCCTGCAAGGGTGAAGAAAGAGACTCTTTTATTAATTGGCTATATAACCTGACAATCCCACCAGATTCTCTTTGGCTATTTCTTGGTGATTTCAATTTTATTCGATCAAGTGAAAACAGAAATAGGCCAGGAGGAGATGTGGATGATATGTTCATCTTCAATGATATAATTGGTCATTTAGGTTTGATAGAATTGCCTATAAAGGGAAGAATGTACACATGGTCCAATATGCAGCAACAACCTTTACTTGAGCAGTTGGACTGGTTCTTTACAACTCCCACTTGGACCACTATTTATCCAAATACTTTGGTGTTCCCCCTGGCAAATACTTCCTCTGATCATGTTCCATGTGTGGTCACTATAGATACTGTTATTCCAAAAGCTAAAATCTTCAGATTTGAGAATTATTGGGTGGATCACCCCACCTTCTTGAAATGTGTACAGGATTCTTGGGCAAAGCCTTCCCATAAAACAAATGCAGCTACTGTGTTGGCTCATAAATTGAAAACTCTCAGGTATGATCTGAAGAAGTGGAAGACTAGTCTCTCCACCATAAAATTGCTCATTGAGAACTGTAATAAGGCAATTCTGTTTCTGGATAATGTGGAGGAAGAGAGGCCTCTTACTACTGCTGAATTTAATTTTAGAAAATTAGTAAAGTTACATCTTGAGAAATTGCTGAAAGCACAGTGTAAGTATTGGAGGAGCAGATGCTCCATCAGATGGATAAAGGTGGGGGAGGACAATACAAAAAAAATTCATGCAATGGCAAGCCAAAGGTACAGGAGGAATACTATTTCTGGTCTGAAAAATGAGAATGGTGAAATTGTTTCAGATCATCAGCAAATGGCAGGGATAGCTCATACAAGGTTTAAGGAAAGAATGGGACAATCAAGAGGTATAAATATGGGTTTTGACTTATCTGATTTGCTTACAGTTGTTCCTGGGCTTTCTGAACTGACCAAGCCTTTTAGTAAGGAGGAAATGGATTTGGTGATTAAATACATGCCAGCTGATAAGGCACCAGGGCCTGATGGTTTCAATGGATTATTTCTCAAGAAATGTTGGCATATTGTTGCTGAGGACTTTTATAGGGTGGCAAATGGTTTTCATGCTGGGATAATCTCCTTGGAAAGTTTGAATTCTTCTTTCATAACTCTGGTGCCAAAAACAAATGCCCCTGAGACCATCAATGATTACAGACCAATTTCTTTAACAAATGTTTGTTTAAAGTTTCTCACCAAGATGGCAGCCAACAGGTTACAGGGAAGAATTCTAGAGTGTATTCACAAAAATCAGTATGGCTTCATTAAATCAAGAACAATACAGGACTGTCTTGCTTGGTCTTTGGAATATTTATATCAATGTCATGCTTCCAAAAACCCCATAATTATTCTGAAACTTGACTTTGAGAAAGCTTTTGATTCTTTGGACCATGAGGCTCTGTTACTGATCCTGAAACACAAAGGTTTTAATGATCAATGGATTAGATGGGTAAAAGATTTTCTGGCTTCTGGAGTATCTTCAGTACTGCTAAATGGAGTTCCTGGCAAGCAATTCTATTGTAAAAGGGGAGTTAGGCAGGGTGATCCCTTATCACCATTGCTTTATGTGCTTGGTGGGGATGTTCTTTAGTCTGCAGTCAATAGGTTATTAAGAGATGGTACTATACAATTACCAATACCCAATGTTGATTCAGATTTTCCTATTATTCAGTATGCAGACGACACACTATTAATCATGCAGGCTGACATAGATCAGGTGTTGGCTCTAAAGGAGGTTCTCAAAGTGTTCTCACAGTCAACTGGTCTGCAGATAAATTATCATAAATCTTCCATGATAGGGATAAATGTGGCAGATAATGTTATGGCTCAGCTTGCTGCTGGTTTTGGTTGTCAGATTGGTGCACTTCCATTTACATATTTGGGTTTATCTGTGGGCACTACACGGCCAACTATACAAGATCTTTCTCCCATTGTGCATAGGATGGAAAGGAGGCTTACATCTACTTCATGTTTCCTGACACAGGGGGCTAGGTTACAGCTCATCAATTCAGCTATATCTTCCATGCCTTTGCATATGCTATGTACAATTCATATCCCACCAGGTATAATTAAACAGTTTAATCGAATTATTAGGCAGTGTTTATGGAGGGATAATGTGGATACTCCTAAGCAATCACTAGCTGCCTGGGACATGATTTGCAAGCCAAAGTTAAAGGGAGGGTTGGGAATTGTCGACTTTCAGAAGAAGAATGATGCGCTGCTGCTCAAATTTCTGCACAAATTTTATAATTCTGACAAGGACATTCCATGGGTCAAGTTAGTCTGGAGTTCATACTATGAACTTGATGTCCCCCATGCTGCTAAACTTTGTGGATCATACTGGTGGAGAGATGTAGCAGCACTAATGGATAAGTATAGGTCTATTGCAAAGCTAGAAGTCAAGAGTGGTGAAACAGTCCTGTTCTGGACAGATGTTTGGAATTTTGATGACTCTGAAAATTCTCTTAGTGAGAGATTCCCCAGGCTTTTTTCCTTTGTTAAGGATGATAAAATTTCAGTACGGGATATGGTGATGCTGATTGATAGAACAGAGGAATTTTATAGACCTCTCTCAGCACAAGCTTATGAGGAATTATGTTTTATACAAGACAAGCTGGATCAGTTGAAGTTGACTTCTGTTGGGCATGATGAATGGAAGTGTGCTAAAGGTACATACAGAGCACATCATTACTATCTTTCTTTATATGCTCACATACAGGTGGATCCACGGTACTCTTGGATTTGGAAAAGTAAATGCACTATGAAGCTTAAAATGTTTGCCTGGTTATTACTATCTGATAGACTGAATACGAAGGACATGATTCAGAGGAGGCACTGGAATGTGACAGATAATTATAACTGTGTTCTGTGTGCTGGACATATTCATGAGGATAGAGATCATTTGTTCTTTAATTGCAATTTCAGTATTAGAGTGTGGAACTATCTGCAGATTAATTGGGGACACTATGGTACCATGGTACAGACAGCAGAGATGGCAAGGAGAGGTTTTAATCATTCTTTCTTCACTGAAGTGGTAATCATAGCCTGTTGGAATATTTGGAAAGTGAGGAATGCCTTTATATTTGATCATGTTAGACCAAGGTTTGCAGCTTGGCGTGCTCAGTTCATTCATGATATATCTCTCCATGCACACAGATTTAAGAAGGAACAAAAAGACAATGTACTGAAGTGGGTGTCATCTCTTGTATAGTGCCTGGTTATATGTCTTGTATAGCTAGGGAGGTGGCTATCTTTTGTTTTCTTCCTTTGTTAGTTTTTTAGTTTTTCTTTGTTATGTACTCTGTATTTTATTTTTAAGTTCTTAATAAAGGTGGGGAGCTGTGGGGCTTTTGCCCTACAGTATAAGGTTTCAAAAAAAGTATCATCAAAGTAAATTTTCTCCTCAATGCTTGGGGGACTAAAAATATCATGCTCATCAAAACCAGCTTCCCCAAGCTTAGAATTTTCCATATCATTAGCAACAATGGTGTTCAAAGCGTTCATACTAATATGTTCCATAGGTTCTTTAATTTTCGCAGCAAACAATCCATGTCTTAACTCAGGAAATAGATTAAAAAGCTCCATGTTGCTTTCCATTATGCCTTACTAGTGTAAAACAAGAAACAAAAAGATGCAATTGCAGGATCTAAAGGAAATAGCTTCGAGCACTTACAACGGCGCCGGAAAATAGCTTAGTAGCGAGATCCGGAGTGTGAGTACCTTTTACCTTTTCTCCCCGAACGGCGCGAAAATAGCTTGATGTCTACTCACGCTTCTTTTCAGACAGTGTTGGGCCTCCAAGAGCAGAGGTTTGTAGAACAACAACAAGTTTTCCCTTAAGTGGATCACCCAAGGTTTATCGAACTCGGGAGGAAGAGGTCAAAGATATCCCTCTCAAGCAACCCCGCAACCACAAAGCAAGAAGTATCTTGTGTCCCCAACACACCCAATACACTGTCGATGTATAGGTGCACTAGTTCGGCGAAGAGATAGTGAAATACAGGTGGTATGAATGAATATAAGCAGTAGTAACTTTAAAATAGCTTGTGCTACAACCGGCGTGTGGATGATGGTGGTAATATTGCAGCAAGAGATGCAGAGAACAGTAAACAAGCAGTGATTGCAGTATTTGGAAACAAGGCCTAGGGATCATACTTTCGCTAGTGGACACTCTCAGCATTGATCACATAACAAAATAGATAAATGCTATACTCTACACTCTCTTGTTGGATGATGAACACCACTAATTGTGTAGGGCTACAAGAACCCTCAATGCCGGAGTTAACAAGCTCCACAATATTCGATATTCATATTTAAATAACCTTAGAGTGCATGATAGATCAACACAACTATACCAAGTACTAACATAGCATGCACACTGTCACCTTCATACTATGAAAGGAGGAATAGATCACATTAATACCATCATAGTAATAGTTAACTTCATAATCTACAAGAGATCATAATCATAAACTACGCCAAGTACTACATGATGCACACACTGTCACCATTACATCATGAAGGAGGAATAGAGTACTTTAATAACATCACTAGATTAGCACATAGATTAATAGTGATACAAAACACATTGTAATCAGAAAGGGATATAAATAATTAAGCACTTCACTATGCTATTCATAACAGTGAATAAGCATTCTGTGAAATATAGCCTAAGAGACCCACACGGTGCACACACTGTCACCTTTACACACGTGGGACAAGGAGTCTCCGGAGATCACATAAGTAAAATCCACTTGAATAGCATAACGACATCTAGATTACAAAGCTCATCATATGGATCTCAATCATGTAAAGCAGCTCATGAGATCATTGTATTGAAGTACATAGGAGAGAGAGATGAACCACATAGCTACCGGTACAGCCCTTAGCCTCGATGGAGAACTACTCCCTCCTCATGGGCGACAACAGCGGTGATGAAGATGGCGGTGGTGTCGATGGAGATGCCTTGCACTTCCCCCGGTGGCATGCCGAACAGAGACTTGTCCCCTAGATCTTGGCTCGCGATGGCGGCTCGAAGGTTTCTCGTACCGTGGCTTTTCCGTCTCGAAGATTTAGGTCGGACCTTTAAATAGGCGAAGAGGCGGAGGAAGGTCGACGAGGCGGTGACACCATAGGGCGCCCGTGCCGCGCCACCCTGTCTGGTGGCCCCTGCCCTCGTGGCTCGGTGTTGGAAGCTTCGTGGAATTTTAAGACTCGGGCGTTGATTTCGTCCAATTCCGAGAATATTTCCTTACTAGGATTTCTGAAACCAAAAAAAGCAGAAAACAGGAACTGGCACTTCGGCATCTCGTCAATAGGTTAGTTCCGGAAAACGCATAAAATCATCATAAAGTGTGAACAAAACATGTAGGTAATGTCATAAAACAAGCATGGAACATAAGAAATTATCGATACGTTGGAGACGTATCACATATCAGTTTTGGAGATACACATGGTTTACCTTATTGTTAACAACTAAAATTGTAAGCAGAGGCATCTGCGAGCCCCTTTGCGAAAGCATCGGAACTTTGACTCGCTAATGTCCCCTAGACCCGAGTTCTTGTTATCTGTTCCGAGATTGAGCTCTCTACCCGTACGTGGGGACTACTACTGGACCCCCCTCACCCATTACCTTTTCTCAAATCTGTTGAAAAGGGGGCCACAGCCTTGGTTTTATTTGGCGCATGCATGTTTATATACTGTTGCCTTCGGGTGTTTACTTCATGTTGCCTTTGGTTGTTTATATTCTGTATTGTACCTTGCGGTACGTTTAGCGAAGCGTGTGGTTTGCACGCCTAGCCGCCGGCGCAAACCTCTGAGTCCGTCTCAGAGTACGGCCGAACTTCGTCACGGGTAGCTTAGTTCAGTGGCCTCCCTAGAATTTCTTGTTGAATTGGGAACGGTCTTGTTGTGAGACATCGCCTGTAAGAAGCGGGTCGAGCATGTGTATGGTTACATTTGGGCAACCCCTGTAGGGTGTACATCTTATCGATAAGCCGTGTCCGCGGTTATGGACGACTTGGAGTTGTTTAGCTTGATCATAGAACAACTTACACCTTTATGATTGCTGCTAATAATTTGTTAATAACTAGCGTAGTAATTTAGCATCACTACAACTGTTACCCAATAAAACTTGTCAACAGTGTGAGTGCCCTTGCAAGTACTTACTTTGCGAAGGGGGTAACACATCGGTTGGGTTATGATTGCAGAGTATATAATTGTTACCTTATGCGCTCTCTTATCCCCTCTGAATAGACGAGTGTTTTAGCGTGTCTCTATTGGTTAGTTGCTTTGTTGCCGCTAAACCCCACATATAGCTGGGCGATGTTTATATCGCCCACCGGTCTTGTCTCGCAAATACGTGCCATGGTACTTACCCTCGCCTTTCTTCTTTTTGTCTCCTCCCCTTTTGTCGGCAACCGATGGCCCGACTTCGACAGGTACAAGATGACGATGTTAGCAAGGTTACCCTTCCGGCTTGGCCTGGGAAGGGTTATGGACGCCACTGGTTATTGTCAACACCCAGATTTTTAATTCCAGATGCCTATAATGCCATACATCGCAACCAAGGAATATTGTTTCTGCGAGACATAATAGTTGATATCACAGAACATTATTCATTACAAACCATAATCGTCTTACAACAAGGGATCTCATGATCCAATCTTAAAACAACAGTTGATCTAAAGATCAGATACAAAACACATAGCGGAAGAAACGTAGTAGTGTTCCATCTGTTCCACAGGCAACGCTTGACGTTGGGAGGTGATCCTAGTTATCATAGATGTCCTGCTGTCCATCTTCCTGGTACTGGTTCTCCTCTTCATAGTCTGGCCATTTGAATAGCCAGGGACAAAGCCATGAGTACTTTATAAAGTACTCGCAAACTAATACTAATAGAAGTACTAGTAGCTCTAATAGAGGTTCTAAGCTTCTAGGTTTATTTGCACAAAGCTAGTTTTATTTCATAAACACTTAGTAGTTAAAGACCCTTTTATTTGCCTAAAATTACTCAAGTGGGAACATTAGTGTCATTCCCACAACTTTGTGGTATTCAAGTCAAGTTCACCTTTCAAATCACCAGTCATTTTGAAAACATCTAACAACGGAACAGTTTGGCCATCCAACCGTCCATGACCGCGGACACGGCTATTCGAATAGTTTAACACTCTGCAGATGTTGTACACTTCTTCCACAACTTTTGATTACATCCGTCAGGGATAGCCCTGAATAATCATACTCAGTATGCGGATCATCAACCATTAACCTTTCACTTACATATCCTAGTATAGGCACCTCCCCTATGAGCTTGGCCTCCTAGTGATGGCAATCTGCCATCCTAGGAACTCCACAGGGCTTGGGTAGGACATTCGTCCCTTTTTCACGTCATTTCACTTTCAACGGAGGCAGCCTCAGCATAATCTCTATGATGCTTGTTTAGAGGGAACCCATACTAAAATACATAAATTTCCAGCTAAGCCTTACCCATTATCAGCTATTGTGGGGGTACTCTAAAATTGGAATGGTATCGCTTCCGAACCCAACCATCAGTTTTTGTCAAATTCACCTTGTCATTCAGAGGTCATATTCACCTTCAAGACTTTCAGTAGAATGACTCATCATCCTAAGGTTTTCAAAGTCACTTGATTCACAAGTTCCCATCTAGAGTAGTCAATTTTAGTTTTAGCACTAGCAACTAATCATGAGGGGTGCTAACTAAAGTTTAGCTTTCTAGGCTAAGTTTGAAGCTCTTGTGGTACTCTACTCTTAGACACAAATTAACTACGATAAGTAAGCCTTGGTAACCAATGTAAAAGCTTGCAAGATAAAAACTTGGACTTGGAAGAATAAAACTTTAAACAAAAATACTAGTGCCATGGTATCTTGCACTAGTAGCTGGCATTAGTAGAGCTTGCTCATGGTAATATCTTGTATTGGTAATAGCTTGCCTTGAGTGGTACAGTTGTCAAAGTGTTCCTCCTCTTCTTCGTAGAAGACCTCCTCCTCCTCGTAGCCTTCGGTACTAGCGTCTATAAACGGATACGAGGTATACAATCACCAAACAATACTTAAGTACTAGACTTAACACTCAAATGGTTCACACAAAAGGATCTGGCATCACACCATTTTAACATTGTTGATGGCTTTGTTTTCTTTTAAGAAAAAATAATTTCCTCTCATTGAAAAACAAATACTAAGATTTAATACCTACTGGGGTTTCCATTTATTTCCTTTGAAAGTAATTTCCTCTCATTGAACAATACTAGGATTTAATTTTCTCAAATAATAAAGTATGAGATCATGTTGACCAAAGTCACCACTTCATATTTATCCATTTGGGAAAATGATTTAAATGAGATAGTACATCTCATACAATTTAAATACTACTTTGGAACAGATTTAATTTTCTCTAGTAATAAAATATGAGGTCATGTATACTAATGTCATCACCTCACATTGAATTGCTTGGAAAGGTGATTTAAATGAGAGGATAACTCTCATAAGATTTAACTACTATCTTTAAATAATTTAAATGAGCTAGAAATGACTACATAGCCATTATTTGAATCTAGCCCATGATCATATGAAATGTGATTTTTGAGAGTTGGAATCAACTCAAAATGAATTATGGTTGATTTTATAAAAAATGTTTGAATTTTGAAAAGGTAATGCCTTGTTATTTCTATTGCAATTTCTCTGTGATGAATTAAGGTTTGAGACCAGTGGGGTTGGCTAGATCTTTTCATCTACTTTCACACAAAATTTGAATAAACTCAATTGGATTTTTAGATTTGTTTTTATTCAAATTTGAATAAGGCACCAGTATTGGAATTTAGACTAAAAGAATTAAACTGGATTTCAAATGGTGGGCTTAGGCCGGAAACAAAACGGGCCAGAGAAAAAGAAAAAGGGTCAGCCCAGCAGCGCGTCTCGTGCACGCGAGCGGCCTGATAGTGGGCCCCACACGTCAGCGACACTTAACTCACACCGAAACGGTATGCGCTAGGAGCCGTTGGATTAAAACAAGATCGCACGGCTGTGGGTCATCTCCGCCCGTGAACAGGAACGGTGGCGAGCTAAACCTAGCCGTCGACAGTGGGGGTGGTTGGGGGCTTACCGGCGCTCCGGCGAGGCTCGTCGAGGCGGGCAATCGGCGTGGAAGACGAAGGCGAGGCGAACGAGGGTCGGGGGAGAGGCTGAGGAAGTCAGGAGCGTCGCCTCCTTCTGGCTACTGTCGCGGCGAACTCCGGCCAAATTGGGGTGGCTTCGGCGGCAATGTGGACGAGGAAGTGGTGAAGGAGAGCGAGAGGAAGGAGGGGAGCAAGATGGTGTGAAGATTGAGCACGGGGGAGTGCTCCTTTTATAGCGAGCGAGAGGTGCCGAGGCTCAAGGACAGGTCATCGGTGTCAACGATGCTACAACGGCGGAGGGACGTGGGCGAGGAGCGAGGGCGGTGATGCGTTGTCTGGCGGTCCTTGTGAGCGTCATGGCGCAGGAAGAGGTGGACTGGATGGCTCGGGCGACATCGATGTCTGTCACTGGTCCGGCGGGTCTCATCGACGGTGACGACGGCTACAGGGCTCCTCGGGGTGGTCGTGTCTAGGAGGGAGCTGGTGCAGTGGGGCTGACGTGGGAGAGAGAAGAGGGAAGGGGGTGTTCGGAGGCGACGTGGCGAGTCCACGCTCTGGCGTGCCCGTGGTCGCGTCCGTGCACGCTCTGGCGTGTCTGGGTGGCATGGGCGCGTCGCGTTCCGGGTGCTACATGTCTCCTCTTCGATCAGCGCGATTACATGCGTGTTCAGGGTGCTGAGGCAAGCCTATTTGACATGGTGTGTGAATCTAGAGAGGGAGGGTGACATGGGGTGCATGGTGAGTGGCATGGAGGGTTGACATGGCCATGTCATGGTGCAAATGAGCAAGGCACAGGGTTGGCAAGGACATGGTGAGGTCAGGGGAGGTTGGAGAACACTGTGGGTGACAAAAGGAAGCAAGGTTTAGGCTAAAACACATTGGATTTTAGAGTGTGTGTACTTATATGATTTATGCACACAAGGTGTTTGATAAAATGGCCGCAAGAACTTTAAATTTGTATTTTGCCAAAATCTTTTATGGGTGTGATTCAAATAAATTTTGGCACCTCTTGATGGCCTTGGTTTGAAAAGTGGAGTAGGTTTGGTGAAATTCAAAAATGGGATGATCTAGAATCTGTTTCAATGTTGCCACTTTGAATGCTTTTTAAAATCATTTGAATTTGAATCGGCAAGGTTGGCCAACACCAATTTTTTCACCTTTATGTGTACTATATATCTGGTCAAAAAGATCAGAAGGTTTGGTTTAGAAAATAATAACCACAGGAGTTCAAAGTGGGCATGATGTTAAAATTGTCAAAAATGACCATTATCATATGTGCCTCCCTTTTTATTTTTATTTTCAATTGTTTTGCTTTTCTTTGACCAAAATGTATTCTATTGGGTTCATTCAGTATTAGGTTGAGTTTATTAGTGGTTTCAAACCAGTTAAACAAGGTGGAGCATGGCATAGGCCAATATTTGCAAGTATGGCCATTTGCTCACATATGCTTTTCTTTTTATTTCAATTTCTTTTCTTTGTTCCTCTTTGATTATAAAAAGGGTAGGGTTTAGGGTTTAGAAACATGTTCCACGCTTCAAACAAAAAATCATGGCCAAAAATCACCACATACATGCATGAGCACTATGCACATAAAGTAATGCAATCCAAGTTTTTGTTGGCTCCAAATTTTGGGAAATAAAGGAATTGGTTTTCTTCATTGCTTTGAAAATTTGGGATGTTACAGTTATCTTCAAGACTCTTAGTCCAATTTGTATCTTGTCCGTGCTCGGATGCATTCGATCTTCGGTATGATTCGGAGCTTTGTATATGTTTGTATCTTGACTCGTTGGAGTCGTTGTTGTAATATATCGATTTCTTGTGGGCTCTATTGTAATCCTGATGTAATGTTACCGCTTGTGTTAATTCCTATGGCATCACGTGTGTGATTCGTTGAGCACGTCGTGTCGGAGGGCGTCTCTAAATCGATATCGTGCGGATTTCGGCGGGTTCACCGGGATCCTCATGGTACCGGTTCCGGGGCGTCACAGAGATCAAAAGCACAAGAAGAAAGGCCATATCATATCACATATTATGAATTGCATGTGACGTTAATCCTTTATGCATCTTATTTTGCTTAGATCGCGATGGTAGCATTATAAGATGATCCATCTCACTGAATATCAATATAATAAAGTGTTCATCCTTAGTATGCACCGTTGCTAAGACTTGTCATTTTGAAGCATCACGTGATGATCAGGTGTTATAGATTCTACATGTGCATACAACGGGTGCAAGCCAGATTTGCACATGCGGATACTAAGGTTAACCTTGACGAGCCTATCATGTACAGACATGGTCTCGGAACACGGGATACCGAAAGATAGAGCATGAGTCATATGAATGATATGATGAACACTTTGAGTGTTCGCCTTTGAAACTACATCTTCTCTCGTGAAGATCGGACTTGGTGTAGTGGATTTGGTTCGTGTAATCACTAAGACAATGTGAGGGATGTTGTTTTGAGTGGGAGTTCACCTAGTTAATTTAAGAATTAAAATGAACTCAATTTGTCATAAACTTAGTCAAAACTCTTTGCAAATATGTTGTAGATCATGGCGGCCCCCACCATCAATTTTAATCAGTGCCTAGAGACAGAAAAGCTTAAGAACAATGGAAGCAACTTCACAGAATTGGATCCGTCATGTGAGGATTGTCCTCACTGCTGTGCTCGATGCACCGCTAGGTCCCCCACCTGCAGAAACTGCTCCCGATGAGGTGAAAAATGCTTACCAAACTCGGAAAATTCAATACTCCCAAGTTCATTGCTCCATCTTGTACGGCCTAGAGGCAGAGCTGCAAAAGCATTTTGAATACCACAACCCTTGTGAGATAGTCCATGAGCTGAAAGCTATCTCTGAAACTCATGTGGTCGTGGAAAGCTATGAAGCCTCAGAATAGTTCTTTGGCTGCATGATGGAAGAGGGTAGCTCCGTTAGCGAGCACATGCTCAAGATGTCTGGGCACGCGAAGAAACTCGATGACTTGGGAATAGTGATTCCTAACCAGTTGGGTATTCATCGGGTCCTCCAATCACTGCCACCTAGTTATAAGAACTTTGTGATGAACTACAACATGAAGTGCATGAATAAGGAGTTACCTGAACTCTTCTCCATGCTGAAAACTGCTAAAGTAGAGATAAAGAAAGATCACCAAGTGTTGATGGTCAACAAGACCACTAGTTTCAAGAAACAGGGCAAGCCTAAGAAGGGTAACTTCAAGATGGGCGGCAAGAAAGATGCCGCGCCTCCCAAGAAGCCCAAGGCTGCCCCTAAGCCTGATACTGTGTGCTATTACTGCAAGGGTGACAGACACTGGAAGCAATTGCCCCAAGTAACTGGTTGATCTGAAGAGCGGCCTGATAACCCACAAGTATAGGGGATCGCAACAGTCTTCGAGGGAAGTAAAACCCAAATTTATTGATTCGACACAAGGGGAGGTAAAGAATACTTATAAGCCTTAACAACCGAGTTGTCAATTCAGCTGCACTGAAAAGCACTATTAACAGGGTGATGTGAAAGCAAAAGAATATGAGAGCAATAGTAACAACACAGCAGCATAAGTAACACGAGGCAATGGCACCAGAAAATAGTTGATACTACTTCCAATGTCATATAGGAACGAGTATATGATGATGAAAGATGGACCGGGGTTCCAGCGATCTACACTAGTGGTAACTCTCCAATAACAAGTGACAAGTGTTGGGTGAATAAATTACAGTTGGGCAATTGATAGGATTGAAATAGCATTAAGACAGAACATCAAGATTATTAATCATGTAGGCATGTTTTCCATATATAGTCATACGTGCTCGCAATGAGAAACTTGCATAACATCTTTTGTCCTACCAGATGGTGGCAGCCGGGCCTCAAGGGAATCTACTGGTAATTAAGGTACTCCTTTTAATAGAGCACCGAAGCAAAGCATTAACACTTGGTGAAAACATGTGATCCTCATATCACAGCCTTCCCCTCCGGTTGTCCCAATTTCTGTCACTTTGGGGCCTCGAGTTCCGGACAGCAATATGTGCAAACAACTTCTAGATACAATCTAAGCAATAATTATAGAGCTTAAATCTAAGATCATGCCACTCTTGCACTAGTGACAAGCATTAAACACAACAAGATTGCAGCAACAATAACTTCACAAACTTTATAGATAGACTAATGATAATGTAACAATCCATCGGATCCCAACAAACACAACACCGATTACATCAGATGGATCTCAATCATGTAAGGCAGCTCATGAGATCATTGTATTGAAGTACATGGGAGAGAGAGTACCAACTAGCTACTGCTAGAACCCGTAGTCCATGGTTGAACTACTCACGGAGCATGATGGAGGCGGTGGCATTGATGGAGATGGCTTCCGGGGGCACTTCCCCGTCCCGGCGGCGTGCCGAAACAGAGATTATGTCCCCGAATTGGAGTTTCGCGATGGCGGCGGCGCCCCTGGAGTCTTTCTGGAGTTTTGTCAATTGGTGTAGGGTTTTTACGTCGCGAGGGACTATATAGGCGAAGAGGCGGCGCGAGGGGGTGTCTGGGGGGCCCACCCCATAGGCTGGCGCGCTCTCTGGCCGCACCGCTGTGGGGTGCTCTGGCCTCCTCTCCGGCCTCCTTCGGTGTGGTCCGTCTCGGTGAATTAAGATGTTTGGCTTTTGTTTCGTCGAATTCCGAGAATATTGCCCGAACAGCCTTTCTCTGAACAAAAACAACAGAAAACAGGAACTGGCACTGTGGCATCTTGTTAATAGGTTAGTCCCGGAAAATGCATGAAATCATTATAAAGTGTGAGCAAAACATGTAGGTATTGTCATAAAACTAGCATGGAACATCACAAATTATAGATACGTTGGAGACGTATCATGGTCGAGTCAAGAAGAAAGGTATATTTGATATACATGTTATTGATGTCTATCATACTAGTAATCTTAGTAGTACCTGGGTATTTGATACTGGTTTGGTTGCTCACATTTGTAACTCGAAACAGGAACTGCGGAATAAACGGAGACTAGCGACGGACGAGGTGACGATGCGCGTTGGAAATGGATTCAAAGTCAATGTGATCGCCATCGGCACGCTCCCTCTACATCTACCTTCGGGATTAGTTTAAAATCTGAATAATTGTTATTTGGTGCCTGCGTTGAGCATGAACATTATATCTGGATCTTGTTTAATGCAAGACGGTTATTTGTTTAAGTCAGAGAATAATGGTTGTTCTATTTATATGAATAATATCTTTTATGGTCATGCGCCTGAGCTGAATGGTTTATACTTGTTAAATCTCGATAGTAGTGATACACATGTTCATAAAATTGATGCTAAACGAATTAAATTGAATGATAATTCTACATATATGTGGCACTGTCGTCTTGGTCATATTGGAGTGAAGCATATGAAGAAACTCCATTCCGATGGACTTCTTGAATCACTCGATTTTGAATCACTTGATAGATGCGAAGCATGTCTAATGGGAAAAATGACTAAGACTCCATTCTCTGGTATAATGGAGCGAGCTACAGACTTATTGGAAATCATACATACCGATGTGTGCGGACCAATGAGTGTAGCATCGCGCGGTGGTTATCGTTATGTTCTAACCTTCACGGATGATCTGAGTAGATATGGGTATATTTACTTTATGAAACATAAGTCCGAAACTTTCGAGAAGTTTAAGGAATTCCAAAGTGAAGTATAAAATCAGTGTAACAAGAAGATTAAGTTTCTACGTTCTGATTGCGGAGGTGAATATCTGAGTTATGAGTTTGGCATGCATTTAAAGAAATGCGGAATACTTTCACAGTTGACACCGCCGGGAACACCACAGTGCAATGGTATGTCCGAACGTCGTAATCGAACTCTCTTAGATATGGTTCGATCTATGATGTCTCTTACCGATTTGCTGTTATCGTTCTGGGGTTACGCATTAGAGACACCCGCATTCACTTTAAATATGGCACCATCTAAATCCGTTGAAACGACACCGTATGAATTATGGTTTGGTAAGAAACCTAAGATGTCGTTCCTTAAAGTTTGGGGTTGTGAAGCTTATGTAAAGAAGTTACAACCTGACAAGCTAGAACCCAAAGCGGAGAAATGCATCTTCATAGGATACCCTAAAGAAACTATTGGGTATACCTTCTATCACAGATCTGAAGGCAAAGTTTTCGTTGCCAAGAACGGATCCTTTCTTGAGAAGGAGTTTCTCACGAAAGAAGTGACTAGAAGGAAAGTAGAACTCCACGAGGTTATTGAACCTTCTCTTGGACTTGAGAGTCGCGCAGCACCGGAAGATGTTCCTATGCCACCTGCACCGACAAGAGAGGAAGCAAATTATGATGATCATGAAACTTCGAACGAAGTAGCTACTGAACCTCGTAGGTCGACGAGGGCTCATACCACTCCAGATTGGTATGACCCCTGTCTAAATGTCATGATTGTGGACAACAATGTCGAAGACCCTACGACGTATGAGGAAGCAATGATGATCCCATATTCCAACGAATGGCAAGAGTCCAAGAAATCCGAAATGGGATCCATGTATGATAACCAAGTATGGACTTTGGTAGACTTACCTGATAGCCGTAAAGCTATCAAAGATAAATGGATCTTCAAAAGAAAAACATATGTTGATGGTAATATTACTGTCTATAAAGCTCGACTTGTCGCAAAGGGGTTCCGACAAATTCAAGGAGTTGACTACGATGAGACTTTATCACCTGTAGCGAAGGTAAAGTCTCTGAGGATTTTGTTAGCAATCGCTGCATTTTCTATTATGAGATTTGGCAGATGGATGTCAAAACGGCGTTCCTTAATGGTGACACTGAGGAAGAGTTGTATATGGTACAACCCAAAGGTTTTGTCGATCCTAAAAATGCTGACAAGGTATGTAAACTTCAATGTTCCATTTATGGACTGAAGCAAGCATCCCGGAGTTGGAACCGACGTTTTGATAAGGTGATAAAAGACTTCGGGTTTATACAGACTCATGGTGAGGCGTGTATTTACAAGAAAGTGAGTGGGAGATCTGTAGCATTCCTAATATTATATGTAGACGACATATTGTTGATTGGGAATGATGTAGAACTTCTAAGCAGTGTCAAAGGTTATTTCAATAAGTGTATTTCAATGAAAGACCTTGAAGAAGCAGCATATATTTTAGGCATCAAGATTTATAAAGATAGATCAAGACGCCTAATAGGGCTTTCACAGTACATACCTGGACAAGATTCTAAAGAAGTTTAGAATGGATGAAAGCAAGAAAGGATTCTTGCCCATGTTGCCAGGTAAGGTCTTGAGTAAAAATCAAGGTCCGGCTACGACAGAAGAAAGAGAGAGGATGAACAAGATCCCCTATACCTGATCATGAACATTGGATGTTGTTAATAACAAGGTTATGTCATTGGGTGAATGATATCATGGACACACAGCCAAATAAGCGTAGCATAAGATCAAGTCATTAAGTTCATCTTACTATAAGCTTTCGATACATAGTAACCTAGTCCTTTGACCATGAGATCATGTAAATCACTTACAACGGATGGGTACTTTGATTACATCAAACGCCACTGCGTAAATGGGTGGTTATAAATATGGGATTGAGTATTTGGATAGTATGAGTTGAGGCATATGGATCAAGAGTGGGATTTGTCCATCCCGATGATGGATAGATATACTCTGGGCCCTCTCGATGGAATGTCGTCTAATTAGCTTGCAAGAATGTGACAAGGTCACAAGAGATGACATGCCACGATACGAGTAAAGAGTATTTGTTGGTAACAAGGTTGAACTAGGTAAGGAGATACTGATGATCAAACCACAGACAATTAAAGTATCGCGCGACAAAGGGAATCAGTATCGTATGTTAATGGTTCAATCGATCACTAAGTTATCGCTGAATTTGTGGGAGCCATTATGGATCTCTAGGTCCCGCTATTGGTTATTGATCGGAGAGGAGTCTCGATCATGTCCGCATAGTTCACGAAGCGTAGGGTGACGCGCTTAAGGTTCGATGTCGTATAAGTAGATTCGAAATATGAGATGGAGACCGAATGTTTTTCGGAGTCTCGGATGGGATCCAGGACATCACGAGGAGGTCCGGAATGGTCCGGAGAATAAGATTCATATAAGGGAAGTTAATTTCTGGAGTTCGGAAAAAGTTCGGGATATTCCAGTGGAAGACCAAGAAGGTTCTAGAAGGTTCCAGAGAGTCCCCTAGTGGGCCAACGACCCTGGAAGGGGCCACTTGGGCCAAGGGGATGCTGCCTTTCCCTAATGGGCCAGGCGCACCAAGCCCTCAAGGCCCGAGCCGGCCACTCCTCTAGGATTTAGGGGAACCCTAAAATTGGAAGGCTTGGGGGCGGAAGTAAAGTTTCCCCCTCCCCCTTGCGTCGGCCCTAGATGGTTTTGGGCTTGGGGGGCCACCCCAACCGACCCTCCCCACTATATACAGAGGGGAGGGGTGGACGGCCAAGGCTCCCACCTGAAACCATATCCGCCACCTCTCCTCCCTCCTCTTTCTCTATGCTCCGGCTTAGGCGAAGCCCTGCAGAGATTCTCCTCCACCACCACCACCACGCCGTCGTGCTGCTGGGATTCCGAGGAGATCTACCACGCCTCCACTGCCCGCTGGAACGGGGAGAGGAAGGACTTCATCGACACCGTACGCACTACTGAGTACGAAAGTGCTACCGGATTGCAGCACCGGAACGATCGACTACATCAACCATGAGATCTGATCTCGTAAGGCTTTGGATCTTTGAGGGTTAGTCTCTCATCTCTCCCGTTGCTCCGATCTTCATAGATTAGATATTGGCTCTTCCTAGATTGGATCTAGGTTTTGTTCTTGTTCACGATAGAATTTTTTGTTTTCTATGCAACGAACCCATCAAATAGCTCGGGTATAGGAATAACTGAGGTGACGCAGAGACGACGATGTATCCAGAAGTTCACACTCTTGGGAGTGCTATTCTCTGTTGGAGCGGTGTGGAGGACAAAGCACTCCAAACGCCATGAAGGCCTCACTGTATTCTCCTCGATAATTCCCACCAAAAGGGAGGTACTTGATCCACTATGGGACCTTGAGGGTGGTCACCGAACCCGCACAAAGCTTGGGGCTATATCCACAACTTAATTGGAGGCTCCCAATAAATCGCCACAAAGGCTTTGCTCTTGAAGAATCTCCACAACTTAATTGGAGTCCCCAAGAACACCACAAAGGCCACTAAACCGTCTAGGGTCCAAAGACCCAAGATGAACAATCCCCGGGAACAAGCCCCCGAAGGTAATATCTCACAAACTTTCACCTCCATGTATCATTGCAGAGAAGTCAAACCGATGCACCAAATGCAATGGCAAGAACACCACAAAGATGCTGAAATCCTTCTCTCTCAATTTCTAACAAAGCTACAAAATCTATTGGGAGAATATGAGAGGAAGAACAAAGAAGGAGAGCACCAAATTTCTCCAAGATCTAGATCTAGTGGGTTCCCCTCACAAAGAGAGGGATTTGATTGGTGAAGATGCAGATCTAGATCTCCTCTATCTTTCTCTCAAATATATGAAAGATTCATGGGAGGGATAGGGAGGTAGCAAGCTCAAAGAAAGTCAACAATGGGGCCAAAAACATGCTCTAATGGATAGGAATCTTTGGGGAAGAAGACCCCCTTAAATATGGCAAGTTGTTATGCACAAAACTCATCAAAACCGGAACTTCCGGTCATTTGGGCGGTACTACCTGTCGTCGTGGTGAACTAATAGATGCCATAGGATGGCTTAAGTTGGGGGCCGGATGTACGCAAGAGGATCTGGAGGATGGGAAGGTTGAGAGGGAAAGCAGTAAAGCTCAAGGGATAAGCCCACACGGTGTATGTACTCACGAGATCAGCAGGAAGCTACAGAACTTGGCCTCTGGCCAGATGTTGAAGATGTACGGCAACTAGCCTATCTTCTACTGCAACTCGCCAAGACTCGATCCTCTCGCACAGGGAAACCCCTCCTCTCCTTATATAGTGGAGAGGAGGCTTACAAGGGAAGGAACCCTAGGGGTATCTTTGATGATCTAAGATACTTTATAAAGCTTCATTGGCTCCAGGGGTGATGCTCCCTTCTTTAATCGACGGCCTAGTGACCTCCTCCGGTATCTTTTACATCATCTTCTTCTTTGGCCTCAGGGCTTCGATTAAAGTTGAACTGCTTAGCTCTTCTTGTCCTTTGGTCCTTGATGGAATCTTGGACCAGGGTGCCGACATGCTACAGTTGAGGTTATGCCGGATCCCCGGTAACATGACCGGTATAAGCCGGACTCTTATTCTTTTTATCATGAGATTTTAGCTCTCTTGGGCGTGCCTCCGGCTTAATTTCCACCGGTTGCCCTTACTCCGCCATACCCCTCTTGGTGTACTAGATCGTATCTTCCAATACTATTAAAACAAGATTTCATAATCCGAATTATCCTTTAATCTGGTTTACAAATACTTTATCAAGGCCTATTTGCCATAGGATTGACCTACCAGGGGTCATCCCTCGACAGTAGTCCCCGAAGCTGGTGTGGCCCGGCTAAACCATCTGACGGACCGCACCAGTTTCCCATACAAAGCGCACCGGATTAATCATTCTTGTTTCAGTTTAATTCAGGCCAGCCTCTTGCCAGACTCATCTAGATGTCCAGATAAACCGAACTCTTCAAGATCTTTCCGACCTCTTTTCGGCGGTTTCTTCTTCTTTAAGTTTCCTCGGCGAAGTCGAGAATATATCGGTATCTGTGCTTGTCAGAGACATGCGCACTGTACCTGACGCTGCAATGGTCTGCGAGGGTGAAATCCCTCGTCTCCCTCGCGCAGTTATGGCGCCGCACGAGATCCGTGTGACCCCCATGTGGCCTTTTTAATTGTCACGTGTATCTCTGCGCCACGTGGTGGCCCAACCACCGAAGCAACGTGGGCCGAGTAGTTTCTGGCCCATTAACTGCCTCTCCCTATTTAAGGGGCGACGGTTCACCGCCCCGTCCATCTTCTTCCCATTCTCACACTTGTCGCCTCAGAGTTCTCTGCGGACCGCCGCACGGTCTCCTCCACCGCCGCTCTTCGCCTGAGCCCATTTCCTTCGGCGAACTCAACTGCGCCACCGAGAAGAGTCTCCGCCGCCCGTTTGAGGTTAGTGTGGACTGTCTCGATGTCTTTTTAATCCTAGTGTTCATCGCGTTCTTCACTACAGGTGGTAGATCTTGGGCATTTACTTATGCATTTTCCTCTTCTTTTTTCCATGTGTTTAGATCTTCCCGAACGAGTAGAGTTGAGGAAACTAGTTCGTAGCTAGTATCGGTTGGATTAGTCAAATGTCCTATGAAGAACCAGAGTTAGAGCTTTCCGGCGACCCAAAAGTAACCGGAGAGAATGAAGAGGTCGAAGAGCCTGAGGTCACCGGAGGGCAGGAAGATGCCGGGGAGCAGGAAGAAGCCGAGGAGCAAGAGGCTGGCCCCAGATCCACGGCTTACTCGTGAGGCCGCTGGGAGGGCTCCGATGTTTCCCAGGCCGAGATTGACTGGTTATACCAAACCCGGCGTATACCGGAAGGGGTAACATGCCGGATCCCACGCGATGAGAGGGAACCAAAGGTGGAACATGGCGAAGTGCTGGTATTTACTGGTCACTTCGTGCGCGGGTTAGGCTTGCCGGATTCAGACTTCTTCCGGCGTTTTCTTGATTTTTATCAACTCCAACCCCATCATCTTCCCGGCAACGCCATCTTCTATCTTTCCTCTTTTGTATCTTTCCTCGAAGGATATGTCGGCCTCTGGCCCACCATCAAAGCTTTTGCTCGGTTCTACAATCTCTGGATCAACTCTATCGAAGATCTGGAGCTACCACTCCCTAAGGCGGTGGTTCAGTGCGGGGCGTACATAATCAGCCCCCGCCAGAAGAGCCCATATTACAAACTATCCGGCTTAGAATTTTGCCGGAAGTGGCAGCAGACTTTCTTCTACGTCAAGAACTCCGGAACCACTGACCTCATCAACTTGCCGGCCTATGTTTCCGGCGAGCCCTACAAAGTTAACCGGCTCTTCAATCCGAAGGATACCCACCACGAAACAAACCAGATTGTCAAGTTTATCCTGAAGCTTCATAAGCACAACGATCTTATAGCAGATGATATTGTGCGCACGTTCATCACGCATCGGTGTCGAGGGTACTCCTCGGCAATGCCCTCTGTTTGGGGCTTAGGGTTGATGGAATCCTGCAAGCTGACACGAGACATTGGTTCACAGACAAGCGGGGAGAGCGATTTACCCAGGTTCGGGGCCCTCGATGAGGTAAAACCCTTACGTCCTGCCTGTCTGTTCTTGATTATGATGATAATAGGTTACAATGGGGTGCCGAATAGTTCGGCTGAGATCTCGTCGAGAGGCTAAGTGCTGCGGCGACCTAGCTCTAGACTTTTTGGTGGCTAAGGCTGCTAAGATTGATTGTAACCCTCGGCAGCCCCTCTCCTGGCCTTTATATAGGAGGCCAGGTCTCAAGAGAGCTAACCGAGTACGACTAGGTTTACAACAGCTTTGGATCTAATCTTTCCTTATTCGGCTGCTTCCTTGTCTTGCCCGTCAAGGATTCCTCTGGTGCGCCATCCAGGTGGCCCATCTTGCCTCCAAGTGTCTTCATGGGCCTCCAATTAGTCAATACATGATAGGGCAATGTCGGTTACCCAAAGGGTAATGCCCACGTCAGTAGCCCCCGAGTGTCTAGCCGAACATTGTTCGGGTAGAGACTAAAGCATGTCTTCTTTTGATGTTCTTCTCCTTGATTGTCCTTGTTCATCTTGAATCAGCATCGTCCTCTTTTGTCGGGTGCGCGTCAGCGCTCCCGATGGGAGTAGCCCCCGAGTCTAGGTACGGATGCTTGCAATCCGTGCGTAGACTCAAGTTGTACCACTCGAACATCTTCTCTGCCGAAGTTTTCTGCAGGTCTTCATAGGTCATCCGATATATTTTCCGCTTGCAAGGGATGATGAATAACGTGCCCAACTTTTGTTGGTTAACTACCGATGGCATAACAACATTACCCTACACAGAATCAAGTCCCCGGGCATGATCCGGGACAGAATCAAGTCCCGATGGGAGTAGCCCCCGAGTCTGGGCACGGGTGCTTGCAATTGGGCGCAGGCTGGAGCTAAGCAATCATTTTTTTATCCTTTTTCTTCGAGTCCTCAATATATCGGGTGCACGTCGGCGCTCCAGATGGGAGTAGCTCCCGAGTCTAAGTGCAGATGCTTCGTAATCTGTGCATAGACTCAAGTTCACCATCCGATAGCTTTTTATTCCTTCGAGTGCTCATAACAACTCCTATGACGTCACTGTTGACGTGCGACTGTTGTGGTTTGATTGACAGGACTTGACCTGACGGGCCCACCCTAGCTCTGCGCGGGCAGTTTTTAGGACTTGACCAGTGCACGCGCGGCGACCGAGGCGTCTCCTCGATTTTCGCACAACATGGGAATAATGGGCCGTCGGTTCCGTTCCCTCTTCAAGCGCCACGTGTACAGCCAGATCCGCTCCACCTCCCATGACGCCTGTGGAGTTATGGCCACGATCTCGCGCAAACTCTTACGACATAAATAGGGGGCCTCCTCATTTTTACCTCTCACACCATTTACTGCTCATCTTCTCGCTCAAGCCTTCCTGCCTCCTCTGTTTCTTCGTCAGAAGTTCCGCTCGCCATGGGCAAGAAGAAGAGCGGTAGCACCTCGGAGGCGGCCAAAGTTAGCCGTGATTGGAGTGCCTCCGCCATTTCCAACCGCGACATCAACAAGCTGCGCGCCCTTGGCTTCATCTCCGCATCTGAGGAGGACATTCGTCTTCCAGGTGCGGTCTCTCGCCCAAAGCCCCCTAAGGGCTTCACTGTCATGTTTGCTGCCTTTTTGTTACGTGGTCTTTCTCTTCCGGCCCACGAGTTCCTTCGTTCCCTCCTTTTCTTCTATGGGATCCAGCTTTGGCAGCTGACCCCAAACTCCATTCTCCATCTCTCCATCTTCATTACTGTTTGCGAGGCCTTCCTTGGCATTGACCCTCACTTGGGTCCTTGGAGGAAGATCTTCTACGTGAAGCGCCACAATGATAGCAATGGCCCCCCCGTCGTCGGTGGCATTGGCTTTGTTGTCAGGAAGGAGGTCGACTACTTCGACTACCCAATGAAGGAATCCGTCCAGGGCTGGCGCAACAAGTGGTTCTACCTGCGAGATCCCATAGTGCCTGGATGGCGCTCGAATCTCCCTCCCTTTGACGACGTCTTGGTGGCTCACAAGAAGAAGTCCTGGCGAAACGCCCTTTCTCCCGAAGAGAGGGCGACAGCCGACAGACTGTTTGAGCAGGTTGTCGTCTTGAAGAATACGGGAGGTTATGTCTCGACCCCACCAGTTATGGCTCTATACTGGCAAGGCGACAAGTCAAGGATCAGTTCTGCCGACCTGTCGGCAGATGAGCTTCGGGATGAGGTTCGTCGCCTGACGTGCCTCAGTATGAAGGACAACATTGTCTTGACATCGGCTCGCCCTCCTTACGATTTTGACCACCTCCCGGCTGAGGTAATCTTTGCTGCTCCTTGCTTGCTTTCATTTCTTCTTTCTTCGTTGCATTTTGCAAACTTCTTTTCTCTTCTCGATAGGCCTCCTCCGTCGTTCGATGCTATCCTCCTACAGCGGAAAGCGGCGTGGAGCCAGAGGATGATGATGACGACTCTGAAGGGACCGAGGATGCCCAACATGTCTTTGAGGATAGCGATGTCCAAGAGGGCGACACTGTCGAGGAGGTTGCTTTCACCAGGAGCAAGCGTCGCTTGCAGATAGACGAGGATTTTATCATGACGGATGAATCTAGTCCCAGCGACCAAGATAATGATGCCGTTGGAACTCCTCCACCTTCTCCTGTCGACAAGGGGCCATCAGGTTTTTTCGTTGCCGAGGATGACTTGGAACTGTGAGCATCTTCACTCCTTCGCAATTTGACCTCTGTCATTTCGTATGCTAATCATTTTCTTTTCTGTAGTAGCTCCGATGATGACCTTGTTCCTCTCGCAAAGAGGGCTAAGTTATCTGCTGAAAGAGCATCATCGGCTAAAGAGCCAAATCCTTCTTCTGCCAAGTCGACGCCTCCTACGAGGACGGCCGTGGAGAAAATTCCAGTGTCGAAGGTTATTCCTCCTGGCGATTCTCCTACTTCGTCGGCTTCTCGCGACCATGTAAGTACTTGTTCTACCTTGCTTTGCTGAATTTTATTCATATCGACTGAGTCTCCCTGATTTCCCTTGCTGCAGCCGATTTATGCCACAGTTGATGCTGTGGTAGATTTCGCCGAGCAGTTTACCCGACTGGAGGCTGAAAGCGCCCAGCTTCGGAAGACCGTCAAGTCTTCGGCTGATCAGGTGCTGGAGGCCAACAGGCTTGCCACCGATGCCAAGAAGGAAAACGTCTCGCTGAAGGAGGAGCTGTCGAAGCTGAAGCAGCAGATGAAGGATGAGCAGGAGGCCAGGCGTGCGGCAGCGGTCGCAGTCGATAAGAAGGAAGGCGTCCTCCGTGAATCCATCAAAGATTTATTGGGTAAAATTCACGACACATAGTTTCTGTTTTGGTATTTCTTTACTGGCTATTGATCTGTCTTTCTTTAAGAGGCTGCCGATATAACCGTCACTCGACGCCATCAGCTTCGGGAGGACTCCACATCTGATGCCTTGTCACTTGCTGCTGAGTCAAATGTCCAAGTCCTCGGGCTTCTGCAAAAGACTAGAGGAGCACTGTCGAGGCTGTACTCGATGATCTTCCAAAAGGTGAAGCAGGACAAGACCCTTGGCGAGATGGCGGATGCTTTTCTTGTCGACTCTTCCGAGCCTGTGGAGGTATTGAAATGCCGTTCTCGATTGTTTGGGGCGGTTCTTACTTTCCAGCTGCTAATGGGTCATGGGCTGGGGTCTGACTTGGAGAAGTTATCTAAGGCATTGCCTGTGGATGACGACAACCACTTAGTCGACCTTGAACCTTTCAAAAGATCGGCAGTAAATTGTGCCAATCAACTGCTGAAGTTGGTAGACGAAGCACAAGCCAAGCCTACTCCTGAAGCTGCCCCTGGCTCGTCGTCAGTGCCTCCTTAAACTTGTTGCTTCATTAATTGTAAATAAGACCAATCGTAACTTGACTTAGTCCTATTTATTTCGGCTCTGTTGCCAATTCAGAACAACCTTTTGGATGTAATATATATGCCAGCGCTCCCGAGAGTTTTATGTTAATGTCTTTCTGAATCGAAAATTGTACTGCAGATTCCTTCATCTTCTTCTTGTGCCGAGCTTTTCTCGAATCCTTCGACTAGAGATGAATCTGACCTTGTTCGCCGCTTACGCGACCAAGTGTCTCATTTAAATAAAGACATTGCTTCTCTTCGGGCCATGGCAGCGTTGGTGAAGAAAAAGGGGGAAATAGCAACTGCTATCGAGCAATATGCTCTCGATGGTCTTCAAGTTGCCACCGAAAGTTTGGGCTGTGAGTGTTTTCCCCATCTCCCGACTCCTGGTGTAGTTCGGATGTTCTTTTTAACTGATATTCGTTCCTTTCCAGTTGTATCTTCAGATAAATCCGAGGAAGACAAGAAGATCCACGAGAAGGTCGAGGCGATGACTGATGCTGCTCACCCAAAGCATGATCTGTGGCTGCATCGTCCGAAGGCCGTTATCATGGCAAAGTTTGAGCATCGGGTGGAGAAGGCACATTACTACTTCGATAAGTTCCACGCCCATCTCAAGATGGTCTGGAATACTTTGTTTCCTCTGGATCAGGCTCCCGAAACCTTATCTGCCCTGTTCACCCGATTCAAGTCGCCAAAAAGGATTCGGCAGTTGGTGAGGAAAGAGCTTCTAGCTGGTGCCGAACTTGCCTTTGCTTCGGTATTGGCATGTCATCCATCCTTAGACTTAAGGGCCGTAGCAAATACTGAGAGGAGTTTAGGCCAATATTACGATATTGCTAGAGGCCCTGCATATACCATTGTCTCTCGGATGGAGTCTTGTCTTGAGAGGGAAACGAGGGGTCAAGGGAGCCAGGGAGCCCAGTCATGAATGTAACAACCTTGTACCTGCATAAGATTGTTTTGTACAAATTTACCGCGTGCGCTACACGCTATACTAGTTTGATTGATAATTTATTGTCGAGGGCGGTTGAGTGATCAGTTCAACCTACTCTCTCGACGACTTCGTTGAATTTTGCAATGTTATTGCGAAGTCGATATGTAAGTTTTTGTAAGAGCGAGACCCATCGACTTAGTCAAGGGAATTAAACGCTTGGCTTCGTCACGCGGTGCACCGGTTTGAGCCTTATTTTGAGATAATGTAACCATCGACTGCAGCACTCGCGTGTTTTTCGAGGCTTGGATTGGTTGTTTTGGTGCGTCATTGATCTTAGCTCTCGTTGAGAGTATTTAATCAATGACACTGTGTAAGTGTATTCTTCAGGCCAGCGCTCCCGATGGGAGTAAGAGCTGATGGTTTAGGGCCCCAGACGATATGTTCGGGTGGTAGGGCCTGAATTAAGAGAAAAGGTAGAAAACCTGATTAGAACTTTATTCATAATGCCAAAGCAACCTTAAGGGCTGTCAAGTAAGTAAAAAAATTTGTATCCTATGTATAGAATCGTCGCAAATGTGCGATGTTCCATGGATTCCCAACGTCTTTTCCTGAAGCTGGGTTTTTAAGCCGATAGGCTCCTCCTGGTATCACTTCAGTGACGATGTACGGTCCTTCCCATGGGGATTCAAGTTTCAGGGGTCTTTCTTGCTTCAGCCGAAGTACCATATCCCCAACATTAAAGCTTCGACTGCGTATTCGTCGGCTGTGATAATTCCTCAACGCCTGTTGGTACACCGTCGTTCTTGCCAAGGCAATGTCTCGTGCTTCATCGAGAAGGTCCACGGCGTCCTACAGCGCGATGTTGGAAGAAGATTCTGTGTACGCTAGCTGTCACCCGAGGAGCTTTGAACCGAACGTCGGCTGGTAGGACTGCTTCGGCTCCGTGCACCAAGAAGAATGGGGTGTACTGAGTCGACCTGTTAGGCGTAGTGCACAAGCTCCATAGCACAGATGGTAGCTCCTCGACCCAGGCTCCAGCCGCGCCTGTAAGGCATTTCTTGAGGCCATCCCCTATGAGACCATTGATCCTTTCCACCTGCCCGTTGGTTTGTGGGTAGCTTACTGATGCAAACTTCAATTTGATTCCTCCGTCATCGCAGAACTTTCAGAACTCTTTGGAGTCGAAGTTAGATCCGTTGTCTGTAACGATACTGTGGGGCATACCAAACCGACAAGTTATTCCTCTAAAAAACTGAACTGCTGTTTCGGCTTTTGGTTTCGAACGGCACTCGCTCGATCCACTTGGTGAATTTGTCGACTGCGACCAAGAATACGTGTGCCCTCAGGCGACGACTCGGCAGTGGTCCAACTTGGTCGAGTCCCCACCGAGCAAAGTGCCAGGCTAGAGGTATTGTCATTAGATCTGCGGGGGCGTGCGGTTTTGGGGAAAAGCGCTGGCAGGGGTCACATTTCATGACTAGATCTCGAGCATCCGACGCTGCTGTTGGCCAGTAAAATCCTGCCCTGAAGGCTTTTGCTACAAGGGCCCTGCTTCCTGCGTGGTGTCCGCAGGTTTCTTCATGTATCTCGCGCAGTAGTGCTTTTCCATCGTCAATGGCGATACACCTTTGGAGGATACCCGAGATGCTGCGCTTGTAAAGCTCGCCATTGACCACGGTGAAGGCCTTTGATCGTCTGACGGTCCGCCTTGTTTCCACAGAATCCTCCGGCAACTCTTGCTTCTTTAGGTATGCTAGTAATGGTTTGGTCCATAGCGGCTCAAGGAGGAGGACTTGCTCCGCTGATGATGGTGAAGGTTCTTCGACAGTTTGCTGCTGGCCCGCCGCTGATTCATAAGTCGATGGTTTTGAAGGTGCCGAAGCTTTCTCCTTTATCGATCGCTGGGCAATGACTTCATAGAACACTTCGTCTGGAATGGGGGAGCACATGGACCCGATATTCGCCAGAGTGTCGGCTTCTTCATTGCTGGCTCTGCCGATATGTTTGAGCTCGCATCCTTCAAACTTGGCTTCCATATTTTGATACAACTGTCGATAAGCGATCATGTTGTCGCTGACCGCGTCACATAGGTTCATCGACTGCTGCACCACTAAGTTTGAGTCTCCGTAGATTTCTAGGCGAGTTGCCCCGCATGCTTTCGCCAGCGCCTCATACTCCGCTTCATTGTTCGTCGGCAGGGAGAAATTCATACGTAGTATGTACTTCATCTTATCTCCCTGTGGTGATATAAATATCACTCCTGCTCCTGCGCCCGTGCTCCATTTTGACCCGTCGAAGTACATTGTCCATGATCCCGACATGTCGGGTGCCGCTGGTGTCTGTGACTGGATCCAATCTGCCACGAAATCTGGGAGGACTTGGGATTTTATCGTCGTTCGATTAACGTAAGTTATGTTGTGTGGTGCTATCTCGATGGCCCATTGGGACACCTGACCTGTGGCTTCTGGGTTAGTCATTATGTTCTTCAATGGTGCTTCACTTACGACGACAATCGAGTGCTCTGTGAAATAGTGACGCCGCTTACGAGCCGACTTCCACATTGCATATGCCAGCTTCTGATGATGAGGGTATCTCTGCTTTGCGGGTGTGAGCACTTCACTGAGGTAGTAAACGGGCCTTTGAACACCATGGACTTTTCCTGCCTCTTCCCGCTCGACAACCAAAACGCTGCTGAAGACTTGTGCTGTTGCGGCTATGTACATAAGCAGCTTTTCCTTTTCGTGCGGGGTGACGAGGACTGGGGATATCGACAGGATTTTCTTCAGGTTGTCGAATGACTCCTGCGCCTCTTTTGTCCACTCAAACTTTTCTGACTTTTTCATCAGGTTATAGAAAGGTAGAGCTTTTTCTCCCAGCTTGGCGATGAATCTGCTAAGCGCTGCCAGCCGTCCTGCCAACTGCTGCACTTGGTGCAGATTCTTTGGCGGCTCCATGTCGAGGATAGCTTTGATCTTCAAAGGATTGGCTTCAATTCCCCTGGCTGAAATGAAGTACCCGAGTACTTGTCCCCCTGGCACTCCGAAGAAACATTTCTTGGGATTCAGCTTGATTTTATACTTGTGTAAGTTGTCGAAAGTTTCCCGTAAGTCGTCGATGAGAGTGGCGGCGTGCTTCGTCTTCACCACGATGTCGTCGATGTAAACCTCGATGTTCCTTCCGATCTGCTCTCCAAGGCAAGCCTGCATGCAACGTTGATAAGTTGCTCCTGCGTTTTTCAACCCGAAGGTCATGACGTTGTAACAGAAAACGCCGTGTGGGGTGATGAACGCGGTTAGCTCCTGGTCTTCTTTCTTCAGCTTGATCTGATTGTACCCGGAGTATGCATCAAGGAAGGAGAGGCGATCGCATCCAGCGGTAGAGTCGACTATCTGATCAATACGAGGCAGCGGGAAGTGGTCTTTTGGACAGTGTTTACTGAGGCTGGTGTAGTCGATGCACATGCGTAGAGCGGTGGTGTCCTTCTTAGGTACCATGACGGGATTGGCCACCCACTCGGCTTCCTTGAGCTCCCGAATGAATCCTGCTTTACGGAGTCGACTGATTTCTTCGCCAATTGCTCTTCTCTTTGGTTCGGAAAACCGGCGCATTGACTGCTGCACCGGTTTGGCTGTCGGGTCAACATTAAGGGCGTGCTCAGCGAGTTCCCTGGGGATACCTGGCATGTCGGATGGTTCCCATGCAAATATCGCTCACGGAGGAACTCGATGAGCGCGCCTTCCTATGCGCTCGGTGACGTTTGACCGATTCGGTTTGTGGGGATGCAGCTTCTTGGTTTCCTTTTGCGCCACAATCCTCTCGGGTTGTCGGCTGGTGGTTGCGTGTGATCTGTAATGGTATCGATTGCGTTGAGTTCTTCCTTGGCTCCGAACTTCGAGGCGATCTTCTGGAATTCCCGGTCACAGTTGTCCGATCGAGCAAAGCTTCCATGGATAGTTATTGGGGTCCCGTTGTTACCTGGCATCTTCAATTTCAAGTATGCATAGTGGGGTACGGCCATGAATTTGGCAAACGCGGGCCTGGCGAGGATGGCGTGATACTGAGACTCCCAGTCAACCACTTCGAACTCGATCTTCTCTTTCCTGAAATTGCTAGGTGTGCCGACGACCACATCCAATGATTTTTTTCCAAGAGAATAAGCAGGTCGAGTCGTTATAATGCCGTGGAATCCTGTGTCGGATTCTCTTAGCATATAAACTGTTAAAGCCATTGCTCTCATGGTGCTGGCGAACAATAGGTTCAGGCCACTTCCTCCATCCATGAATACTTTGCTCATATTGTATCCTCCGATCCGCGCTTCAAGAACAAGAGCTGCGTGGCCAATCCTCGGAACAACTTTCGGGTGATCCGCCCTGCTGAAGGAAATACTCTGATCTGACCAGTCAATGAAGTCGGGTGTATCTACCATGGCAACCTCCGCATATTTTACTTCCCGTGAGAACTTCTTGATCTCTCTCTTCGAAAATCTGGTCTTATGGATCATGTTGACTTGCCCGCATGGTTCCGGAAACACCTCAATCGATATACGTTCGTCCCCTCCTGCTGGTACGTATGGTTCTGGTATGTATGGCTCTGGTGCATAACTATGGGCTCCTGCCCTTCTCTCCATTGCATGAACTCTCGACATAACCTCGGCTCTGAGATCGTCGCAGAACTGCCGAATTTCCAGAAAGTGTCGACAGTTTCTTAACAGGTGACTGGACTTCTCTCGACCATCCTTCGGATCGATGTAAGAGTGGAGATAACATGGTGCCTCGAGTTGTTCTGTAGCCGATAGATACGGTCAGCAGGTGCGACCCTTGATTGATAACGTGTCATGGTATCCTTGCTCGAACTGCCGAAGGTGAGGTGCTGTTCGTCCTTCCTCCTCGCGGTGCGAGTCCCTTCGTCTTTTCCTTCGCCCTGCTGTAACATCGAAATTTCCCTGGTGGCTCTCTTGAATGTTCCTGGGTGGAACCTTTAGGGTTGTCATTGGAGGAATGCTTTCCGGAACCGCGGCCTTCAGACCGGATGCGCTGGTCCTAGGAAGGCGAAGGAAACCTCTGGAGTCGATGATGAAGTGAACACCACCGAAAGTAGCATCCATATCGCCAGTCGATCCTGCAGGGATCAAGAGAGGCGCTTCGTGGTGCGGCACGAACTCGAAAGACCCGCAGTGGATCGAATCTCTTGGTTCCGCTGGCGTTGGCGACTCGAGTACGAACGCCACGGACGTGATTGGTACTGCCGATGACTTGCCTGGTGCCGACAGGCTTCCCAAAGACGGCGCCAATTGTCGAGGGTACTCCTCGGCAATACCCTCTGTTTGGGGCTTAGGGTTGATGGAATCCTGCAAGCTGACACGAGACATCGGTTCACAGACAAGCGGGAGAGCGATTTACCTGGTTCGGGGCCCTCGATGAGGTAAAACCCTTACGTCCTGCATGTCTGTTCTTGATTATGATGATAATAGGTTACAATGGGGTGCCGAATAGTTCGGCTGAGATCTCGTCGAGAGGCTAAGTGTTGCGGCGACCTAGCTCTAGACTTTTTGGTGGCTAAGGCTGCTAAGATTGATTGTAACCCTCGGCAGCCCCTCTCCTGGCCTTTATATAGGAGGCCAGGTCTCAAGAGAGCTAACCGAGTACGACTAGGTTTACAACAACTTTGGATCTAATCTTTCCTTGTTCGGCTGCTTCCTTGTCTTGCCCGTCAAGGATTCCTCTGGTGCGCCATCCAGGTGGCCCATCTTGCCTCCAAGTGTCTTCATGGGCCTCCAATTAGTCAATACAGGATAGGGCAATGTCGGTTACCCGAAGGGTAATGCCCACGTCAACCGGGTTCTTCCCCTCCAGCGTCGTGTCCATAAGATCTGTGAGATGAGTGGGCGGTTTGATCCCACCCGGATCTCTACCTTTAGACTCTCTAAAGCGGATGTGGACGCCAAGGCCAGAATTATTTCCAAAACGAAGATGCCGGTTGACTGGGATTGGGGCTTGGAGCCTCACAACCGCAGATACCCGCCGGCACCCCAAGTAAGGTTTGAGGGACTCCGGAATACCAGAATTTATAATCTCTAACTCACTTATTTTATCTTGTGTGTTCACAACTTTGCCCGTATCAGAGATGAGGAGCCGAATTCTTTTACTGCTGACCGCGCCGAGGAGGACCCGGATTCTATCCAGAACACCCCTGTGCATGAGATGGATGCCACCCACAACATGGGCTCTGGTAAGCCCTCAGCACCTTCTCCAACAAGAACTTGAGCCGATGATACCGGGATCGAGGTAGATGACTGTGTTATGCTTGAGGTATTTGACCCAATTCCCATCTCCTACGCGTTTCTCACGATGCCGGTTTCAGCTGATCCGGATCGCCGGGTGCTGGAGGATACCATGCGGCCCTATGCCAAACCTGGGGCGCCTCCGGCCTCTCGCACGCGGAAGACCCCTGCAAGTGATGCTAGTCCTAGTGCTGCTCCACCCACCAAGCGCCGAAAGGCACCTGGTGCGGGTCCAGCGCGGGATAAAAAGAGAAGCAAGGTCATTCCCACCACCACCTGGTGAGTTAAGATCGGATTCTTTCTGGTTTAAACTTGTGTCTCCGATATCTTTTGTGGCTAACCTCTTTTTTATTTTTTGTTTTTAGGGCTCCGCTGGAACTCAACTGGAGCGTCCCTGGCAGGACCCGGCTTCCTCCCAAGAATACCAACCAAGTTCGTGACGACAGTGAAGAAGAAGAAGTTCCTTTCGTGGTGCCTAGTCCTTCCAAGGACAAGTGTCGCACCCCTCGCGCAAGTCTGGCACACTCTGGTGCCGGCAAGCCTCCTTCCCCATCTCGGGGACCCACTGCAAGTGAGGAGAACACGACCCCTGAAACTGAAGATCACCGTGCCGAGGGGGACTTCACCTCACCTCCGGAACCAGAAAACCCCGGCGCCAGCAACATGGGCGCCGGTACAGATCAAACCGGGCGGTCGGAACCTTTAGTGGTTCCGCTCGTCCCTGAGAAACCTCCCGAAGTACCAATTGTTTCTCCCAAGAAAACTTACTCCTCTACGCCTCCAGAAGGTTCCAAGCCGGCCTCTCCTGCCAAAGGTTCTCCTGCACCGCCATCGGTATCTTCCAAGAAGCCTCCAACAGCTCCTACTACTAAGAAAGTCTCCTCCCGAAGGAGCAGTGCAATCACCCTGGAACAGCTTTCCGGCACCCTCAGGCTACTGTGGCCCAGCCAACCGGTTCTCGGGCTCTTACTTTGCACACTAGCCGAGTCGCAGCCTCTATCAGCGACAAGATATCCGCGCAAGCTGGCCGGATCATCAAGCTCAACCGCGGTGAAACTAACTTGGGCTCGCTCCAGAGGTACGCGGATGAGTGGAACATCGCAGATATAACTGAAGCAACCTCTGGCTTGGGCAAGGATGGGCTGCCTGTGGTGGATCCTCGCGGCTCCCAGAACACAATCCAACACATGCAGTGGCTCAAGCGGTGCATGCGAGATTTCGACAACGCTTGGTACGACATCGACAAGAACGTATCGGTAAGTTTTCTCTTCTGGATCTAAATTTTAGCATCATCCCGATTTTTCGTTAAGCTAGACATTATACATATATCCTCATAGTCCCCGAGTTTCGGTTTAAGTGCAAAATACTTAGCGTGAAACTGCTCAAAAACCGGCATACATAGTCCCCAAGTTTTGGGTTAAGCATGCAGTACTTAGCGTGAAACTACTAAAAACCGGCATACATAGTCCCCGAGTTTCGGGTTAAGTATGCAGTACTTAGCGTGAAAATGCTAAAAAACCGGCATACATCATACTTGCACTTAATCCTTGCAGGGCGTGCTGGAATCTTGTAAGAAGTTGTTCGAGCAGCTGTTGTGGGAGCACCGCGGTCTCTCTGACGCTCATGCAGCACTCCAACTGACCCACAGCCAGTGCAGAGGTATGTTTCTTGTATGTGCTTCTTTTTCCTGACCGGTTCCTTTCATACCAGTTTTTGCCATTGTTCAACCTTATGAATCGGTTTCTTTTTGTACAGCTGCGCTGCCGGGGTCTTCCCAGCTCGACGAGCTCATCAGCCGGGTTGCAGCCGTCCAAGGTTTGTTTCATTTCTCTTTTTATTTTCACTTGTTAACTTTCACCTTGCTAACTTATTTTATTCCGGTTTTCAGGCGAGAAGGAAAAGCTTTCCCTCCAGCACCAGAATGAACTGTTGGCTCAGAAGAATGAGACCGACAGGCTTAAGGAGGAGCTAATCTAGCTTGGGCTGTGACACGATAGCACGCTGAAAGAGGCCATCAAGGCCGAAAAAGCTGAGGTCGAAGAGTCCAAAGCCGCGTGATCGAGCTGCATGAGGGGGAGATCCAGATACTCCGAGATCAGTTGCAGCAGGAGATCAAAGAGGAGAGGGGTCTGCGGGAGCTAGAGAGACAGCGGAACAATCAGCTGGAGCTGGTCCAGATTACCCAAGGCCGGATCATCAAGTACCTACATGACAAGATCTGGAGTAAGCATTTTTCTCCTTCTTTGTAAGTTTTCTTATCTTGCCGGCTTGCTCTTATACCGGTTTCTTTTGTTATTTTCCGCAGCCATCTTCCCTGAGTCGCAGGCACGTGCCGAAGCGGCCGTTTCTAAGGTTAGGGTCGAGGGTCCGGCTTCTGATGCCGCCCCTGTACCATAGAGGAATGTATCCCGGCTCTCTCCGCCTGCGTGACCCACATGAGCAAGCTTGCCAAGTTTCCGGATGTCGCAATTGAAGCTTTCAAGTGTCTCTGGCCCGGTGAAACTGTTCCGGAGCGTGTTGATGATATCTGCGCCCGGCTCAAGAAATGTTGTGCCCGACTTCATGAATGGCGGCGTTCTGCCGCACGTTCTGGTGCAGACACCGCTCTGCGGTTTGCCTGCTCCTGTTATGAAGACCTGGACTTGGATGCTCTGGAGACGCTGAGCTTTTGTGCTTCTACT
The DNA here is from genome assembly GCA_030979885.1 of Lolium multiflorum. Classification (NCBI taxonomy): domain Eukaryota; kingdom Viridiplantae; phylum Streptophyta; class Magnoliopsida; order Poales; family Poaceae; genus Lolium; species Lolium multiflorum. The sequence continues at coordinate 113,138,621 of CM061752.1, read as the reverse complement.
GACACCGACCCCATTCTTACCGCCAAGCGTCGCGACCGAGCTTATCAAGTGGCCCATTATGCCTCTGTGAGCACTTTCATACCATGCCCAGAAGGACTTTGAAGATGCTCAAAGTGATGATGAGCCGAAGAACCTGCTGAAGAAAACAGAACTGCCAATGATGAACCAGCTGCGTCTGGCCAAGCTCCGGAAAGCTCCTCTCCGGAATACGCATGGCAAACTTTGTCCCTGTCTTAAAAACAATTCGTGAAATGCCCGGTATGCCGGGTTTGAAGATGTAATATACAGTTTATGTCCGTCTGGTCCGTTAAACTTATTAGGCTACTAGGTTCGGTTTGTTTGAACTTGCTATGTTTGGTTTCTGTGAACCTTTTATGCCAAGTACTCCGGGTTCAATTCGGAGTTCAATTTAGTGTTTGCTTAGCTCTTTGACTTTCGCTTTGTCTACCTCTTTTGGGTGTTTTGACGTATGAGGTCCAAAGTCTTTTTGCCAAACACACAATCTCTTGAACTTAGAGAAAAACTTTGAGTAACTCGAAAATTTTGCAAAAAACCGGTATACCCAGGGTTAGCCAGATTTTATTCCGGATTGTTTGCTTTCGGTCTCTTTATCGTCCTTCATGCGTTTAGATCCTTCTGGTATGTCTTGCTTGCCATGAAGCCGGGTTGCGTACAACAGCTAAGTCGAAGATTTACCTTTAGGTTAAACACACTACTAAACCAGAAAAGAGAATTTCAAACAAACTAACCGGCATACAGAAAAAATAAACACGTTGCATGCAATTTCGGTAAAGGCAGTCCCCGAGATACATTCGAGGTTCCGGCATACATAGATAGCAAAATATTGAAAAATTACATGAACTCCTTACATTACATCCTCAGGAATAGAAAGGGCGAAGGAGAGCTACATTCCACAGACGTTTGGTTTCTTCACCCGACGTGTACTTCTTTCCTTCCTTCTCTTCTTGTGCATCGATAAGATAGTAGGCATCATTGTGCAGAGCCATGCTCACGATGAAAGGTCGCTCCCATGGGGGTGCAAGCTTGTGCTGTCCTGCAGTGCGCTGCACCAGACGTAGCAGTAGGTGATGTGGACTAAGTCCAAGGATGTGCCCGATCTTCACGGATTTGGGTGGAACTCGTGGGGGTAGGTGGATGAACGCGATGAACACGAAGAACGCGAGGGGGAATCGTGGGGATACAACACACACACGCACACAAACCGGTTTTCCCTCGTAGGCCCGATACACCTACTCGATAGAGGTTGCGAGAAAATACCTTCCGGTAGAAGTCCCGCAAAGAGATCGACAAATCGAAGCTCGCAAGATCTAGAAGGGTGAAAAGACCGGAAGGTTGATAGAAGTGCAAGCAAAAGACCAAATAGGTAGAAGTGCAAGCAAAAGATCAAACAAATGGTAGAAGTCACCAAAGAGATCTTGACAAGTCGATAAGGAGCCCGAGTGGGTACAAGATCAAAGATCTAGGTAGGGTTCCCACAAGGGTGAGCTAAGCTCAGGTTTAATTTCACATCAAGTCTAATCTCAGATCTGAGCCAACTAGGCTATTTATAGTAGGTGGGGCGAAGGGATAAGTTGAATCTGCCAGTTTTGGTGCTGAAACGCGTATGGGCGGAAGTTCCACTGAGGGCGAAGTTCCGGTCCGGAAGTTCCGGTCGTCCCGGAAGTTCCGGCTGGATTCCTTTAGACAAGATCTTCGAAGCATCCGGGTGGAAGTTCCGGTCCTGGAGGCCGAAGTTCCGGTCGGCCGAAGTTCCGGTCAAGTTCCGGCCTTGTTCCGATTCGGCCATTTCCTCGCAGAACATCCAGATGGTTTTGACGGACTTTCGGAACTTGGGCGGAACTTGGGCGGAAGTTCCGCGGGCGGAAGTTCCGGTCCTTCGAGGCGGAAGTTCCGGTCATGGGCGGAAGTTCCGGCCATCAAGGGCGGAAGTTCCGGCCTGAGCGTCCAGCTCCTCTTTCTCCTTCTCTTCCATGCTTCCGTGACATCGGCCTTGCGTCCTCGGGTCTCCATGGCATCCTCTCTTCTCTCCGTACTTGTCGTCGAGTTCCTATCATATAGATATGTCGGAGTATGAAGTAGTATATCGTCCCAAGTAGGCGATTCGAGGCACGCGTAAAGGAGAAGATTCACCTTAGCGTGCCGTCTTGGCGATGAAGCACATGATGTGGTGAAGACCAAAGGTCGGGCTGCATCATCTCCCTCCACTTGAAAAAGAGTCGTCCTCGACGATAAATCTTCATGAATGTGTAGAGGAGGTAGATGACACCAACGCTTCAATGTCGCTTCACTTGTCAAGAGCCCTATCAATAGCACAAGAAAATCCAAGCAACACTCAAAGCATAGCCAATGTTCCACGGGTTTAGCAAGATAGCGCAAGTAGAAGGAGGTCACCTTAGCAAGATGTCGGTGTGCTCTCATTGAGAGATCTTGGGTAGTAGATGTATGGGGTTGAACCCATTCGTTGACGCTCATCCACAAGTCACTTGTACCTTCACACAACAAAGACCAAGCAAAGTATATGTGTGCGTGATAGAGGAGCATATCATCAACGACATGTCCATTCATGTTCACAACACCGTTAGCACAACACAAATTTATCAAGAATAATGCATGTGCAAGGTCAATGTGTAAGAACTCCATATGAACATCTTCCAAATGTGGAAACACAAAAACTCCAAATTGTGAGACGACTATGATGTCCATCTCATGTATAAACTCATGTGCATTATTGCACTCAAGGCATCGGAAAGAGAGATTGTTCAACATCCTTGAAGCAACAAGTGGAGAATTTGGCAAAAACACATACGGAAGAGTGTCCAAAATATCATCAACATGTGTGTACACAAACCATTTGAAAGAGAAATTGGTCCTCATATTTGGTGCAACACACAACATATCTTCCAAAACGTTCACCAAAACAACATGTACACAACCGTGTGTGCCAACAAACCAAATGAAATAGGATTTGGTCAACTTGGTTGAGGCAACACCAACGGTAAGAATCACATCATCATGCTTGCAAAAGAACCAAGAGAAAGAGAAATTGTTCGACATGTTCAATGCAAAGCATGGGAAAGGTATTAGAGCCGGGTTCGATCTTGAACTCACTTGTATTATGCTCTCTAGAGCTCTCTTTGTCAACTCGTGCTCAATCGAGGTTGACATTGGCATTCTTGTACCTACACACACAATAGGCAAAGCAAAGAACGTGTGTGCATGGTATATGAACACATCATCCATCATGATGGTCCATTTCTTTTGCACATCACCATTAGCGTTAAGCAAAGCATCATAATAGATATGGTGAATATGCGGAGTAAACATGGGAACATGCTCAACATGGATATATGCAAAGTCTCCAAAATTTGAGAGAGCTATGGGGCAATCTCATTTACAAGCATATTAACATCATTGCAAACCAAGCATTGGAAAGAGCAAGTGTTCAACATTTTGGTTGCATTAATGTGAGAGTATTGCAAACATTTAGAGCAAAACATGTTCAACATTGTATCATTGTTGTCGACAAACCTAGGGAAAGAGAAATTGTTCATCAAGGTTGCACAACACAAGAATTAACATCATCATTTTCATTGCAAGCAATACATGGGAAAGAGCAATTGTTCGACATATTGCAAGCAATGGGATAGAAATCGAAACTCTCATAGCATGGCATGGTGATATTATCATAAGCAACTACTTCCACATGATCAACAATGGTGGTATCACAAGTATCACAAGGGAAAGTGAAAGAAGCATATGACATGGAAATAGGATCATCCAACTCATGCAAGCACTCATCAAGCATCATGTTCAACATGTTATCATTGTTGTTGACAAACCTATGGAAAGAGCAATTGTTCGGCAAGGTTGTCACAACACAAGTATTAGCATTCTCATTCTCGTCATTGCAAGCAACACATGGGAAAGAAAAATTGTTCGGCAAGTTGCATGCAATGGAAGATATATTGAAACATTCATCGCATGGCGTGATCATATTGTCACAAGCAAGTAATTCCACATGATCAACAATATTATCAAGCAAAGCATCACATGGAGGAATGAACGAAGCATATGACATAGCAATTGTATCATCATCATCATGCATGAACTCACAAATCATCATGTCCACTAGTGGGATCATGGCATCATCAACACCTATGTTGGTACCTTTGTAGTCCGACTCATTTCCGGTAGGTGTTGTGGAAGAGGTAGGCTCCATGTGGCCTCCATGTTCATCTTCAATCAAGCATGGTGTGATAGCATCATCTTCATGCACCATGTACATCTTCTCCATGATTGGGAACTCGTCATCCATGGTACCTAATGAGACATAAGGAAACACACTAGAGGTAGAGGGTAAGTTGTTAGAATTCGAAATGGCCTCACATGACCTATCAACTACCACTCTCATCTCACTCGGTGTATCACTCATATCCTCAAGGTGTAGGCACTCAAGCTCATGTATAGTGGATTCACTCATCTCACATATAGTGGAGTTGCTCATCTCACATATAGTGGAGTCGCTCATCTCACATATAGTGGAGTCGCTCATCTCACATATAGTGGAGTCGCTTATCTCACATATAGTGGAGTCCCCCATCTCCATGGCAATGACGTCGTCGATGTCCGAGCAACCTAGCAAAGAGGAAGACAACACAAGAGGAGTAGAGGTTAAGTTGTTAGAAATCAAAACATCCTCACTCAACTCATGTGGTGTGTTACTCTTGCTCTCCAAATGGAAGCACTCAAACTCACATATGGGGTGGGAGTCACTCAACTCACTATCACTCTCACTCAAGTGGGCTAAGTGGCTCTCATTCTCACATGGGATTGGTACCATCTCCTCATTCAAGCATATTGGAGTAGGCTCGATTTTCTCATCTCCATGCGCCTCCATTGGTGAAGGGATCATCCCATGCTCACCATTCTCAACTCCATTCGCCTCCTTGGTTGAAGGGAGAATCCCATGCTCAACCGTCTCAACTCCATCGCCTCCCATGTTGACACCATTTGATGGCGCTATGGTGTTGTTGAGAGCTAGGCTCGAATCAACGTCACCCTTGACGTGGCCTTCTTGTGCTTCATCGTGAAGTGTGGACTTCATAGTCGTCCTCTTGGCCATTTCCTTGCACCATTCTTTGAAGACAATTGTATCTTGAAGTGTCTTGTTGGTGAATTGGGCATCCAATTGGGCGAAGTAGAGCTTGTGGGCTTGAGATGTGTTGCACTCCCATGTCATGTGCTTGTTGGATGTGCAAACATCACAATGGAGATTGGGGCATTCCCAAAGATGATGACCGTCTTGTGTGCAACGAAAGCATTGGGAGCTACGTGGTCTTGGTGGACAAATCATTGTCATGTTGGCATAAGGATGGGTAGATCGTCCTTCATCTTGAAGTGTAGACTCCATGGTCTTCATCTTGGGGCTTGAGCTTCTTGTAGGCGCCATTATGGTGGTGGCGGTAGGAGGGGGAAGCACCATGATATGTGGTTCCTCTTTCTTTGCACTTGCCGCCATCTTCCTTGTTGATGTAGTATCTTGTCTCGCACCATTGGAGATCTTCTCATGTGTAGGCGGTCTTGGAGATGCCATTTTGGTGGTGGCGCTAGGCTTTGTGGACACCGTATGGTTGATGTTGTTGTTCTTTGTAGCCTTGGCCGCTTCATGTCGAGGATCTCGTCTTCTTGCATCATCACCATGTCTTGGGGGTGTCGTCGAAGATCCTTGGTAGGTGTTGGTCGATGGTGAACATGAGGTGAGTTGTGTCGGTGACGGTCATGTGGTGATGTATGTCGATGGTGGTCATGAGGTGGTGATGGTCGACGACGATCATGAGGTGACTTGTGTCGGTGATGGTCATGTGGTGATGCATGTCGATGGTGGTCATGAGGTGGTGATGGTCGACGATGATCATGAGGTGACTTGTGTCGGCGACGGTCATGTGGTGATGCATGTCGATGGTGGTCATGAGGTGGTGATGGTCGACGATGATCATGAGGTGACTTGTGTCGATGACGATCCTCGGCATGCCTAGATGATGGTTCATGAGGCTTGGCACTTTGCTTGTGGCGCCTTCTTGAGCTCGGAGGAGAGTGTCGATGGCGATCATGGTGGTGGCTCTCTTGATGTTCCCTAGGACGAGCTCGGTGTAGATGATCATGTGCATGAGCACTCTCATGGTTGCGCCGTCTTGGAGGTCCTCTATCTTCATATGTAGTTCCACTTGCCAAGGTGGGGAACTTGTAGGCACCGGTCTTGTTCAAGGTGGAGTCGAAGCTAGATTCCACCATGGTGTCGATGTCATGCTCGAGGTAGTGCTCGGTGCGGTGCTCCATCATGGTGTCGTAGTCGTAGTCGAGGTAGTGCTCAACCATGTCGTCGTGGTCGTAGTCGTGGTCGAGGTAGTGCTCAACCATGTCGTCGTGGTCGAGGTAGTGCTCAACCATGTCGTCATGGTCGTAGTCGTGGTTGAGGTAGTGCTCCACCATGTCATCCATGTTGTAGTCGAGCTCGGAGTGGTGGTCCACCATGTTGTCCATGCTTGGCGAGTCATGGTCGGTGTAGAGATGCTCGATGTCGGTCACGTCGCCAATGCATGTGGAGCCATAGTCGGTGTCGGGCTCCCCATGGTCCTCCATATCCGCGGTGCTTGCGGAGCTATCACCCTCATCGGACTCCATGTCGTCCTCCGTAGGTTCATCCTCACTATCCATGTTAGTCTATAGGATTGGTGTATATATGGTGGAAGGAAAACTACCAAAAGGGTCAAAACTTGCAAACCAAAATCGAAAAGGTGTTTCAAGGCGGAGGGCAACCGATATGTATGCACACACACAAAACAAAACTCTATATGGTGTTAGGTATGGATGTGGAAAGCCAAATGGAAGAACCAAACGAAAAGTCTATTGTCAAAAGTGGGTAAGATCCAAAAGACACAAGTCAAAGGCGGTGATCACAAAAGGCATACACAAGGAGGAACACACGCGTGGGACAAAATGGGGTTAGCGCGACTTGGAAAATGAGCAAGAACAAAATGGTCCTAACGAAGACTACTAGCTCGGTGTCACGCTAACACAAGAGAGACCGTGGCTTGGTTGCAAAATTGAGAAGCAACAAGATTTGTGCAAGACGCCTCTCTTCTCTTTTCTCTCTTTTGCTTAAAAGCTTTGGACTCTTTTGTGTATAGGTGTCACTCACACACTTTTTCTTTTCTTTTTTTGTATTTTTCTTTCTTTTTCTCACTATGTAAGGATACTACTATCTATGTAAGTATGTCACACTTCTTTTGCTTATCTTTTCACACGAGCTTGCTTCAAAGCTTTGCTCAACACACGCACACCCTCACGGTCGGGACGCTTGCGCAATGCTTCGCAACACTAGAGAGCCACTCTCGATAGGAAAGGTACGCAAAAGAGGCTAGGGCTACAAGTTAGGAGCAAGTTATACCACTTGATGATGGTGGCCGACGATCTTGAACTTGCTATGGTGGAGGTGTCAAATGAACCGCTTGGATCTTCGGGGTGCCGTCATCGTTGTCGATGTTGCGGAAGCTTTGTGGTAGCTGAAATGGCACTCAAACCGAAGTCCAAACACAAGGGGGTTAGTACCAAAACGAAAAACGAAGGTTGCTGTCAAAATTTCGGCCAGGCGGAACTTCCGGTCCCTGAGGGGCGGAACTTCCGGTCGGAACTTCCGGTCCTTTCGGGCGGAATCCTGGTCGCAATCAGATCTGCGGGCTGTTCTTCGATTTGGGCGGAAATCCGGCCGAAATCCTTCAAATTCGAGGAAAATTTGGCACTAGAAGCTGTGGGAAGGTGGGGGAATTGCAGATCAACACCAAAGGCAAGTTTCTATTGGAGCAAAACCACAAATAACTCAACAAATCGAGAGATCGATCCAAGGCCAATTTGGGGCTATTTTTTGGGAAAATTTTTTGGAAATTTTTTTGGGCGAAATTGGTGGAATTGGGGGATGTGGGGGTCAAATCCGTGGCAACCAAAGAGCTGCTGATACCATATGATGTGGACTAAGTCCAAGGATGTGCCCGATCTTCACGGATTTGGGTGGAACTCGTGGGGGTAGGTGGATGAACGCGATGAACACGAAGAACGCGAGGGGGAATCGTGGGGATACAACACACACACGCACACAAACCGGTTTTCCCTCGTAGGCCCGATACACCTACTCGATAGAGGTTGCGAGAAAAGACCTTCCGGTAGAAGTCCCGCAAAGAGATCGACAAATCGAAGCTCGCAAGATCTAGAAGGGTGAAAAGACCGAAGGTTGATAGAAGTGCAAGCAAAAGACCAAATAGGTAGAAGTGCAAGCAAAAGATCAAACAAACGGTAGAAGTCACCAAAGAGATCTTGACAAGTCGATAAGGAGCCCGGGTGGGTACAAGATCAAAGATCTAGGTAGGGTTCCCACAAGGGTGAGCTAAGCTCAGGTTTAATTTCACATCAAGTCTAATCTCAGATCTGAGCCAACTAGGCTATTTATAGTAGGTGGGGCGAAGGGATAAGTTACAAGCTGAATCTGCCAGTTTTGGTGCTGAAACGCGTATGGGCGGAAGTTCCGGTCCTGAGGGGTGGAAGTTCCGGTCGGGCGGAAGTTCCGGTCGTCCTGGGCGGAAGTTCCGGCAGGATTCCTTTTAGACAGCATCTTCGAAGCATCTGGGCGGAAGTTCCGGTCCTGGAGGCCGGAAGTTCCGGTCGGGCCGAAGTTCCGGTCAAGTTCCGGCCTTGTTCCGGAATTCGGCCATTTCCTCGCAGTAACATCCAGTATGGTTTTGACGGACTTTCGGAACTTGGGCGGAACTTGGGCGGAAGTTCCGGCGGGCGGAAGTTCCGGTCCTTCGAGGCGGAAGTTCCGGTCATGGGCGGAAGTTCCGGCCATCAAGGGCGGAAGTTCCGGCCTGGAGCGTCCAGCTCCTCTTTCTCCTTCTCTTCCATGCTTCCGTGACATCGGCCTTGCGTCCTCGGGTCTCGATGGCATCCTGTCTTCTCTCCGTACTTGTCGTCGAGTTCCAATCATATAGATATGTCGGAGTATGAAGTAGTATATCGTCCCAAGTAGGCGATTCGAGGCACGCGTAAGGGAGAAGATTCACCTTAGCGTGCCGTCTTGGCGATGAAGCACATGATGTGGTGAAGACCGAAGGTCGGGCTGCATCAGTAGGTCTCCTTCTTGGAATACCCTTGGATTTACCTTCCGGCTATGATAGCGTCTAGGGTTTTGTTGGTATATGGTTGATCTTGCCAGTGCCAATTCTCTTTGTTCTTCGAGCAAATCGACATCATTTTCTCTGGCCTCTTTGACCTCTTCCTCTGTATAGAGTTGAACTCGTGGTGAGTCATGGAGAATGTCGGTTAGTATGACCGCTTCTGCCCCATATACCATGAAAAATGGTGTGTATCCGGTTGACCGATTTGGTGTGCTCCTTAGACTCCACAACACAGATGGTAATTCATCAAGCCAACATCCTAGCGTTTTTTTCTAGTGGCTCAATAAGCCGAGGTTTTATACCGGACAGTACAAGTGCGTTTGTCCTCTCCACTTGCCTGTTGGCTTGAGGATGTGCCACAGAGGCGATATCAAGCCAGATCTTGTTATCCTTGCAGAACCATGAGAATTCTTCCTTGGCGAAATTCGAGCCATTGTTAGTGATAATGTTGTGTGGGTAACCATACCGCAGGATGATGTCTTTCAGAAATTTCACGGTTGTGTGCCCATCGCACTTCCGGATTGGTTTAACCTCCACCCATTTGGTAAACTTTTCCACCACGACCAAGATGTGAGTCATGTTTCCTCTCGCTGACCAGAATGGTCCAACCATATCTAGGCACTAAATCGCGAACGACCAAGTTATCGGAATTGTTTTTAAGCCGGAGGCTGGGGTATGGTTTTGCTTGCTATACCTCTGGCATCCATTGCATTTCTGGACCATGTCCTCAACTTTTTCCAAAGCCGTGGGCCAGTAGAACCCATGTCAAAATACCTTGGCTACCAATGCCCTTGACGAGAGGCATGGTGCCCACATCCTCGTTGGTGAATCTCTCGGAGCATTTCTTTTCCTTCGTCTGGCTCCACACAGTGCTGCAGCACTCTTGTCACTCTTCTCTTGTATATTTCACCGTTGATGATGGTGTAGGCTTTGGACCTCCTTTGGATCCTTCTTGAGTCAGCTTCGTTAGCTGGTAAACCGCCATCTACTAGGAATTCCTTAATAGGTTTTACCCAAGTTGGTGCTTCTCGAACAACAAAGACCGGCATATCGATTTCCATGTAGTCCACCGACATAGTTTCTTCCGGCTTCACCTATGAAGTCCCCGGGTTGGATGGAGCAGTTCCCGAGTTAGACGGAGCAGTCCCCGGGTTTACTTTGTCAATGTCCATTGGAACAACATGTGACTCTCGAACAAAAATTGACTCGGATTCCAGACTTGGTTTGATTGATGGCTTCCTTAGGTGGGACAAGGCTATTCTGGGAGGAATTTCTTGCCTGGCAGAGCCCAGCTTGGACAAGGTGTCAGCTGCGTCGTTTTCCGCCCGCGGCACATGGTGAAATTCGCACCCTTCAAAGAATCCGGCGATTTGTTGCACATAGAACCGATTCGATGCCATGTTTGCATCCTTCGCGTTCCAGTATCCGGAGCACTGCTGCACCACCAGATCCGAGTCACCGTAGCATATGATCCGGCGCACTCCAACTTATTTTGCGACCTTGAGACCATAGACCAAAGCCTCATACTTAACGACATTGGTTGATGCCCTGAAGTGTATCTTCGGTACATATCTCAGGTTGTCCCCCTTTGGTGAGGTGAGAACCACTCCAGCTCCAAGTCCTTCCTTGAGCTTTGATCCGTCAAAGTGCATCCTCTAGTACTCTGTTTCCGGCAGTGGTGGCTTGTATTACATCTCGGCCTAACCTACCAAGAAATATGCCAGTGCCTGCGACCTAATCGCGTCTATTCTTTTGTATAGCGGCACATATGGTGACAATTGGATTGCCCATTTTGCGATCCTACCGCTTGCGTCCTTGTTGCCGATGATCTCCGAGATAGGAGCCTCGCATACCACCTTCATCGGGTGTTCCTCAAAGTAGTGCTTGAGCTTCATGGTGGCCATGAACATGCCATAAGTCATTTTTTGGTAGTGTGGGTAGTTCTGCTTTGAGAGGGAGAGCACCTCACTCAGGTAGTATACCGGCCTCTGCACAATTTTTTCCTTCCTCTTCTCTTTCCACCACAGCCACAACACTTACGACCCGGTTCATTGCTGCTATGTAAAGCATCATTGGTTCTTTTTCTAAGTGTGATGCCAGTATTGGCGCGGTGGCCAGCATCTTTTTTAGCTCCTTGAATGCCGTGTCGTCCTGCGAAGTCCAGACGAAAGTGTCCAAGTTTTTCATTAGCGCATACAAGGGCAAGGCTTTTTCTCCCAACCAGCTTACAAACCGGCTTAAGGATGCCAAGCATCCGGTAAACTTTTGCACGTCATTGAGACACTGAGGTAACTCCATCCTTTCGATGGCTCTGATCTTAACCATATTGAATTCTATGCCGCAGCTCGACACCAGGAAACCAACCAACTTTCCAGCTGGTACCCCGAAGGTGCATTTTGCCTGGTTGAGTTTCATCCGAAAGCTTCTTAGGTTATCAAATGTTCGTCTCGGATCTTTGCTCAGAGTGTCTTTTACTTTTGTTTTTATCACGACATCATCGACATAGACTTGCACATTTTTACCGATTTGGTTGTGAAGGAATTTTTGCATACAGCGCTGGTATGTTGCACCGGCATTTCTCAAACCAAAAGGCATAGTGATATAGCTCGGTAGTGAAAGCGGTTTTTATTTGATCTTTCTTTTTCAAAGGAATCTGGTGGAAACCAGAGTAAGCATCCAGAAACGACAACAGTTCACATCTAGCAGTGGAATCGATCACCTAATCAATCCGGGGTAATGGGAACATGTCTTTGGGACAAACCTTTTTCAAGTGAGTGTAGTCAATGCACATGCGTCAAGCCTTTGGTGCCTTCGGGTCTTCTTCCTTCTTCTTCTCGACCAGCACGGGATTTTCCAGCCACTCGGTATGCAAGACTTCAATAATGAAGCTGGATACCAGCAATTTGGTTACTTATTCTCCGATGATCTTCCTCCTATCTTCAGCAAACCGGCACAAAGGCTGCTTCACCGGCTTGGCGTCCTTCCGAACATTCAGAGAGTGCTCAGCCAACTCCCTCGGCACACCCACCAAGTCATCAGTAGACCAAGCGAAGATGTTCCAATTCTCACGGATGAAGTTGACGAGCGCGCTTTCCCATGCCTCACTCAGGCCGACACTGATACGAACGGTGCGCTCTGGGTAAGCCGGGTCCAACACGATGTCCTTCGTCTCCTTTGATGGATTCAAAGCCGTTCCCCCAAGTGGGTTGCTCATTGCCGCTAAGTTCAGCCGGGATGACTGAGCCAGCGCGACATCAGTTTGAATCCTCCTTTTTTCTTCCACTATGACCAGTGATTCGGCCAAGTTTGATCCGGCTGAAGCTATTTCCATCGAGACCTGGTAGTTACCCGCCACAGTTATTGGACCGTTAGGTGCCGGTATCTTCATCTTCAGGTAAGCCATGTGAGCGGAGGCCATGAATTTTGCCAATGCTGGCCTTCCCAGCAGGGCATGGTAAGGGTTCTCCAGATCCACCACTTCGAATCAAATATTTTCCATGCGGCAATTATCTTGGCCGCCAAACAGCACATCAACCCAGACTTTTCCCATCGGGAGCATGACAATCCCGGAACTATGTCGTGGAAAGTCGTGTGACTTGGCTCTAGCATGTTTTGAGTTATGCCGAGCGTGTGCATGGTGTGCCGGTACATGATGTTGATGCTGATGCCATTATCCACCAGCACTTTGCTGAACCGGACTCGCGATGATGGCCCGTGCATGATTGGATCCACCACCAAAGTGTATCCGCCTGGATTAGGCATCACTTTCGGGTGATCCTTGAAGGACCAAGTGATCTCTTGTTCTGACCACAACATGTATTTTGGTACCGCCAGTATTACGGCATTCACTTCCATGGAACGGCGATGCATACTTTGTCGGTCTCTTGGTTCGGTCACGAAGACCACACAACATACATCTGGATCATGGTAAACATTTCGGCCTTGTGGCGTCGGAGGCGGGGCATGGTTATTATTGCCCTGCGCCACCTGATGAACTCCTTCCTGCTGCTGCGGCCGGTTTTGTTGTGCGTGAACCGGCTGCGCATTTGCCCCGGTAAGTGGAGGTGGTGGCAGCAATGTTTTGAAACCCTCCTTCATCAGCCTCTTGGTCCAGGAGCAATCTTTCGTCGGATGATTTGCCAGTTTTATTGGGTTAGGAGTGTGCGAGCGGCACGGCTGATCCATTGCGGATTCAATGGTGTACTTGGGATGATCATGCCAACGTTTTTTCTCCGCCCATTGCTTCTTTTGGCCGGCCCATGGCTGACCTCCAGTTTTCTGCCTTTGGCTTCCACCAGCTTCCGAATTATCTTGTATTGCGGACACCTGCTGCATTCCGTATCTTCCCTTCTTTTTTTGTGGTGGTTGTTCCGGTACTGATCTTAGCGCGGTGGGAATCTCGGCAGTGGGTCACCCGCGATTGCCGGCTGCATTGGATCTCCCAATGCATAGCTATCGGCCACCCAGATCATTTCAGCCAAAGTAGTTGGCATGTTTCTCTGTAGCCTCTGCCACAGCGGTGAGCCTCTTCGGCATCCATTACAGAACCGGCTTATTGCATGAGCCTCTATCACACCTTCGTAGGAGTTTCTTGTTGAACTCCACCGGGTTAGATATTCCCGGTCGGTTACTTTCTCGCACTGCAGGCACATGGCGAGCTGCTGCGGACGGTTCGGCCTCCGCTATGTGCTGCTGAAGTTGCTCACAAAGGCTTCTTCAAAATCAAGCCACCCATTTATGCTTCCTTTTGGCAAGTTGTTCAGCCAAAGGCGTGCCAGTTCAACTAGCACTGACGGTATGAATCTTACCGCCCAACACCGGTTTTCTCCTCCAGCGACTATTCCTCCACCACCAGCGACAAATACCGCTGTGATGTAATCCGCGAGCCATTCTTCCGTCTTGGTGGTGCTGTCATACATTTTTGTATCCTGGGGCAACTGAAAGTTGCGCATCGGAGGTTCTTCCCTCATGATCCGGGGGCCGAAACATGACGGACCCGGTGGACCCTCAGACTCAATCATCTCGGACAAGTATACTGTGTCCAATCTATGCCGCGCATCTTGTTCTGTCGGGCATCTTTCCCCAACATGTTCTCCCAAAGGATTCATGTGATACCCGACTCTTTCTAAACCGGAATCAGCTTCATCGTACCGGCTTGGCACTGCGGCATTGCTCTTGGATATCTCGGCGGTGGCACTTTTGCGCCGGCATATGCGGCTCTCGCCGGCCTATAGTTTGGCCAGTTTCACCATTTCCGGCATAGTCGTGGCCTGCTCCTTGCCTTTTTCTGCCGGCATTGTATTGCCCGACTTTTTGTTTTCCGTCCAAAACCGGATCATACACCGTCATCTGTTGTGCATTTGTGTCTTTTCTCTTCTTCTTCGGGATGGGGGGACAAAGCCTGCCCATGCGACTTACTTCTGGCATTTTTAGCTGAATGAACGACATTGGATACGCTGGCAGCTTTTTTGCTGCGGGCAGCTTCTGCATTTTGAGCTGAGACCGCATCAAGCAACACTTTTACTCAGGCATGTTGTTTCACCAGAGCATCACCCGACAACGAATCACATGCATCCATAGCAGCTCTAGCAGCTTTCAAAGTTTTATCCGGACTACTGTACTTAGGCTTCTCTGCCGGCCCAAGCGATACCGACATAGTTTTACCGAAAAGAACTTCCCAGCGTAGATCCTTGTCTAAGTTATGACCTCTAAGCCGGTTACCAGCTACTCCAGCAGGGTTTGCGCTAACTGAAGCAAAGCCATGTGCATCATTGTACTCACGGAGGGTTAGGTTGAGCTCCTGCTGGGCTCGGGCGATGTCTGCAGCACCGGTAAGCAGCGTCTTCCGCTGCGCCTCTAGCTCAGCTTGAGTTGCCACAACATCAGCATTGGGCGCGATGGGCGTGGCCAACACGCTCATGGCAGCTTGGAGCGGGGTTGCCATCGGCGGCACGTTGGAGGTGCCGGCGGCATCCTCGTTCCGCTCGAGTGGGTGTTTTGCCTGGCGCCCGAACTTGGCGGGTCTGACATCTTCTCACGCGGCTCCTTTGCCAGCATCTGTTGCGCCGGCCATCATCACCTCAACGCTACTAGCGGTGCAATCGGTGCGCGACCCGCGGGCAGCTGCAGATCTTGGTGGATCCGATGCCACCAGCACCATCGATGGCCACCGGGGCTCCGGCACAGTGCCAAGGTAGACACGGTGCAAGCCGAAGTGGATGATGCGGCCGTTCCTGGGGAAGCGGCCGCCGTTGGCGAAGCAGCCGGCGCTGTCGTTGATGAAATCCATCGAGCTGAGGCGCTGCACAAGGCCAGACACCACGCGCTCGCCGAAGGTGGTGAGCAAACTCATTCGGATATGAACCCCAGCAAGCGCAACTGCTGGACCCATGGTGGGTGCCAACTGTCGTCGTGGTGAATAAACAGATATACGCAAGGGGATCTAGAGGAGGGGAAGGTTGAGAGGGAAAGCAGTAAAGCTCAAGGGACAAGCCCACTGATGTCTACGGGTGCTTCTATTCTTGTAGACAGTGTTGGGCCTCCAAGAGCAGAGGTTTGTAGAACAGCAGCAAGTTTCCTTAAGTGGATCACCCAAGGTTTATCGAACTCAGGGAGGAAGAGGTCAAAGATATCCCTCTCAAGCAACCCTGTAACCACAAAGCAAGAAGTCTCTTGTGTCCCCAACACACCTAATAGGTGCACTAGTTCGGTGAAGAGATAGTGAAATACATGTGGTATGAATAAATATGAGTAATAGCAAGGCCAGAAAAGTAATTTGTGCCCAGATGGCGTGTGGTTGATGGTGGAAATATTGCGGACAGTACAGATGCAGTAGAACAGTAAACAAGCACCGATAGCAGTATTTAGGAACAAGGCCTAGGGATTATACTTTCACTAGTGGACACTCTCAACATTGATCACATAACAGAATAGATAAATGCTATACTCTACACTCTTTTGTTGGATGATGAACACCACTAATTGCGTAGGATTACACGAACCCTCAATGCCGGAGTTAACAAGCTCCACAATATTCGATATTCATGTTTAAATAACCTTAGAGTGCATGATAGATCATTGCAATTACACCAAGTACTAACATAGCATGCACACTGTCACCATCACACTATGAAGGAGGCATAGATCACATCAATACTATCATAGCAATAATTAACTTCATAATCTACAAGAGATTACAATCATAACCTACGCCAAGTACTACACGATGCACACACTGTCACCATTACACCGTGCAGGAGGAATAGAGTACTTTAATAACATCACTAGAGTAGCACATAGATGAATAGTGATACAAAACTCATATGAATCTCAATCATGTAAGGCAGCTCATGAGATCATTGTATTGAAGTACATAGGAGAGAGATTAACCACATAGCTACCGGTACAGCCCTTAGCCTCGATGGAGAACTACTCCCTCCTCATGGGAGACAGCAATGGTGATGAAGATGGTGGTGGAGATGGCAGCGGTGTCGATGGAGAAGCCTTCGGGGCACTTCCGTCCCGGCGTGCCGAACAGAGACTCCCGTCCCCAGATCTTTGGCTTCGCGATGGCGGCGGCTCTGGATGGTTTCTCGTACCGTGGCTTTTCCCGTATCGAAGACTTAGGTCAGGGGCTTTATAGGCGAAGAGGCGGCGTCAGAAGGGGTCTGGGGCCACCAGACACTAGGGCGGCGCGCCTCGGGCCGTGCCGCCACCATGTGCCCCGTGGCCCTCTCTCGGCGGCTCTCGTGTTGGAAGCTTCGTCCAATTCTAAGACTCGGGCGTGATTTCGTCCACCCGAGAATATTTCCTTACTAGGATTTCTGGAACCAAAAACAGCAAAAAAACAGAAACTGGCCCTTCGGCATCTCGTCGCAGGTTAGTTCCGGAAAATGCATAAATATGACATAAAGTATGCATAAAACATGTAGATATCATCAATAATGTGGCATGGAACATAAGAAATTATCGATACGTCGGAGACGTATCAGCATCCCCAAGCTTAGTTCCTGCTCGTCCCGAGCAGGTAAACGATAACAAAGATAATTTCTGGAGTGACATGCCATCATAATCTTGATCATACTATTGTAAGCACATGTAATGAATGCAGCGATCCAAAACAATGGTAAATGACATGAGTAAACAAATGAATCATATAGCAAAGACTTTTCATGAATAGTACTTTCAAGACAAGCATCAATAAGTCTTGCATAAGAGTTAACTCATAAAGCAATAATTTCAAAGTAAAGGTATTGAAGCAACACAAAGGAAGATTAAGTTTTAGCGGTTGCTTTCAACTTATAACATGTATATCTCATGGATATTGTCAATGTAAAGTAATATAACAAGTGCAATATGCAAGTATGTAGGAATCAATGCACAGTTCACACAAGTGTTTGCTTCTTGAGATGGAGAGAAATAGGTGAACTGACTCAACATAAAAGTAAAAGAATGGCCCTTCGCAGAGGGAAGCATTGATTACTATATTTGTGCTAGAGCTTTGGTTTTGAAAACATAAAGAGAGCATAAAAGTAAAGTTTTGAGAGGTGTTTGTTGTTGTCAACGAATGGTAGCGGGTACTCTAATCCCCTTGCCAGACAAACCTTCAAAGAGCGGCTCCCATTTTATTTTATTTTGGGTGGCACTCCTTCCAACCTTTCTTTCACAAACCATGGCTACCGAATCGGGTACCTGCCAACAATCTCATACCATGAAGAGCCCTTTTATTTTAGTTTTATTATGATGACACTCCTCCCCACCTTTGCTTTCTCAAGCCATGGCTAACCGAATCTTCGGGTGCCGTCCAACAATCACATACCATGGAGGAGTGTCTATTTAGGTTAATTAATTTGGGACTGGGAATCCCATTGCCAGCTCTTTTTGCAAAATTATTGGATAAGCGGATGAAGCCACTAGTCCATTGGTGAAAGTTGCCCAACAAGATTGAAAAGGTAAACACCACATACTTCCTCATGAGCTATAAAACATTGACACAAATCAGAGGTGATAAATTTTGAATTGTTTAAAGGTAGCACTCAAGAAATTTACTTTGGAATGGCAGAGAAATACCATGTAGTAGGTAGGTATGGTGGACACAAATGGCATAGTGTTTGGCTCAAGGATTTGGATGCACGAGAAGTATTCCCTCTCGATACAAGGTTTAGGCTAGCAAGGTTATTTGAAACAAACACAAGTATGAAGCGATGCAGCAAAACTCACATAAAAGACATATTGTAAACATTATAAGACTCTACACCGTCTTCCTCGTTGTTCAAACTCTTTACTAGAAATTATCTTGACTTAGAGAGACCAATTATGCAAACCAAATTTTAGCAAGCTCTATATATTTCTTCATTAATAGGTGCAAAGTATATGATGCAAGAGCTTAAACATGAGCACAACAATTTCCAAGTATCACATTATCCAAGACATTTTACCAATTACTACATGTAGCATTTCCCGTTTCCAACCATATAACAATTTAATGAAGCAAATTCAACCTTCGCCATGAATACTATGAGTAAAGCCTAAGGACATATTTGTCCATATGCAACAACGGAGCATGTCTCTCTCCCACACAAAGAATGCTAGGATCCATTTTATTCAAACAAATCAAAAACAAAAAAAAACCGACGCTCCAAGCAAAGTGCATAAGATGTGATGGAATAAAAATATAGTTTCACTAGAGGAACCGATAATGTTGTCGATGAAGAAGGGGATGCCTTTGGCATCCCCAAGCTTAGATGCTTGAGTCTTCTGAAATATGCAGGGGTGAACCACCGGGCATCCCCAAGCTTAGAGCTTTCACTCTCCTTGATCATACGTATCATCCTCCTCTCTTGACCCTTGAAAACTTCCTCCACACCAAACTCAAAAACTCATTAGAGGGTTAGTGCATAATCAAAAATTCACATGTTCAGAGGTGACACAATCATTCTTAACACTTCTGGACATTGCCCAAAGCTTCTGAAAGTTAATGGAACAAAGAAATCCATTCAACATAGCAAAAGAGGCAATGCGAAATAAAAGGCAGAATCTGTCAAAACAGAACAGTCCGTAAAGATAAATTTCTAAGAGGCACCAGACTTGCTCAAATGAAAATGCTAAAATTGAATGAAAGTTGCGTACATATCTGAGGATCACTCACGTAAATTGGCATAATTTTCTGAGTTACCTACAGAGAATTTGGCCCAGATTCGTGACAGCAAGAAATTTGTTTCTGCGCAGTAATCCAAATCTTTTACCTTTCCTCCCGGCAACGGCGCCAGAAAAGTGCTTGATGTCTACGGGTGCTTCTATTCTTGTAGACAGTGTTGAGCCTCCAAGAGCAGAGGTTTGTAGAACAGCAAGAAGTTTCCCTTAAGTGGATCACCCAAGGTTTATTGAACTCAGGAGGAAGAGGTCAAAGATATCCTCTCAAGCAACCCTGCAACCACAAAGCAAGAAGTCTCTTGTGTCCCCAACACACCTAATAGGTGCACTAGTTCGGTGAAGAGATAATACAGGTGGTATGAATAAATATGAGCAGTAGTAACGGCGCCAGTAAAAGTGCTTTGCTGCCCAGGACCGGCGTGTGGTTGATGGTGGAAATATTGCAGGACAGTACAAGATGTAGTAGAACAGTGAAACAAGCAATGAGCATGTGATTTAGGAACAAGGCCTAGGGATTATACTTTCACTAGTGGACACTCTCAACATTGATCACACAACAGTATCAGATAAATGCTATACTCTACACTCTTTTGTTGGATGATGAACACCACTAATTGCGTAGGATTACACGAACCCTCATGCCGAGTTAACAAGCTCCACAATATTCGATATTCATGTTTAAATAACCTTAGAGTGCATGATAGATCATTGCAATTACACCAAGTACTAACATAGCATGCACACTGTCACCATCACACTATGAAGGAGGCATAGATCACATCAATACTATCATAGCAATAATTAACTTCATAATCTACAAGAGATTACAATCATAACCTACGCCAAGTACTACACGATGCACACATTGTCACCATTACACCGTGCAGGAGGAATAGAGTACTTTAATAACATCACTAGAGTAGCACATAGATGAATAGTGATACAAAACTCATATGAATCTCAATCATATAAGGCAGCTCATGAGATCATTGTATTGAAGTACATAGGAGAGAGATTAACCACATAGCTACCGGTACAGCCCTTAGCCTCGATGGAGAACTACTCCCCTCCTCATGGGAGCAGCAGCGGTGATGAAGATGGTGGTGGAGATGGCAGCGGTGTCGATGGAGAAGCCTTCCGGGGGCACTTCCCCGTCCCGGCGGCGTGCCGGAACAGACTCCTGTCCCCCAGATCTTGGCTTCGCGATGGCGGCGGCTCTGGATGGTTTCTCGTACCGTGGCTTTTCCGTATCGAAGACTTAGGTCAGGGGCTTCTTATAGGCGAAGAGGCGGCGTCAGAAGGGGTCTGGGGCCACCAGACACTAGGGCGGCCCCCCCCTGGGCCGCACTGCCACCATGTGTGGGCCCCCTGTGGCCCCTCTCTGGCAGCTCTCTTGCCCGAAGCTTCGTCCAATTCCTAAGACTCGGGCGTTGATTTCGTCCAACCCGAGAATATTTCCTTACTAGGATTTCTGAAACCAAAAACAGCGTAAAAATGAACTCCCTTCGGCATCTCGTCAATAGATTAGTTCCGGAAAATGCATAAATATGACATAAAGTATGCATAAAACATGTAGATATCATCAATAATCTGGCATGGAACAGAAGAAATTATCGATACGTAGGAGACGTATCACCCACACGGTGTATATACTCACGAGATCAACAGTAAGCTACAGAACTTGGCCTCTGGCCAGAGGTTGAAGATGTACGACAACTAGCCTATCTTCTATTGCAACTCGCCAAGACTCGATCCTCCCGCACAGGGGAACCCCTCCTCTCCTTATATGGTGGAGAGGAGTCTTACAAGGGAAGGAACCCTAGGGGTATCTTTGCTGATCTAAGCTACTTTATAAAGCTTCTTTGGCTCCAGGGTGACGCTCACTTCTTTAATCGACGGCCTGGTGACCTCCTCCGGTACATTTTATGTCATCTTCTTCTTTGGCCTCAGGGCTTCGATTAAAGTTGAACTGCTTAGCTCTTCTTGTCCTTTGGTCCTTGATGGAATCTTGGACCAGGGTGCCAACATGCTACAGTTGAGGTTATGTCGGATCCCCGGTAACATGATCGGTATAAACCAGACTCTTGTTCTTGTTTATCATGAGATTTTAGCTCTCTTGGGCATGCCTCCGGCTTAATTTCCACCGGTTACCCTTACTCTGGCATTTCCCTCCTGGTATACCGGATCATATCTTTCAATACTATTAAACCAAGCTTTCATAATCTGGATTATCCTTTAATCCGGTTTACAAATACGTTATCATGGCCTATTTGCCATAGTCTTGACCTACCGGGGGTCATCCCCCCGACACTACCGCTTCCCGGTAGTACCAGGCAACTATCGAGCGACTACCAGGCGCCCGGAATTACACACATTACAAACGCGATGATAAGATGCGATATTTTCGGAAGTTGGCCGGTACTTGGCCGGTACTACCGCCCAAGGAAAAGTACATGACAACATGGTACGAAAAGTTCAATAGCTTTTGCATCCGATCTCCGATTTCGATGATGTTGAGCTCGTTGAAATCACAACAACGAGCTCTACAACAATATGCATAGAAACAACATAGTCAAGCAAGGGAGGGCACAAATAAAAGGTGGAAGGTTTAACCTATCTAAAAGAAACAAACCGGTAACACCTCCAATATGGAAAATGCAACAGCTTGGGTTAGGAAACTTGGATTTAGGTGAAACCAATTTTGTTGTAAAGACGATGACGAGAGATACCCCACAAAGAGTGAAATATTAAGAACAAGTGGGATATATTTTTCCATGCATTTATAACTAAAACCTCTCGATACAAAGAACTGGGAAAAATGCCAATATCGAAAATGCAACAAGTAAACCATGTGAAATCGTTTTCGATGAACTGGAGTTTGTCATGAGAATAAGAAAAAACTCTAAAATAACATATGTATAAGATCCAAATAACAACCATGAAATATGATGCAAGGATGCAAAGGTTTGAGCACATACCAAATTATACGATCGAGTTACTCACTCGAGAGCCTCTTGATAGTGCGGCAACTATCCTATAATCTGGTCTCCCAACTAAACCTTGAGACCAGTAAGAAAGAAACCCTATCAAGAGTAAAATTTAATCTTGCGCATTCCACTTGAACTCGATGACGATCTTGACCGCAACAAGAACGCCTTTGTTGATTGTGCTTTCTTGATGAAGTCTTGTGAGTGCCCCCCATAATCCACTATGGTAAAGCTTCTTATTCGGCGCATATTCACATATCCATGATCACCATATGGATGGAAATATCAAGCTCATGATCTCCTCGGGAGGTCTCATCTTGAGCTTGCACACCATTCCTTCTTTCTTCATCTTGTTGATGTCTTGAAGATACACATGAGAGCTCACCCAATATTCTTCTTCAAGACATAATTATCACTTTATCTCCGTCACATTCTTCTGTTTGCAACCTTGAAGCCGACATATGGTTTAAGCATTGCCTATGGACAACTCCTACACATATGACTCAATGCAAACATTAGTTCATAGGGATTTTCATTAATTACCAAAACCACACATGGGGGATCCATGCTCTTTCAATCACGTCCTAACATAGAGATGATGCAGCACATCTCTCTTACACTCCACAAGAAAGGGAAAACCCCAAGCAATCTTGTGTTAAGAATTAACAGAGCATAGAAATAAGTACTTTGACATGATGCTTGAATATGAAATATGCTACCTTGAGCAAACAAGATTATCACTTTTGTCACACAATAAACATAGCACATGCATTCACTTTATCCCTAATGAGGTAGAAAAGGAAAAGGTAAAACCTTAATAGATCATGAATTTGTTGTCACTATTCAATCACTAAAACCATGCTACTCCATCTAGTACACACATCTACCCACTCATGTTCTTGCATACAAGTTGGATTAGAATAAGCACTTAAGAATGGGGTATGGAATATGCATTTATCAATACATATGACAAGGGTTCACCTGGGCAATGTCCATGGATATGGACTTAGGGTGATGAGGTCTAAGACCCCGTGTGTGGCCCGATCTCACGGATTGACTTCGAAAACCAAGGGGAGAGGTGGGAGAACGTGAGGAACATGAAGAACACGACGAACACCGAGACTCACGCACGCACACCAACCCGATACACCCGATGCTTACCTCCGTGGCTCGATGGACCACGCCAATAGAATCTCCGAGGAAGAGGCACGCGGCAGAATTCCCGGAGAGAGATTGGGGTTGGAGAGGAAGAGCTTGATGAGGGAGAGAGAGAGTAACTTGTACTAGAATCTCACTCAACAAGATCAAAGTCAACAACCAAGGTGCCTTGATTACAGAGGGATGATAGCCAAGGGAGACTAAGCTCAAAGGTAGGTTTGAGTTCAAAACAAGTCTAAGGGGTAAAGGAGGGGTCCAAGCTACTTATATAGGCACACATGGCCAGCAAGGCGAACATGTACGCGAATGGATAAGTTAAGGTAGTTTGGTGGGTCATTCCCGCCGATCCGGTTTGGGTCCGGCCGATCGGGCTCGTGACCGCCCGTCCGGTCCTCGTCCGCTCGACGGCGCAAACCGGAATTGCGAAGTTTCCGGTCATCGTCCGGTACGAGGGAGCTGCGCTGGCTGCGCCGGCTGACCGGGCCTCGTGACCGGGCGTCCGGTTGTGGGTCCTGGCTCGACTGGTCCCTGGATCGCGTCCGTCTCTTCCTTGGAGCGTCGAGCGAGTCGGCTTCGGCTTCATGATCATCTCCATGTCCACTGCTTCTCTCCCTCCCTTGACCTTGGCGTCTCCTCCTCTCCGGGGTCTTGGTGCGCCTTGTACCTAATGACACATAGCACGTCGGCATGAGGTAGCAATCCATCCAAAGGGGTACCAAGATCAAGGGTGGTGAGGAGCGAGTTCACCTCATCATGTAGAGCTTTATTCGAGCTCATGTCATCGGTCCACTTGGGGGACTTGTTGGTCTTGGTGGAGGTGTCCGAAGGCCACCCCACATCATCTCCCCCCTGGGAAAGAGTCGTCCTCGACTCTTGTTCCTCCTCATCTTCATGATATGGCGATAAGTCCGAACGTTGAACGTGTTGCTCACCAAGTACTTGGAGGTGGGAATGTCGATGACGTAAGCGTTGTTGTTGATGCGTTTGAGGACCTTGAAGGGGCCATCTCCTCTTGGCTTGAGCTTCGAGTTGCGTTCATGAGGGAACCTTTCCTTCCGGAGGTGGATCCAAACGAGGTCGCCTTCTTGAAATATGCGTTCCTTCTTCTTGGCGTTGAGGCGGGTAGCTTGACGAAGCACATGTTCTTGAATGGTAGCTCTTGTTTCTTCATGAAGTTTCTTCACGGCGGCGGTGCGCTTGTCGAAATCCATGTTGATCCGCTCATGAAGGGGGAGCGGGAGTATGTCGAGTGCCGTGAGCGGCTCAAACCCGTAGACGACCATGAAGGGACTCCTTGATGTTGTCGAGTGCTTGGCGCGGTTGTAGGCGAACTCGCGTGTGGAAGGCACTCCTCCCATGACTTCAAGTTCTTCTTCACGAGGATGCGTAGGAGGGTGGAGAGGCTTCGATTGACCACTTCCGTTTGGCCGTCCGTTTGCGGTGCGAGGATGATGAGAATAAGAGCTTCACTCCAAACTTTCATGAGCGACTTCAAAGATAACTCATGAACTTGACGTCCCGATCCGACACAATGCTTTGCCACTCCATGTAGGCGAACAATTTCCCTGAAAAACAATGAAGCAATGTGTGAAGCATCGTCGCTCTTATGGCAAGGTATGAAATGAGCCATCTTAGAGAACCTATCCACTACGACGAATATAGAATCATGACCATGCTTAGTGCGAGGCAAGCCTAGAACGAAATCCATGCTAATATCGGTCCATGGTGCATATGGAATAGGCAATGGAGTGTAAAGACCATAAGGGTTGGAGGTAGACTTAGCTTGTAAGCATGTGCACCGCGGCAAAGGCGTTCCACGTCGCGGTACATTCTTGGCCAATAGTAGTGGGTTGAGAGCATGGCATATGTCTTCTCTCGACCAAAGTGTCCCATAAGACCACCTCCATGTGACTCTTGCAAAAGCAATTTTCGAAGCGAAGACTCGGGAATGCAAATCTTGTTAGCTTTAAACAAGTAGCCATCATGCAAATAGAAATCATCCACTCCTCGCTCAACGGAGCACTTCTCAAATATGGGAGCAAAGAAAGAATCGGAAGGATAGAGTTCTTTGATCTCTTCAAGTCCCAAGACATGAAAATCCAAACGAGTAAGCAAAAGGGTGTTTTTGCGGGAAAGAGCATCCGCCACAACATTGTCCTTGCCCTTCTTGTATTTGATCACATATGGGAAGGACTCAATGAACTCGACCCATTTTGCATGTCGTTTGTTCAAGTTGTGTTGGCTTTTCAAATATTTCAAGGACTCATGATCGGAATGAAATAAACTCTTTTGGCCAAAGATAGTGTTGCCAAACTTCAAGAACACGAACCAAAGCGTAGAGCTCCTTGTCATATATAGGATAGTTGAGGCGTGCGCCATCTAACTTCTCACTATAGTATGCCACGGGTTTGCCCTCTTGCATAAGAACACCACCAATACCAAGCCCACTTGCATCACACTCAATCTCAAAAGTTTTGGCAAAATTTGGAAGAACAAGAAGGGGAGCTTCGGTAAGGCGTTTCTTCAACTCATCAAAAGCATTTTGTTGGGCCTTGCCCCAAACAAACGGAACATTCTTCTTGGTAAGCTCATTCAAAGGGCAAGCAATGGTGCTAAAATCTTTCACAAAGCGGCGGTAGAAACCGGCAAGTCCATGAAAACTTCGGACTTGACCAACATTTGTAGGAGTAGGCCAATTGTGGATGGCCTCCACCTTGGAAGAATCAACTTCAATCCCATTAGCGGAAACCACAAAGCCAAGGAAAACCAATTTGTTTTGAGCAAAGGTGCACTTGGGGAGGTTAGCATAAAGCTTTTCATGACGCAAGATGCACAAGACCTCTCTCACATGTTGCACATGGTCCTCGAGGTTTTTGCTATAAATGAGAATATCATCGAAATAGACAACCACACTCTTGCCAATGAGAGAGCAAGATGTGATTCATGAGGCGCATGAAAGTAGATGGAGCATTGGAAAGACCGAAAGGCATAACGAGCCATTCATAGAGACCGAGTTTGGTCTTGAATGCCGTTTTCCATTCATCACCAATAGCCATGCGGATTTGATGGTAACCACTACGCAAATCGACTTTAGAGAAAATCGTGGCACCACTTAGTTCATCAAGCATGTCATCTAAACGCGGAATGGGATGGCGGTAACGGACAGTAATGGCATTGATGGGGCGACAATCCATACACATCCGCTATGCCTCATCCGGTTTAGGCACAAGGATCACGGGAACCGCACAAGGGCTAAGGCTTTCGGACATACCCTTTGGCGAGGAGATCTTGAATTTGGCGTTGGATCTCCTTTGTGTCTTCGGGGTTGGTGCGGTAGGCAGCACGGTTTGGAAGCGGAGCACCGGGTATGAGGTCGATGCGGTGTTCGATGCCTCGAAGTGGTGGTAGTCCATGAGGGAGTTCGTCGGGGAAGACGTCTTGGAACTCCTGCAAAAGAGACAACAAAGACGGAGGAATGTTGGTTAAGTCGTTAGTCGCTAACGATGGTCCCTTGCATATGAGCACGTAGTGCAATATGGTGGATGGGCTTGGACCTCTCTCCACTCACTCTTGGTGGCTAGGAGAACACTCTTGGTCTCACTCATATATGGCTTGTGGCGCTCACTATCTTTGTGGTGGGTCGCTCCCTCTCCTCTCATCTCACTATGGGTGGAGTTGTGCGCGCTAAAGCCTTCGCATATCGCGATGATTTGGCTAGGAGTCATCGGCGCAACTCAACTTCTTGTCGTTGACCTTGAAGGTGTATGTGTTGGAGAGTCCATCATGTATAGCCTTCTTGTCAAATTGCCAAGGGCGGCCAAGTAACATGTGGCACACCGTCATGGGTACCACGTCACACTCGATAGTGTCCTCATAAGGTCCAATCTTGAAAGTGACGGTGATGGTATGTTGTATCTTGACATTTCCCTTGTCACTCAACCATTGGATATGGTAGGGGTGAGGATGCTTGCGGAGAGTGAGGTTGAGCTTCTCACACAACTCGGTGCTTGCAAGGTTATGGCAACTTCCACCATCTATGATGACCTTGATCGATTTGCCACCAATTCCGGCACGGGTTTGGAAGATGTTGCACCGTTGGTCTTCCATAGCTTGAGGTTGTGTTGTTAGCACCCTTGTGACCACAAGTGAGGGACTTGGGTCATGCTCACATAAGAGAGGATCTTCTCCACTTTCTTGCTCATAAGCTTCTTCACTTTCCACGGCGGCTTGCACAAGGGCTTCGTATTCATCTTCATCTAGCGTCTCGATGTCACCATTCTCCATAGTGATCATAACCTTGGTGTTCTTGCACTCAAACGATTTGTGACCTTGGGTGCCACACTTGAAGCAAGTGACACTAGAGGGTCCCGTGGATGCCTTAGAGGAGGCGGTGGAGGAGACCGTTTGCTTCATACGACTTTGGATAGTCGGTTTCTTGGATGGTGTAGAGGATGCGTCGGCCTTGACACTTGTAGTATGAGGAGTTGATGTAGTCGGAGGAGTTGATGAAGCGAGCTTGGAGGAGAAGTAGGTATTGGCCTTGGAGTACTTGATGTCCTCAATCACTTGGCGCTCGGCCTTCGATGCTTGGTGGACCAACTCAACCATGTTGGAGTATGGTTGGAACTCGACGATCCTCTTGATGGGATAAGTAAGGCCATTGAAGAAGCGAGCAATGGTTTGTTCTTCGGACTCTTGGATGTTGGCTCGCATCATAGTGAGCTCCATCTCCTTGTAGAACTCCTCAACGGTCTTGGTGCCTTGCTTCAACTTTTGGAGCTTGTTGAAGAGGTCGGTCATGTAGTGCGTGGGGACAAAGCGAGCATGCATCTCTTTCTTCATTTCTTCCCAAGTGTCAATTGGAGGTTCACCCTTCTCTTCTCGAAGAGTGAGGACTTGCTCCCACCAAGTGTTGGCGTAGTCCTCGAACTCAAGAGACGCCATAGCCACTTTCTTGGCACCGGAGTAGTTGTGGATGCGGAATATCTTGTCAACCTTGAGTGCCCATGAGAGGTAGGCCTCGGCATCTTCTTCACCCTTGAACTTTGGCATGGTGAATTTGAGTCTTCCAAACATGTTTTCTTCATCCTCCAAGTTTCTTCTACGAGGAGGGGCGACTTCATCTCTTGCGGCATGAGGAGGAATAGGAGGTCTTCTACGGCCAACCATAGCATTGGGTTGGCATTGAAGATGAACGCTTGCTTCACTTGGTTCACGGTGAGGATGTGGTTGAAGATCTTGTCGCGGTTGTTGACGATGCTCAATGTTGGGTCTCTCATCTTGATCATGGTGTGGCTCTCCTCGTCCACGTTGGTCATGGCGAGGGTGGCGGCGGAGATCTCGTCGGGGTTGATCTTGAGGACCTTGGTCTTGGGGTTGGTCGTCACACCCATGGTGGGCATGGCGATCCGCTTGGTGACGATCTTGTTGTAGGACTTGGTCTTGTGGAGGTCGCTCATGTGGACGAGCATGGCGATGTATTTCTCCACGCCTAGAGTTGGAGCGAGAGTCTTCATGACGAGCATGTGGGCGATGAGGTCGATGATGGTCTTCATGCCTTGAGGAAGAGCTTGAGGACGAAAGGCCACCATGAGAGTAGTAATCTTGTGGCGAGCTTGATGAAGAGGAAGTAGAGCGGTGTCGGCGATGGCGACCCAAGTTGGTGATGGCGCGCTCGAGGCTATCCATGCGCCGCTCCATGTTTGCATCATTAGCCGCCATTTGGCCATTCAAGTTGTCCGTAGCTTCACGAAGAAGAGCCAAGTCTTGGTTCACGGCGGAGAAGTTGTGAGCCACCTCATCGTATTGCTCATCGATGCGCGTCTCGAAGAGGGTGAGTTGCTCCTTGAACTCTTGTCGTTGCGTCCATAGGTTGTGTTGAGTACCAACCTCTCGGTGTTGCGGAGGATCTCTTCATCCCTTTGGTATCTCCGTTCCTATCCAT
Organism: Lolium multiflorum; assembly: GCA_030979885.1. Lineage (NCBI taxonomy): Eukaryota > Viridiplantae > Streptophyta > Magnoliopsida > Poales > Poaceae > Lolium > Lolium multiflorum. The sequence continues at coordinate 113,109,135 of CM061752.1, read as the reverse complement.
GATGGAAAGACAAGAACTATGTTGTGTATGTTAGTGGAAGGAGACTACCTCGCACTCTTACCAAGGTAAGATAGTATTGAGGCAATCCACCAAGTCAAGAGCAAGATCAAGTGTATCGGGACACACGCAAAACCACACGCAAAAGCTAGCAAATATGGTGTTAGGCGAGTGTTGTGGAAAGCCAAAAGACAAATCCAAGATCGAGTATGTTGTTAAAAGTGGGTAAGGTCCAAAAATCCAAATGTCAATGTGAATATCACTATAAACACGGAAAAGTTGTGGAACACACACACGAGATAAGCGGGGTTAGTGCAACCAAAAGTGAGCGGAAAAGTGTATGTATAATGCTCGGTGTCACACTAACACAAGGAGAGCCAAAGCTTCGGTTGCAAAGGAAGAGACAACAAGATTCACACGCGGCCTCTCTTCTCGCTTAAAAGCTTTTTCTCTTCTGTATATGGTGGCACTTGCACTCGTTTATATCTTTGGTGGCACTTGGACACTTTTGTATGTATGGATGTATGGGTGTGTGGATGTATGGATGTATGGTGCTACTCGCACTCTTTTGTGTTTTTGGGGCTTTTCACGCACTATGTTAGCGTTAGCTCGCTTTTGCTATCTTGCCACACGAGTGTTTGCTTGGATGCTTTACTCAACACGCCACACATACACCTCACAATGCGGGGCCACTGCAATGTCTCGCAACACTAAACAAGCAATGCTCGATGGATAGATCGCAAAGGAAGAGGGGTTACAAGGGAAACCTGCAAGTTATACCTGCGATGATGGTGGTGGTGGTGGTGGTGGATGTCGCCGGAAATCGAGCTCGAAGGAGGGCGCGAAGATGCGCCCGGTCTCAGGTTGGACTGGACCTGGAGACCGGGATGCTCCGGTTGCCGCCCGGTCGACCGGGTTCTGCTGGCTCGGCCGGTCTGGGGTCCGGTTGACCGGGTTCCCAACCGGGTTTCACGATTTTGAGATTTCTCTCTCCTGTTCTTCCCCAAACCAAATCCAAAGAGCAAATCGACGGGAAAACGATGGAATTGGAGGCTCAAAGTTGGGGAAATAGTAGATCAAGCACAACAACACCAGATCCACGGACCAAAACCACTCAAAACGCAACCAAATCACAGATCGGTCAAGAGGCAATTTAGGGCTATTTTTGGGGATTTTTTTGGAAAATTTTCTAGGAACGAAATCGGGTGGGTGGAGGGTCAAACTGGCGGTAACCAAGAGCTGCCGATACCATATGATGAGGTCTAAGACCGTGTGTGGCCCGATCTCGCGGATTGACTTCGAAACCAAGGGGAGAGGTGGGAGAACGTGAGGAACACGAAGAACACGACGAACACCGAGACTCACGCACGCACACCAACCCGATACACCCGATGCTTACCTCTGTGGCTCGATCGACCACGCCAATAGAATCTCCGAGGAAGAGGCACGCGGCAGAATTCCGGAGAGAGATTGGGGAGAGGAAGAGCTGGTGAGGGAGAGAGAGTAACTTGTACTAGAATCTCACTCAACAAGATCAAAGTCAACAACCATGGTGCCTTGATTACAGAGGGATGATACCCAAGGGAGACTAAGCTCAAAGGTAGGTTTGAGTTCAAAACAAGTCTAAGGGGTAAAGGAGGGGTCCAGCTACTTATATAGGCACATGGACAGCAAGGGCCAATGTGCACGCGAATGGATAAGTTAAGCCAGTGGGTCATTCCCGTGATCTGCGGGTCCTGTCTGATCGGCCCGTGACCCGATAACCGGTCGACTCAAAGCAAACCCGAAACTCGTGGTCATCGTCCTACGAGAGTTGCGTCTGTTTGCTCGGCTGACTGGCCTGGACCGGCGTCCGGGTTGGGTCCGATCTGACCGGGTCCTGGACCCGCCAGTGCCCTGCTCTTCCTTGGAGTGCTTCGAGCGACGGGGCTTCGGCTTCATGATCATCTCCATGTCCAGCTGCTTCTCTCCCTCCCTTGACCTTGGCGTCTCCTCCTCTCCGGGGTCTTGATGCGCCTTGTACCTAATGACACATAGCACGTCGCATGAGGTAGCAATCCATCCAAAGGGGTACCAAGATCAAGGTGGTGAGGAGCGAGTTCACCTCATCATGTAGAGCTTTAACTCGGGCGTGTCATCGGTCCACTTGGGGGACTTGTTGGTATTGGTGTGGAGGTGTCCGAAGGCCACCCCACATCATAGGGTTCATGGAAAAGTGATACGTTGGTGGTTTCATCGATTGGTCAGACAAACAAGGCTTATCCGATAGATTAATTATGAGGCTAAAGACTCGTAAACTAGAACAAGCTAGGGTTAGAGAAAAGATTCGATGACCTCCCGCTAGCTCCTCCTGGCCTTTATATAAGAGGCTAGGCCTCAGAGTCCAGTTCAGGTCGGTTTACATATGTGACTTGCCTAACTAGAACTATGTCGGCTGCATAGAGGGCCTTTCCTTATTCGACAAGCTTCAACTTGTGGGCTTTAGCTTCCATCATCATGGGGTTCTTTGCAATATGCACCAGGTGACACAAACCTTAAGCCCAATTACGCATACCCATGACAGTAACCCACGAGATTCTACTTTAGTTGTAAACTTGCCCTTCTTAAGAATGAACTCGAATCTTCCAAATGCTACTAGTTTTTCTCATATCATGGGATTTTGGAAAACAAGTCTAGTGTTTCCGATGGATCGGGAACTAGTTAACTGCTCTCGGGCAAAAACTTTGAAAGCCTACTTCAAACTCAAGTCCCATGACTCGAATTCGGTATACTCCCTAGTTCCAGTCTGGTCGCGAAGGTCTTATCGATTTCTGAATTCCAGTTATTTTATATGGGTAACCAACGCGTCCATTAGGATTTTTCATCATATCGTTGATATGAAAAATGTTGGAGATATGCCCAAGAGGCAATAATAAAGTGGTTATTATATATCTTTGTGTTTATGATAAATATTTATATATCATGCTATAATTGTATTAACCGAAACATTGATACATGTGTGTTATGTAAATAACAAGGAGTCCCTAGTAAGCCTCTTTATAACTAGCTTGTTGATTAATAGATGATCATAGTTTCATGATCATGGGCATTGGATGTTATTAATGACAAGGTTATATCATTATGTGAATGATGTAATGGACACATCCAACTAAGTGTAGCATAAGATCACGTCATTAAGTTCATTTGCTATAAGCTTTCGATACATAGTCCTTATGACCATGAGATCATGTAAATCACTTATACCGGAAGGGTACTTTGATTACATCAAATGCCACTGCGTAAATGGGTGGTTATAGGTGGGATTAAGTATTCGGAAAGTATGAGTTGAGGCATATGGATCAATAGTGGGATTTGTCCATCCCGATGACTGATAGATATACTTCTGGGCCCTCTCGGTGGAATGTCGTCTAATTAGCTTGCAAGCATACAGGTTCATAAGAGACCACATACCACTACGAGTAAAGAGTACTTGTCATGGAGACGAGGTTAACGAGGTATAGAGATACCGATGATCAAACCTCTCAAGTAAAATATCGCGTGACAAAGGGAATCGGATCGTATGTAAATGGTTCATTTGATCACTAAGTCATCATTGAATATGTGGGAGCCATTATGGATCTCCGTATCCCGCTATTGGTTATTGGTCGGAGAGGTCTCAACCATTTCTCGCATAGTTCGTGAACCGTAGGTGACACACTTGGGTTAATGTCGAAGTAGATATGGAATACGGAATGGAGTTCGAAGTTTTGTTCGGAGTCTCGATGGGATCCAGGACATCACGAGGAGTTCCGGAATGGTCCGAGAATAATATTCATATATAGGAAGTCATTTTATAAGTTTGAAAATGATCCGGTGTATTTATGGAAGGTTCTAGAAGGTTCTAGAAAAGTACGGAAGAAATCACTATGGAAGGTGGAGTCCCGGAGGGACTCCACTAGCATGGGCGGCCAACCCTAAGGGGAGGAGTCCCAGGTGGACTCCACCTAAGGTGGCCGGCCACCCCCCTCAAGGAAAGGTGGGAGTCCCACCTTGAGTAGGACTCCCTCCTTGAGTAGGTTTCCCACCATATGGGAAGTTTTGGGTTGGGGTCTTATTCGAAGACTTGTAGCAACACTTGGGGCTTCCACCTATATAATGAGGAGCCAAGGGAGGGGCTGGCCACACCAAAGCCTCCTAGGCCGCAGCCCCCAAGTGGCCGGCGCCCTAGACCCCCTCTCTCCCAAACCCTAGCGCCCCTCCTCCACATATCTCTCCCGCAGCGCATAAGCTCTCCCGGAGATCTCCACCACCACCGTCACCACGCCGTCGTGTGCCGGGATTCCGAGGAGGATCTACTACTTCCGCTGCCCGCTGGAAGGTGGAGGACGCTTCTTCATCACCGAACGTGTGACCGAGGCGGAAAGGCCCGATTGTGGCACCGTCAAGATCTTCTACGCGCTTGAAAGCGGCAAGTGATCATCTTCTGCAACAACAAGATCTAATCTCGTAGGCTTTGGAAATCTTCAAGGGTTAGTCTCGTGATCCCCTCGTTGCTACCATCTTCTAGATTGCATCTTGGCTTGGTTTTTGTTCTTGCGGTAGGAAATTTTGTTTTCTATGCTACGAATCCCACAAAAGTGGTATCAGAGCCGTGTCTATGCATAGATTGGTTGCACGAGTAGAACACAATTGTTTGTGGGCGTTGATGCTTTGTTGTCTTTACTTTGCATCTTTGTGGCATAGTGGGATGAAGCGGCTCGGGCTAACTTTACATGACCGCGTTCATGAGATTTGCTCCACGCTTGACATGCAACTTGTATTGCATAAGTGGCTTTGCGGGTGTCTGTCTCTCCTACTATAGTGAAGATCCAATTTACTCTTTCTATTGACAACACTAGTATCACCGTTGTGGTTCATGTTCGTAGGTAGATTGGATCTTACTCTAAAACCCTAAACCACGTAAAATATGCAAACCAAATTAGAGACGTCTAAATTGTTTTTGCAGGGTTTGGTGATGTGATATGGCCATAATGTGATGATGAATATGTATGAGATGATCATTATTGTATTGTGGCAACCGGCAGGAGCCTTATGGTTGTCTTTTAATTTCATGTTGAGTAGTATTTCAAAGAAGTTGTAATAGTTGCTACATGGGAGAACAAATCATGAAGACGACGCCATTGACCTTGAAGCTACGCCGACTGATGATGGAGATGATGCCCGTTGATGATGGAGATCATGTCCGTGCTTTGGAGATGAAGATCAAAGGCGCAAAGACAAAAAGGCCATATCATATCACATATGAATTGCATGTGATGTTAATCCTTTTATGCATCTTATTTTGCTTAGATCGCGACGGTAGTATTATAAGATGATCCCTCTCACTAAATATCAAGATAATAAAGTGTTCATCCTTAGTATGCACCATTGCGTCGTTTCGAAGCATCTCGTGATGATCGGGTGTGATAGACTCTACATGTGCGTACAACGGGTGCAAGCCAGATTTGCACACGCGGATACTAAGGTTGCCTTGACGAGCCTAGCATGTACAGACATTGTCTCGGAACACGGGATACCGAAAGGTAGAGCATGATTCATATGATTGATATGATGAACACTTTGAGTGTTCGCTATTGAAATTACATCTTGTCTCGTGATGATCGGACTTGATGTGGTGGATTTGGTTCGTGTGATCACTAAGACAATGCGAGGGATATTTTTTTGAGTGGGAGTTAGTTTTTAATTTTGTTAAATTAAAATTTGAACTCAATTTGTCATAAACTTAGTCTAAACAATTGCAAATATATGTTGTAGATATGGCGTCCCCAATCAATTTTAACCAGTTCCTAGAGAAAGAAAAGCTTAAGAGCAACGGTAGCAACTTCACCGACCGGTTCCATCATGGAGATTGGCTAGAAACTCAATATGTGCCTTCTCGATGCACCGCTAGGTGCCCCTCCTGCAGAAACTGAAACTGATGAAGTAAAGAATGTTTACGAGACTCGGAAAACTCGGTACTCTCAAGTTCAGTGTATCCAGCAGTCCTGGAAGCCAATCTTCAAAAACGTTTTGAGCACCACGATCCTCATGAGTTGGTCAATGAGCTGAAAGCTATCTTTGAAACTCATGCGACCCGTGGAATGCTATGAAGCATCGAAATACTTCTTCAGCTGCATGATGGAAGAAGGCAGCCTCCGTTAGTGAGCACATGCTCACCATGACTGGGCATGCGAAGAAACTCAGTGACTTGGGAATAGTGATTCCTAAATAAATTCCTGGGGATTAATCGGGTCCTTCAATCACCACCCAGTTACAAGAACTTTGTGATGAACTACAATATGCATAACATGAACAAAGAGTTACCTAACTCTTCTCCATGCTGAAATCTGCTGAGATTGAGATAAAGAAAGAGCACAAGTGTTGATGGTCAACAAGACCACCAGTTTCAAGAAAGGGCAGCCTAAGGGCAACTTCAAGAAGGGCAGCAAGAAAGCGCGCCTCCTGTGAAGCCTAAGGCTGGCCCTAAGCCTGATACTGAGTGCTATTACTGCAAGGAGAAGGGACATTGGAAGCGTAATTGCCCCAAGTACTTAGCGGATCTGAAGAGTGGCCTTGTCAAGAAGAAGAAAGGTATATCTGATATACATGTTATAGATGTTTATCTTACTGGTTCTCGTACTAGTACTGTATTTGATACTGGTTCGATTGCTCACATTTGTAACTCGAAACAAGAACTACGAATAAACGAAGCCTATCGAGGGATGAAGTGACGATGCGCGTTGAAAATGGATCCAAAGTCGATGTGATCGCCGTCGGCACGCTTCCTCTACATCTACCTTCGGGATTAGTTTTAAACCTCAATAATTGTTATTTAGTGCCTGTGTTGAGCATGAACATTATATCCGGATCTTGTTTAATGCAAGACGGTTATTCATTCAAGTCTCAGAATAATGGTTGTTCTATTTTTATGAATAATATCGTCATGCGCCTAAGAAGAATGGTTTATTTCTATTAAGTCTCGATAGTAGTGATACACATGTTCATAACATTGATGCTAAGCGAATTAAATTGAATGATAATTCTACTTATATGTGGCAATGTCGTCTTGGTCTATTGGAGTGAAACACATGAAGAAACTCCATTCCGATGGATTACTTGAGTCACTTGACTTTGAGTCACTTGATAGATGTGAAGCATGTCTAATGGAAAAATGACTAAGACTCCATTATCTGGTACGGGAGCGCAGCTACGACTTATTGGAAATCATACATACTGATGTGTGCGGACCAATGAGTGTAGCATCGCGCGGTTGTTATCGTTATGTTCTAACCTTCACAGATGATCTGAGTAGATATGGATATATCTATTTCATGAAACATAAATCCGAAACTTTCGAGAAGTTTAAGGAATTCCAAAGTGAAGTAGAAAATCAACGTAACAAGAAGATTAAATTTCTACGATCCGATCGCGGAGGTGAATATCTGAGTTATGAGTTTGGCATGCATTTAAAGAAATGCGAAATTTTACAGTTGACACCGCCGGGAACACCACAACGAAATGGTGTGTCCGAACGTCATAATCGAACTCTCTTAGATATGGTTCGTTCTATGATGTCTCTTAATGCTTATTACATTTTCTATTTTGGGTTATGCATTAGAGACAATCGAATTCATCAAATAGGGTATCATCTAAACTGCTGAAACTACACCGATGAATTATGGTTTACTAAGAAACCTAAGTCAAGCCGTTCCTTAAAGTTTGGGTTGCGAAGCCTATGTAAAAAGGTTACAACCGGACAAGCTAGAACCCAAATTAGAAATGCGTCTTCATAGGATATCCTAAGGAAACTATAGGGTATACTTTCTATCACAGATCCGAAGGCAAAATCTTTGTTGCTAAGAACGAACCTTTCTTGAGAAAGAATTTCTCACTAAAGAAGTGACCGGAAGAAAAGTAGAACTCGACGAGGTTACTGAACCTTCTCTCATTGATCAGAGTAGCGCAGTACACCGGAAGATGTTCTTGTGCCGCCTACACCGATTAGTGAGGAAGCTAATGATAATGATCATGAAACTTCGAACGAAGTTACTACTAAACCTCGCAGATCGACAAGGGAACGTGCCACTCCTGATTGGTATGATCCTTGTCTAAATGTCATGATTGTGGACAATAATGATGAAGACCCTGCGACGTATGAAATAGGGGATCGCAACAGTCTTTGAGGGAAGTAAAACCCAAATTTATTGATTCAACAAGGTGAGGTAAAGAATACTTATAAGCCTTAACAACCGAGTTGTCAATTCAGCCGCACCTGAAAAGCACTAGCAAATGGGTGATGTGGAAGTAGCAAATATGTAGAGAGCAATATGTCAGAACACAAAGAACAGAATAAAGAATACGGTAGGCAGGCACCCGTAAAATAGCTGATACTACTTCCAATGACATATAGAACGGTATATGATGATGAGAGATGGACCGGGGTTCCTAGCGATCTACACTAGTGGTAACTCTCCAATAACAAGTGACAAGTGTTGAACAAATTACAGTTGGGCAATTGATAGGATTCAAAGCATTAAGATAGAACATCAAGATTATTAATCATGTAGGCATGTTTTCCTTATATAGTCGTACGTGCTCGTAATAAACTTTCACAACATCTTTTGTCCTACCAGCAGGTGGCAGCCGGGCCTCAAGGAAACTACCGGATATTAAGGTACTCCTTTTAATAGAGCAACCGGAGCAAAGCATTAACACTTGGTGAAAACATGTGATCCTCATACCTACGCCTTCCCCTCCAGAGTTGTCCCAATTTATGTCACTTTGGGGCCTTTGGTTTCGGACATAGACATGTGCATACAACTTGTAGATATAATCTAAGCAATAAGTATAGAGCTTAAATCTAAGATCATGCCACTCGGGCCCTAGTGACAAGCATTAAGTATAACAAGATTGCAGCAACAATAACTTCACAAACTTTATAGATAGACTAATCATAATGTATCATCCATCGGATCCCAACAAACACAACACCGATTGATCAGATGGATCTCAATCATGTAAGGCATCCTCATGAGATCATTGTATTGAAGTACATGGGATAGAGAGTACCAACTAGCTACTCAGCCAGAACCCGTAGTCCATGGGGGAACTACTCACGCCGGAGCATGATGGAGGCGGTGGCGTCGATGGAGATGGCTTCCGGCACTTCCCCGTCTCAAGCAGGTGCCGAACAAAGAGACTTCGTCCTCCGAATTGGACCATACATGGCGGGCGCCTGGGAGTCTTCCGAGTTTCACAATTGGGTGACGAGGGACGAGGTCGCGAGGGGTTGGGGCCGTTTGGGAAGAGGCTAAAGGGTTTCCGGGGCCCACTGGCGCAGGGGGCGCGCCTCCCCTGGTCGCGCCACCCCATGTGTAAGGCCGGTTCCCCTCCGACCTCCTTCGGTGTTCGGGGGTCTTCCGAGAAAAATAAGATGTTTGGCGTTGATTTCGTCCAATTCCGAGAATATTGCCCGAACAGCCTTTCTGGAACCAAAAACAGCAGAAAACAGGAACTGGCACTGTGGCATCTTGTTAATAGGTTAGTTCCGGAAAATGCATAAAATCATCATAAAGTGCAAGCAAAACATGTAAGTATTGTCATAAAACAAGCATGGAACGTCAGAAATTATGGATACGTTGGAGACGTATCAGCATCCCCAAGCTTAGTTCCTACTGCCCGAGTAGGTAAACGATAAAAAGAATAATTTCGTAGTGACATGCTACTTACATAACCTTGATCATACTATTACAAAGCATATGAAATGAATGAAGTGACTCAAAGCAATGATAGTTGTTAACAAATAGATAACATATAGCAAAACTTTTCATGAAGAGTACTTTCAAGACAAGCATCAAAAGCCTTGCATAAGAGTTAACTCATAAAGCAATAAATTCAAAGTAAAGGCATTGAAGCAACACAAAGGAAGATATAAGTTTCAGCAGTTGCTTTCAACTTTCAACATGCATATCTCATGGATAATTGTCAACATAAAGTAATATGATGAATGCAAATAAGCAAGTATGTAAGAATCAATGCATAGTTAACACAAGTGTTTGCTTCTAAGATGGAAGTAAGTAGGTAAACTAAAGTAAAAGAAAGGCCCCTCGCAGAGGGAAGCATGGATAAAATCATGTGCTAGAGCTTTTAAGTTTTGAAATCATATAGAGAACATAAAAGTAAAATTTTGAGAGGTATTTGTTGTTGTCAACGAATGGTAGTGCACTCTAACCCCTTGCCAGACAAACCTTCAAAGAGCGGCTCTATGATATTTTCATTTTTGGCAGACACTCCTTCCAACCTTCCTTTCTTTACAAACCATGGCTAACCGAATCCTCGGGTGCCTTCCAACAATCACATACCATGAAGGAGTGTCTATTTTATTTTAGTTTTATTTAGTGACGACACTCCTCCCCACCTTGCTTTCTCAAGCCATGGCTAACCGAATCCCTGGTGCCGTCCAACAATCACATACCATGGAGGAATGTGTCTATTTTTGTAACATTATGATGGTTAATTAACTTGGGACTGGGAATCCCATCCTATTGCAAAATTATTGGATAAGCGGACGAAGCCACTAGTCCATTGGTGAAAGTGCCCAACAAGATTAAAAGATAAAACACTACATACTTCCTCATGAGCTATAAAACATCGACAAAAATTGAGAAGCATTTTGAATTGTTTAAAGGTAGCACATGAAGTATTTACTTGAATGGCAGAAATACCACATGGTAGGTATGGTGGACACACATGGCATAGGTTTTGCCTTAAGGTTTAGATGCAATTGAGAAGTATTCCCTCTCGACACAAGGTTTAGGCTAGCAAGGTTGTTGAAGCAAACCACAAGTATGAACTGGTACAACAAAACTTACATAATAACATATTGTAAGCATTATAATACTCTACACTGCCTTCCTTGTTACTCAAACACTTTTACCAGAAAATATCTAGACTTTATAGAGACCAATCATGAACCAATTTCAACAGTTTTTCCCCTACTTCGTAGTTCTCCACCAATAGGTTTAAACTACATGGTGCAAGAACTTAATCATTTCCATCTACTTGAGAGCTCAAAACAATTGCCAAGTGTCAAATTATCCAAGACAATATTTCTGCTTCCAACCAAATAGCAACAAGTGCAATAGCTTCCAACTTTTACCATTGAACATTAAAAGTAAAATGAAGAACAAGTGTTCATATGAAAAAGCGGAGCGTGTCTCTCTCCCACACAAGGATTGCTAGGATCCATCTTTATTCAAACAAAAACAAAAATAAAAACACACAGACGCTCTCCAAGTAAAGTACATAAGTTGTGAATTGAATAAAAATATAGTTTCAATAGAAGTGACCCGATAAGTTGTCGATGAAGGGCATCCGCAAGCTTAGATGCTTGAGTCTTTGAAAGGTAAAGGATGAACCACTAAGATCTAAGCTTAGACTTTCACTTTCTGATCATATATCATCCTCCTCTCTGACCATTGAAAACTTCCTTCTCACACCAAACTTCTCATAAACTTCATTAGAGGGGTTAGTACTCAAAAACTTGAATCCACTTTTAGTCCCTGTAGTGACACATTGCAAGGAACTCAATAAAACATTAGCTACAGCTTTCCACGTCTAGAAAGCCTCACTAAAAGTCCAAGAGACAATGCAAACAGAGACAGAATCTGCCAAAACAAAACAGCTCGTAAAGACGAATTTTAAAGAGGTACTTCCGTTGCTCAAATCAGAAAACTCAAACTAATGAAAGTTGCGTATATCTGAGGAACACGCACGTAAATTGGCAGATTTTTCTGAGTTACCTACAGAGAACTCTGCCCAAATTAAAGAAATCTGTTGCTGCGCAGAAATCCAAATCTAGTATCAACCTTCTATTAGAGACTTCACTTGGCACAACATTGCAATAAAATAAATAGGCTGCTACAGTAGTAACAACTTCCAAAACACAACAAAACAAGATTTAAAATAAACACATGGGCTATCTCCCAAGAAGTTCTTCTTTTATAGCCATTGCGATGGGCTCATGAATAGCTTTAATGATGCACTAAGAAATAAGAGTTAAAGCAAAAGAGAGCATCAAAAAGCAAATTCAAAACACATTAAAGTCTAACATGCTTCCTATGGAATCTGTACACAAATTCCATGAAGAACAAAGTGGTAAGCATAGGAAGATAAAATAAGAGTAACTTCAAAATTTTCAACAGATAGAGAGGTGTTTTAGTACCATGAAAATTTCTACAACTATATTTTCCTCTCTCATAATAATTTTCAGTAGCTTCATGAACAAACTCAACAATATAACTATCACATGCAGCATGCTTTTCATGATCTACAAACACATAATTTTTATCAAGCTCAAAAATAGTGGGATTAAAACTTTCAAACCCACTTTTATCAATAATATAACAAGATGATTGATCATTCTCAAGAGATATGGGACTCCTAGATAAAGTCAAGAATTCTCCAATCCCATTTTCATTAGTAGTACAATTAATATTATCAAGTAACATAGGACCATCATCTAGAGATTTATCATAAACATTTGCCAAGCAAAACTCTTTAGTATCATGCATTTCGACATCAGGCATAAACAAAGCATTATCATAAGATTTATCAAAATAGCATGATATATAACAGTAGCATAATTATTCTCACAAGTTTTACTTATAGGTAATATTTCAAGAGAATCCACAGGAACATAACATTCAACCTCGGTAAGCATGGAGGACAATCAAATAGTGTAAGAGACAAAGAGTTACTCTCATTAGAAGGTTGGCATGGGCCATTCTTCCTCCTTTTGTTCATCACTCTCCTCTTCTTTTTCATCTAATGAGCTTTCAGGTTCATCAACTTCCTCCTCTTTTTCATCCAATGAGCTTTCAAGTTCATCAATTTCTTCTTCCATCGGTTCCTGCAAATTGTGAGTGCATTCTTGTGCATTAATGTGTCTCTCTTTATAATCAATGATATAAGGATTATCACTGTAACTTTCTATGCAAAAATTAAGGATATAAGAGACATAATCTTTAAGGTCCTTACAAACAACACAAGTTTCATAATTTTTAACCATGAAGGATTCTATCTCAGAGGCTCCCATAAATAAGACAAATTGTTCTACCTCTTCAAACCCAAGATGAATATAGTTATTCCAATTATAGTTCTTAATTAAAACTTCTTCACTAAAGCCACATTGAAATTTCAGATGTTTAGTATCCTCTTTAGAGCAACAATTTATATCATGGCGTTTAAGCAAGATTTTAGCAATTGTATTCAATTTTTCTATCATAGCACTCATTACTTTACCAATTCTTGATTCTCTATAATTATTATAATATTCTATAAGCTCCAAGTAGGTTGTTGGTTCTCCCATAGTAGTTTTTAATTTTTAGGTTTTTCAATTTTTTATGGATTTTTGGGTATAAAATAAAACAAGACAAAAGAAACTAAGCAAAATAATACTAGACATAAATAAACTAAGCACAAATAAACCAAACAAAGTAAACCATAACAAAATAAAATAAACAAAAAAACAGAGAGAGAGGTAGAGTGTACTCCCTGTGAACTTATGAGTAGAGCTATGCCTCTCCGGCAACGGCGCTGCAAAACACTTTGATAACACACAAGTATAGGGGATCACGTGTAGCCTTTAGGGAAGTAAAACTCAAATTTATTGATTCGACACATGGGGTAAAGAATATTTATAAGCCTTAACAACCGAGTTGTCAATTCAGCCGCACCTGGAAAAGCACTAGTAACAGGTGGGTGATGTGAAAGTAGCAAAGAATATGAGAGCAATAGTAACAGAGCAAGAGCTATGAATAAAGAATACGGAAGAGTATATGACCTAAAAATAGTTGATACTATCACCTTCAGACATATGTTGTGAACAGTGATAGTGATGACGAGAGATGGACTCGGGTTCCCAACATCTACACTAGTGGTAACTCTCCAATAACAAATGACAAGTTGGGTGAACAAATTAAGGCCAGCAAATTGATAGGATTGAAAGCATTAAGATAGAACATCAAGATTATTAATCATGTAGGCATGTTTTCCATATATAGTCGTACGTGCTCGCAATGAGAAACTTGTACAACATCTTTGTCCTACCAGCCTGCGGGCAGCTGCCTCAAGGGAATCTACATCGATATTAAGGTACTTTAATAGAGTACCGGGAGCAAAGCATAACACTTGGTGAAAACATGTGATCCTCATACCTACGCCTTCCCCTCCGGTTGTCCCAATTTCTGTCACTTTGGGGCCTTTGGTTCCGGATATAGACATGTGCATACAACTTGTAGATACAATCTAAGCAATAAGTATAGAGCTTAAATCCAAGATCATGCCACTCGGGCCCTAGTGACAAGCATTAAGCATAACAAGATTGCAACAACAATAACTTCACAAACTTTATGATAGACTAATCACATTGTATCATCCATCTGATCCCAACAAACACAACACCGCTTACATCATATGGATCTCAATCATCTAAGGCAGCTCATGAGATCATTGTATTAAAGTAAGATAGAGAGTACCAACTAGTTACTGCTAGAACCCGAGTTCATGGGGAATCATCATCACATGATGGAGGCGGTGGAAGGCTTGATGGAGATGGCTTCCGGGCACTTCCCCGTCCCTACAGGTGCCTAACGAGACTTCGTCCCCGAATTGAGTTTCGCTGGTTATGCGCGCCCTGATTCTTTTCCCGATTTCACACTGGTATCGAGGGATTTAGGTCGCGAGGGTTAAATAGGCGAAGAGGCGGCGCAAAAGGGTTTCTGGGGGGCCCACACAGTAGGCCGGCGCCCCCCTCTGGCCGTCGCCCCGTGCGCGGGCTCCCCGGCTCCCCTCCGACTCTCCTTCGTGTTCGGGGTCTTCCGTGAAAATAAGATGTTCGGCGCGATTTCGTCCACCCGGTGAATATTGCCCGGGACAGCCTTTCTGGAACTAAACAAGAAACAGAACTGCAATCGTGGCATCTTTGTTAATAGGTTAGTTTCGAAAATGCATGAAATCATCATAAAGTGCAAGCAAAACATGTAAGTATTGTCATAAAACAAGCATGGAACGTCAGAAATTATGGATACGTTGGAGACGTATCAGACCCTGCGACGTATGAAGAAGAGATGGTGAGCCCAGATTCCAACAAATGGCAAGAAGACATGAAATCGGAATGGGATCCATGTATGATAACAAAGTGTGGACTTTGGTAGACTTACCTGATAGCGCAATATCACGAGAATAAATGGATCTTCTAAGAGAAAAACAGACGCTGATGGTAATATTACTGTCTATAAAGCTTGACTTGTCGCAAAGGGTTTCCGACAAATTCAAGGTGTTGACTACGATGAGACTTTCTCACCTGTAGCGAAGCTAAAATCTGTGAGGATTTTGTTAGCAATAGCTGCATTTTTCTATTATGAGATTTGGCAGATGGATGTCAAAACGGCGTTCCTTAATGGAGACATTGAGGAAGAGTTGTATATGGTATAACCCAAAGGTTTTGTCGATCCTAAAAATGCTGACAAGGTGTGCAAACTTCAGCGTTCAATTTATGGACTGAAGCAAGCATCAAGAAGTTGGAACCGACGCTTTGATAAGGTGATCAAAGACTTCGGGTTTATACAGTGTCATGGAGAGGCCCGTGTTTACAAGAAAGTGAGTGGGAGCTCTGTAGCATTCCTGATATTATATGTAGATGACATATTATTGATTGGGAATGATATAGAACTATTAAGCAATGTAAAAGGTTATTTGAATAAGTGTTTTTCAATGAAAGACCTTGGTGAAGTAGCGTAACATTTTATGCATCAAGATTTATAGAGATAGATCAAGACGCCTAATAGGGCTTTCACAGAGTACATACCTGGACAAGATTCTAAAGAAGTTTAGAATGGATGAAAGTAAGAAAGGGTTCTTACCTATGTTACCAGGTAAGGTCTTGAGTAAAACTCAAGGTCCAGCTACGGCAGAAGAAAGAGAGAGGATGAATCAGATCCCCTATGCCTCGGCAGTAGGCTCTATCATGTATGACATGCTGTGTACTAGACCGGATATAGCACATGCTGTTAGTTTGACTAGCAGATATCAAAGTGATCTAGGAATGGAACACTGGACAACGTCAAGAATATCCCGAAGTACTTGAAAAGAACTAAGGATATGTTTCTTTTGTTATGGAGGTGACCAAGAGCTCGTTGTAACCATTACACCGATGCAAGTTGGAACACCGATCCTGATGACTCTAAGTCTCAGTCTGGGTACGTGTTTATATTGAATGGTGCTGCAGCAGCTGGCAAGCTGCAAGCAGGTGGCGAAGTCTTCAACAGAATCGGATTACATAGCGGCTTCAGAGGCTTCATCAGAAGCGGTATGGATGAAGAGGTTCATTGTTGAGCTTGGTGTGGTTCCTAGTGCATTGGACCCACTAGTCATCTATTGTGACAACATGGGTGCCATCGCCAATACACAAGAACCAAGGTCACACAAGAAGCTGAAGCATATCAAGATGCGTTTTCATTCGATTCGAGTACATCGAAGATGGAGAAGTAAAGATTTGCAAAGTACACACTGATCTGAATGTAGCAGATCCATTGACTAAAGCTCTCCCTAGGGCAAAGCATGACCACACTAGAATGCCATGGGTGTTAGGTACCTTACAATGTAATCTAGATTATTGACTCTAGTGCAAGTGGGAGACTGTTGGAGATATGCCCAAGAGGCAATAATAAAGTGGTTATTATATATCTTTGTGTTTATGATAAATATTTATATATCATGCTATAATTGTATTAACCGAAACATTGATACATGTGTGTTATGTAAACAACAAGGAGTCCCTAGTAAGCCTCTTAATAACTAGCTTGTTGATTAATAGATGATCATAGTTTCATGATCATGAACATGGGATGTTATTAATAACAAGGTTATATCATTATGTGAATGATGTAATGGACACACCCAATTAAGTGTAGCATAAGATCACGTCATTAAGTTCATTTGCTATAAGCTTTCGATACATAGTTACCTAGTCCTTTCGACCATGAGATCATGTAAATCACTTATACCGGAAGGGTACTTTGATTACATCAAACGCCACTGCGTAAATGGGTGGTTATAAAGGTGGGATTAAGTATTCGGTATGAGTTGAGGCATATGGATCAATAGTGGGATTTGTCCATCCCGATGACGGATAGATATACTCTCGGTGGAATGTCGTCTAATTATCTTGCAAGCATATGAAAGGTTCATAAGAGACCACATACCACGGTACGAGTAAAGAGTACTTGTCATGAGACGAGGTTGAACGAGGTATAGAGATACCGATGATCAAACCTCGACAAGTAAAATATCGTGACAAAGGGAATCGGTATCGTATGTAAATGGTTCATTCGATCACTAAGTCATCGTTGAATATGTGGGAGCCATTATGGATCTCTAGATCCCGCTATTGGTTATTGGTCGGAGAGAGGTCTCAACCATGTTTGCATAGTTCGCGAACCGTAGGGTGACACACTTAAGGTTTGATGCCGTTTAAGTAGATATGGAATATGGAATGGAGTTCGAGTTTTGTTCGGAGTCTCGGATGGGATCCAGGACATCACGAGGAGTTCCGGAATGGTCCGGGGAATAAGATTCATATATAGGAAGTCATTTTATAAGTTTGAAAATGATCCGGTGCATTTATGGAAGGTTCTAGAAAAGTACGGAAGAAATCACTATGGAAGGTGGAGTCTCGAAGGGACTCCACTAGCATGGCCGGCCAACCCTAAGGGGGAGGAGTCCCAGGTGGACTCCACCTAAGGTGGCCTACCACCCTCAAGGAAAGGTGGGAGTCCCACCTTGAGTAAGACTCCCTCCTTGAGTAGGTTTCCCACCATATGGAAGTTTTGGGTTGGGGTCTTATTCGAAGACTTGTAGTCAAACACTTGGGGCTTCCACCTATATAATGAGGAGCCAAGGGGAGGGGCCGGCCACACCAAAGCCTCCTAGGCCGCAGCCCCCAAGTGGCCGGCGCCCTACACCCCCTCTCTCCCCAAACCCTAGCGCCCCTCCTCCACATATCTCTCCCGCAGCGCATAGGCGAAGCCCTGTCGGAGATCTCCACCACCACCGTCACCACGCCATCGTGCTGCCGGATTCCGAGGAGGATCTACCACACCTCCGCTGCCCGCCGGAACGGGAGAAGGACGTCGTCTTCATCAACACCAAACATGTGACCGAGTACGGAGGTGCTGCCCGATTGTGGCACCATCAATATCTTCTACGCGCTTTTCAAAGCGGCAAGTGATCATCTTCTGCAACAACGAGATCTAATCTCGTAGGCTTTGGAAATCTTCAAGGGTTAGTCTCTTATCCCTCGTTGCTACCATCTTCTAGATTGCATCTTGGCTTGGTTTTCGTTCTTGCGGCAGGAAATTTTTTGTTTTTTATGCTACGAATCCCTACAAAAAATATCTAGCAGCGCCCATTCTTGTGCGAATTCTAGGCCGCACATGATGGATTGTGGGGTCTTACCTTCGTGCTACTTGGGAACATGGCATCTAGTTTTTTGTCGCGGCGGACGCGAGCTAGGAATTTTTATATCGACTGCCTTGTTTGGTTGTTGGATTGGCTGAAACCATCGGGTTGATTTCCACCCATAAATATATTTCTTCGAGTGCATCTTGCACGCTCCCGATGGGAATTATTGTCGAGTTGATTTTGGACTCGAGGATTTTTTTCACTTGTCTTTGTTTCTTTCGGGTCCGCGGCCAGCGCTCCCATGGGAGTAGCCCTCGAGGCTATGGTTGGGTACTTGTAGCCAACCATAGGCTCTAATTTTGTAATAAACCTGCAAAACGAGATTATAACCAGTACTAAAATATATCACATGATTAAAGTTTTCAAAATTTACTTATCAGATGCGCGATCGGAGTAGCCCCTGAGACTATGGTCGGGTGCTTGCATCTGATCATAGGCTCTAATCATCGTCGCACTTTGTTGACTTGACTCTAATATTTTTGATTGTACTATACCTGAATGATCTTTTTTCCTTTGCTCACAACGCCAATGATGATGAAGGTGGCGTGGATCAGTTGTTCTGACAAGATTGTTCTGATGCACTGACGGCGTGTGATGTCTACGGGAGCTTCTATTCTTGTAGACAGTGTTGGGCCTCCAAGAGCAGAGGGTCGTAGAACAAAGCAAGTTTCCCTTAAGTGGATCACCCGTTTATCGATCTCAGGAGGAAGAGGTCAAAGATATCCCTCTCAAGCAACCCCGCAACCACAAAGCAAGAAGTCTCTGTGTCCCCAACACACCTAATAGGTGCACCAGTTCGGCGAAGAGAGTGAAATACAGTGGTATGAATAAGTATGAGCAATAGTAACGGCGCCAGAAAACT
The DNA here is from genome assembly GCA_030979885.1 of Lolium multiflorum. Taxonomy (NCBI): domain Eukaryota; kingdom Viridiplantae; phylum Streptophyta; class Magnoliopsida; order Poales; family Poaceae; genus Lolium; species Lolium multiflorum. The sequence goes on along the minus strand of CM061752.1, from coordinate 113,089,736 downwards.
GGCGTATGGTTGATGGTGGTAATATTAAGGCAGTAAACATGTGAGAACAAGAAACAAGCAGCGATAGCAGTATTTAGGAACAAGGCCTAGGGATCATACTTTCACTAGTGGACACTCTCAACTTTGATCACATAACAGAATAAATAGATAGATGCTAGACTCTACACTCTCTTGTTGGATGATGAACACCACTAACTGTGTAGGATTACACGAACCCTCAATGCCGGAGTTAACAAGCTCCACAATATTCGATGTTCATATTTAAATAACCTTAGAGTGCACGATAGATCAACACAACTAAACCAAGTACTAACATAGCATGCACACTGTCACCTTCACGCTACGAAAGGAGGAATATATCACATCAATACTATCATAGCAATAGTTAACTTCATAATCTACAAGAGATTACAATCATAACCTACGCCAAGTACTACACGATGCACACACCGTCACCATTACACCGTGCAGGAGGAATAGAGTACTTTAATAACATCACTAGAGTAGCACATAGAATAGTAGTGATACAAAACTCATATGAATCTCAATCATGTAAGGCAGCTCATGAGATCATTGTATTGAAGTACATAGGAGAGAGATTAACCACATAGCTACCGGTACAGCCCTTAGCCTCGATGGAGAACTACCCTCCTCATGGGAGACAAGAGCGTTGATGAAGATGGCGTGGAGATGGGCAGTTGTGTCGATGGAGGAGCCTTCCGGGGGCACTTCCCTGTCCCGGCGGCGTGCCGGAACAGAGACTCCTGTCCCCCAGATCTTGGCTTCGCGATGGCGGTGGCTCTAGAAGGTTTCTCGTGCCATGGCTTTTCGTCTCGAAGATTTAGGTCAGGGACCTTTATATAGGCAAAGAGGCGGCGTCAGAAGGTCAACGAGGCGACGACATAACAGGGGGGCGCGGGCCCCCCCCTTGGCCATGCCAGGGTAGTGTCCGGTGGCCCGTGGCCCCCTCCTCGGCCCTCTCGGGTGTTCTGGAAGCTTCGTGGGATCCTAAGATGCTGGGCGTTGATTTCGTCCGATTCCGAGAATATTTCCTTACTAGGATTTCTGAAACCAAAAACAGCAGAAAACAGGAACTGGCACTTCGGCATCTCGTCAATAGGTTAGTTCCGAAAACTCATAAATATGACATAAAGTATGCATAAAACATGTAGATATCATCAATAATGTGGCATGGAACATAAGAAATTATCGATAGTCGTGAGACGTATCAACATCCCTTAGTTAGCTGTCGTCCCGAGCAGGTAAACGATAACAAAGATAATTTCTGGAGTGACATGCCATCATAACCTTGATCATACTATTGTAAGCACATGTAATGAATGCAGCGATCAAAACAATGGTAAATGACATGAGTAAACAAATGAATCATAAAGCAAAGACTTTTCATGAATAGTACTTTCAAGACAAGCATCAATAAGTCTTGCATACGAGTTAACTCATAAAGCAATAATTCAAAGTAAAGGTATTGAAGCAACACAAAGGAAGATTAAGTTTCAGCGGATGCTTTCAACTTGTAACATGTATATCTCATGGATATTGTCAATGTAAAGTAATATAACAAGTGCACATGCAAGTATGTAGGAATCAATGCACAGCTCACACAAGTGTTTGCTTCTTGAGATGGAGAGAAATAGGTAAACTGACTCAACAATAAAAGTAAAAGAAAGGCCCTTCGCAGAGGAAGCATTGATTGCTATATTTGTGCTAGAGCTTTGATTTTGAAAACAAGAAACAATTTTGTCAACGGTAGTAATAAAGCATATGTGTTATGTAAATTATATCCTACAAGTTGCAAGCCTCATGCATAGTATACTAATAGTGCCCGCACCTTGTCCTAATTAGCTCGGATTACCTGGATTATCATCGCAATGCATATGTTTTAACCAAGTGTCACAAAGGGGTACCTCTATGCCGCCTGTACAAAGGTCTAAGGAGAAAGCTCGCATCAGATTTCTCGCTATTGATTATTCTCAACTTAGACATCCATACCGGGACAACATAGACAACAGATAATGGACTCCTCTTTTATGCATAAGCATTCAACAATTATTAATTTTCTCATATGAGATTGAGGATATTTGTCCAAAACTGAAACTTCCACCATGGATCATGGCTTTAGTTAGCGGCCCAATGTTCTTCTCTAACATTATGCATGCTCTAACCATTCTAGCGGTAGATCTCTCTTACTTCAGAAAAGACGGACATGCATAGCAACTCACATGATATTCAACAAAGAGTAGTTGATGGCGTCCCCAGTGAACATGGTTATCGCACAACAAGCAACTTAATAAGAGATAAAGTGCATAAGTACATATTCAATACCACAATAGTTTTTTAAGCTATTTGTCCCATGAGCTATATATTGCAAAGGTAAAGGATAGAAATTTAAAGGTAGCACTCAAGCAATTTACTTTGGAATGGCGGAGAAATACCATGTAGTAGGTAGGTATGGTGGACACAAATGGCATAGTGGTTGGCTCAAGGATTTTGGATGCATGAGAAGTATTCCCTCTCGATACAAGGCTTAGGCTAGCAAGGTTTATTTGAAACAAACACAAGAATGAACCGGTGCAGCAAAACTCACATAAAAGACATATTGTAAATATTATAAGACTCTACATCGTCTTCCTTGTTGTTCAAACTCTTACTAGAAATTATCTAGACCTTAGAGAGACCAATTATGCAAACCAAATTTTAACAAGCTCTATGTATTTCTTCATTAATGGGTGCAAAGTATATGATGCAAGAGCTTAATCATGAGCACAACAATTACCAAGTATCACATTATCCAAGACATTTTAGCAATTACTACATGTAGCATTTTCCGTTTCCAACCATACAACAATTAACGAAGCAGTTTCAACCTTCGCCATGAAAATTAAAAGCTAAGAACACATGTGTTCATACGAACCAGCGGAGCGTGTCTCTCTCCCACACAAGCATTTATTCAAACAAAACAAAAACAAGAAACATACAGACGCTCCAAGTGAAGTACATAAGATGTGACCGAATAAAAATATAGTTTCAAGAGAAGTGACCTGATAGTTTTGTCGATGAAGAAGGGGATGCCTTGGGCATCCCCAAGCTTAGACGCTTGAGTCTTCTTGAAATATGCAGGGGTGAATCACCGGGGCATCCCCAAGCTTAGAGCTTTCACTCTCCTTAATCATAGTATATCATCCTCCTCTCTTGACCCTTGAAAACTTCCTCCACACCAAACTCGAAACAAACTCATTAGAGGGTTAGTGCATAATCAAAAATTCACATGTTAAGAGGTGACACAATCATTCTTAACACTTCTGGACATTGCTTAAAGCTACTGGAAGTCAATGGAACAAAGAAATCCATCCAACATAGCAAAAGAGGCAATGCGAAATAAAAGGCAGAATCTGTCAAAACAGAACAGTCTGTAAAGACGAATTTAAAGAGGCACCAGACTTGCTCAAATGAAAATGCTCAAATTGAATGAAACTTGCGTACATATCTGAGGATCACTCACGTAAATTGGCATAATTTTCTGAGTTACCTACAGAGAATTTGGCCCAGATTCGTGACAGCAAAGAAATCTGTTTCTGCGCAGTAATCCAAATCTAGTATCAACCTTTCTATCAAAGACTTTACTTGTCACAACAATGCAATAAAATAAAGATAAGGAGAGGTTTCTACAGTAGTAACAACTTCCAAGACACAAATATAAAACAAAATTACTTTAGTAAAATAAACACATGGGTTATCTCCCAAGAAGTCTTTCTTTATAGCCATTAAGATGGGCTCAGCAATTTTAATGATGCACTCGCAAGAAATAGTATTTGAAGCAAAAGAGAGCATCAAGAAGCAAATTCAAAACACATTTAAGTCTAACATGTTTCCTATGAAAAGGAATCTTGTAAATAAACAAGTTCAAGAAGCATAATGCAACAAGCATAGAAAGATAAAACAAGTGCAGCTTCAAGATTTTCAGCAAAAAGAGAGGTGTTTTAGTAACATGAAAATTTCTACCACCATATTTTCCTCTCTCATAATAACTTTCAGTAGCATCATGAGCAAACTCAACAATATAACTATCACATAAAGCATTCTTATCATGAGTCTCATGCATAAAATTATTACTCTCCACATAAGCATAATCAATTTTATTAGTTGTAGTGGGAGCAAATTCAACAAAGTAGCTATCATTATTATTCTCATCATCAAATATAGGAGGCATATTGTAATCATAATCAAATTCATCCTCCATAACAGGCGGCACCAAAAGACTACTATCATTATAATCATCATAAATAGGAGGCAAAGTATCATCAAAGAAAATTTTCTCCTCAATGCTTGGGGGACTAAAATATCATACTCATCAAAACCAGCTTCCCCAAGCTTAGAATTTTCCATAGCATTAGCAACAATGGTGTTCAAAGTGTTCATACTAATATGTTCCATGGGTTTTTTAATTTTCGGATCAAACCATCCATGTCTTAAATCAGGAAATAGAATAAGAAGCTCATTGTTGTCCATTATGCCTTACTAGTGTAAACAAGAAACAAAAAGATGCAATTGCAGGATCTAAAGGAAATAGCTTCGAGCACACACACAATGGCGCTAAAAGTACTTAGTTACCTGGAACCGGAGTATGAGTGCCTTTTACCTTTCCTCCGGCAACGGCGCCAAAAGTGCTTGATGTTCTGGAGCTTCTATTCTTGTAGCGTGTTGGGCCTCCAAGAGCAGAGGGTCGTAGAACAGAAGCAAGTTTCCCTTAAGTGATCACCCAAGGTTTATCGATCTCAGGGAGGAAGAGGTCAAAGATATCCCTCTCAAGCAACCCTGCAACCACAAAGCAACAAGTCTCTTGTGTCCCCAACACACATAATAGGTGCACTTGACAAGGTATTAACTTGTCAATGCCTATGGATTGTAGGCTAGGGTTTAGTTGGAAGTAGAGGGCAAGTAGATCTCGAAGGTTTCAGCCGAAAAGTACTCGACGATTATGAAAACTAGGGTTTGTAAAACAATGATTCGATCCTTCGTCCCTCGCTCCCCCTTATATAGGAGGTGGAGCCGAGGGATTCGTGCTATAACAAAGTCCGGGAAGGTTTCTAACTCATCCCAAGATTACAAATAAGACTTTCTATTACAACTCTAGCTTTCCTTAATATCTTGGGCTTCCAATCTTCTTATTCTTCGGTAGTGGGCCTTCAATAAACCCCGGGTACTATCTTCGGCAGGCCCATTTGGGATGCCTATGTTAGTAGCCCCCGAGATTTTGCTTGAATCGCAGAGTTAAGGAAAATTCCACTGTTTATTTTATTCGACAGCTTCAACTTTTTCTATATTTCCTCTCATAAACTTCTATATTGTACAGGGATAATGGTAGTTGGGGCTAGTTCATCTGACGGGTCAGGTACTAGTTAACTGCTCTAGTGGCAATCCGCAAAAACCTACTTCAAGATCACGTCCCCGGACATGATTCGATATCGGTGTAAACTTCGACAGTGCCGCTTAAGGTCTTACCATTCTGTCGAGTCCCGTGAAATTTATCGGTACCTAACGCGCTTTGGATTTTTCTTCGTATCTGTTGATACGGATAAAAGTAGCAGAGCGCAGTCTTCGGCGATGCCACGCCCAGCAGAATGGATCTGGGGTCTTACCTTCGCAAATTTGCGGCATTCAGAAATTGATCGCAACTTCGGCGTTCTGAGAATATATTGTCGAGTGCTTTTTCGGCTGTTGGAATGGCACATTTTATCGAGTCAAAAATGACTTATATTGCCCTCCCGATGGGAGTATATGTAGAGTTAATTATAACTCGAAATACTCTTTTGCTCTTCTATCTTTCTTTTCTCTTTCTTTCTTTTTTATAATTTCATCGGGCACGCGAGCAGCATTCCCGATGGGAGTAGCCCCCGAGGCTACAGCCAAGGACTTATACTTGGGTGTAGGCTCCACGCCTTATGCCGCTATATCTTCTTTTATCTCCCGAAGTTTTATAATTTCTCGGGTGCGCGAACAGCGATGGGAGTAGTCCCCGAGGCTATGAACAAATATTTGTATTTGGTCATAGGCTCATGCCATTTCTATCTTGTCATTCTGGATCTTTTCCTTTTTCCAAAGTAGCCCCCGAGCATTTGATCAAAAACTTGTATTTGATCCAAGGCTCAGCATTATTTTTCCGTGTCGCCTTTTATGAAGCTGTTGTTCTGCCAAGGTGACGTTATTGCTGACGATAGCCACGATTGCTAGTCAGAAATTTGCGACAAGTCTTTTCTCGCTGCCATGCGGGCCCAATTGATCCACTATCTTGACACGTCGTGCAAGTGGGGGACACACGTCCTCCGCTTTTTCTGGCGCACGCACCGTAACTTCCCCAACGTTGAATTACTTTTTTACCCTTGTTGCCACGTGGCTATCATCTGCCACACATTTTCCTTATCCAACGGTTCGTCGTTTCACCGCACCCCTATATAAGATCGTCTTCTTCCTCCTTGAGCACTTCCGCTCGCGCCGTCCTCCTTCTCTCATCTGCAAATTTCCTCCTGCGATCCACAACCTCCTAAGCTCCTCACCTTCAAGCTGCAAACCCTGCGCCATTGTTGATGCCACCTCGTCGATTGACAAGGCACAGCACGCCGGAGTCCTCCATGGCCGCCGTGGATCTTGGGGCGGCGGAGTGGGAAAGATCGAAAATTTCCACTCAAGACATCAACATGCTGAAGAAGCTGGGGATCAGCAAGAAACCCAAGGCATTGTGCTTCCCCAGTGAGGAGAGCTACCCAACCCCTCCAATGGGGTACCGGGTAAGTTTTGTCGATCACCTCATCCGCGGTCTGTCCGCCCCCATTCATCCTTTTCTCCGTGGACTGCTTTTTATCTACGGTCTGCAACTCCACCACCTCACGCCAAACTCCATTCTTCACATCTCCATTTTCATCACTCTTTGCGAGGCCTTCCTTGGCGTCCAGCCTAACTGGGCGCTATGGAAGCGCATTTTCTTCTGTCGCCGTAATGGCTCTCCCAATGTCGCCTATAATATAGGCGGCGTTGTAATTTCTGTTCGGTCCACTGTCGACTACTTCGATGTTAAACTCCCTGACTCAGTTCAAGGATGGCGCAAGAAGTGGTTGTACATTCAGGAGGAAAACCACGGATGTGCTGAGGACAACATCCCTCCTTTTGATGGTGCCGAGAAAATCTTTCGCCGCCACTCCTGGGACGCAGAGGCTACCGATGAAGAAAAAGCGTCGACAGAAGCCTTGATGGCTCGCATCCACGAGTTACAAAATACTCGCGGCAAAGAATTATCGGGTATCCAAATCACTGCATACTTTCTTAGGACTAGAGTGCAGCCACTTCAAGCTCGCAAGTATCCTCTCTGGAAATATGCTGGCGAGAAGGATGAAGATCGGCTGTCGGTGGATTTGGAGGTCAAAGACTTGGAAAAGCTTGTCCGAAAAATCTCGTCTCTCAGCAAAAAAGATCCTGTCCCTTCTTCTTGTCGTGTAAAACCATTCAGCGCCGCCAATCCACTCCCCAAGGTAACCTTTGTCGATTGATTTGTTATTGCCTTGCTATTTTTATTGTAACTCCTTTTTTGACATCTTCCCTTATTTTTATATAGAACCATCCAAATCTTGTTTCGCTTCCTCCCCTTCCTGAAGGTGGAGAAGTCGAAGAAAGGGCCATTGTCCCTGATGACAACCAAGAGGCCCCCTCTTTTGTGAATGAACCCGTGGATTCTCTAAAATCTGCGGGATCTTCTGAAAAGGAGGCTGCCTCCGAAGGCACTGCATCGGCACAATCTCCTCCTCCTGCTGTTTCTCCAAGGAACAAAAGGAAGAGGAATGATGTCGAAGATTCCGGCACCTCCAAAGCCGAAGAAGTTGATCCTTCACGTCAGAAGGCAACTTATGATCCATATCTCGCATCCCTCGTCAGCTCGTAAGTCACCTTGATTTCCCCTTATTTCTGTAGTCGAAGTTTTTTGTCTCATCTTGCTTTTTATGCTGTCGATCTTTAATCACAGTGATGATGAGGAAGAAGTACCAACTCGTGACGTGGCTCCTCGGACGAGCACGTCACATACTTTACTTGTTTCGGAGACGCCAGTTGAGGGAGAAGAATCCTCGCCTCCTCAACAAAACGTCGTCACCACCACTCCTCCTTCAAGCCCCCTTGCTCCTTCACCAAAAAGGACAAGGGTTGAAACGATCATTGAGCCTGCCCCTCAATTGGGTAGCTCTTCTACTCCGCTCTTGGATGATGTAAGTTTTTAATTTTCTTGCCAATATCTATGTTTCCTCTGTTTGCTTCTTTATGCCTTCACATTTTTCTTATACCGATGTTTTTCTACCTTCGTTTTTCTTTGACAGCCCATGATCAAAGAGCTTGTTCGCATCGGATCCCAATTCATTGGGTACCGTGAATATGCCAGCAGGACTGAACAACTTTTTTGCTGCCATTATTTCTAACTTCTTGCTCCTATTTTTGTCGCAATTTTGACGTTCTTTTCTATTTTGGCAGAGAAACTTGCAGAGGCCAACAAGCTTGCCGACACTCTTGCTCAGAAACTGGAGCAAAGTGAAACGGCTCGCAAGAAAGCCGAACTTGATGCTAGCCAAGCCAAAGCAGAGGCTGATGAGGCCAAGGCAAAAGCTGCTAGTGTCGAAGAACTGCAGAAGAGACTTGAGGATGTGAAACTGCTTTAAACGAGCACAAGGCCGCACAGGCTACTCGTGAAAAGGGAATCCTCAAGCGCTTGAACACGCAAAATCGTCGCTTCCTCGGTAACTTTGTTGATCCTTTCTATTTTTCTTAGGACTTGCCTCCTTTTGTTTTTACTTGCTGTTGACTAACATATATTTTCTATGGCAGGTCAAACAAGCCAAGAGTTTGATCTTGAGAATCCCACCAATGATCCTCTGCTTGACGCACTTTCTTATCTGGAGTTTCATGGCCAAGAAATTCGCGAAGGCGTGGTGAATGCTGACGCAGGATTGTCGAAGTTGTTCCCCTACTTCTTCCCGAAGAAAGAGGAGCCTAAGACTTTCCTTGCCCTTGCCAAGGACTTCAATCCACCGGAGGATCTTGGACTGAAGATGCGCCAAGAGAACATGAAGGTTGCTGTCGAAACACTATTGCCTTGGTCGCTGACAGCCAACAAACTGTTGACTGGATGAAGGTTGGCGACACCGAGCAGATAGATCAAGCAAAATGGCGGTCGTTGATCAAGGCTGCCAAGCCCAACACGAAGAAAATCTTGGCCTATCTCGGGATCAAGCCATCTGCGACTCCTAGCTCATCAAGGCCGGAGGTCTAGTTGAATGCCTTTTCTTTTTCTTTCCTTTGCTTTCTCTATTTCTTTTGCTGTTGTCGCCATTTTAGCTTTGGCGACGATTATCCTGTTAGTCCCTTTGGAGAACTTCTTTTGTAATGTCCGTGTAAACTTTCCAGAAATCAATGAAATTCCTCTTGGCACTATCATTGATCCTGGGACTTTCTTTTCCAGTTAATATTTGATAACTATTCGACCAACCCTTGCTCTGCCGATGCTTCACCTGCTTCTTCCTTCTCGAAGAAAATACTAGTCGATGATAATCCCCTCGAAGGTTCTTCAAGCAAACATTTGTCGGAAGATTTGCAAGAACTTCGACAACAACTTCAATCCATGAAGAAACAGACTCTGGCAATGATGGAACAATCTCGAAAAGCATCTGAAGGAGAGAAAATTGCTCTTCAACAGGCAAAAGAGGCCATCGCTGCGAAGGATGCTGCTATTGCTGAGGCTGCTGAAACTTCTTCTCGCGAGAATTATATGCTTCAGCTAATGACTGACGCCAGTTTGGACATGACAGGTATGTTTCCTGCTCATGACCGTGTTGGGTGTTGTTCTTTTTTACTCGTTCCTTGATATTTTGTTTGCTGTGCCAGGCTCGTTTCTGGATACTGCTGCCGAAGACCAACGTGTTGAAGCTCGAACCACTGTTTTGCTGAGACTGGCTGCGCAACATGGATCTAACTTTTGGGTTACTCCTGAGCGTACTCGCCAAATCGTCAGATTTCAAGATCGCGCGGCTCAGGTCCGTGACTTCCTTGACTTCTGTACGAAGACTTTATTCTTAGTTTATGGGACCATGTTCCCTCGGAACAAGATGCCAGAGACCCTTCCAGCTTTAATGGAAAAATTTCGAGATGCTCCTCGAATCCATGGCTTTGTGCGGGCTCAACTTTCTGCTGGCGCAAGATTTGCCATGATGATGATAAAGATTTGCCATCCAAAATTGCCCATAGATCAAATTGTTCCTACTTGCCTGGCGAAGATGGCAAAGAAAAAGAGAAATATGGGCAAGATTGACGATTTGGTGACTCCTGTTGCTGAAGACCATGATGGATCTGTTTACCTCGATCCATTGCGTTGCTTGCGGTTGACGATGTCGAAGATCTGAGCGTGCCATCGAGATCAGATCCTTACGCCTCTAATCCCCACGGCGGCGCCAATTGACAAGGTATTAACTTGTCAATGCCTATGGATTGTAGGCTAGGTTTAGTTGGAAGTAGAGGGCAAGTAGATCTCGAAGGTTTCAGCCGAAAAGTACTCGACGATTATGAAAACTAGGGTTTGTAAAACAATGATTCGATCCTCTGCGTCCCTCGACTCCCCCTTATATAGGAGGTGGAGCCGAGGGATTCGTGTGTACAAGTTACAAAGTCCGGGAAGGTTTCTAACTCATCCCGCAAGATTACAAATAAGACTTTCTATTACAACTCTAGCTTTCCTTAATAATATCTTGGGCTTCCGAATCTTCTTATTCTTCGGGTAGTGGGCCTTCAGTAAACCCCGGGTACTATCTTCGGCATGCCCATTTGGGATGCCTATGTCAGCACTAGTTCGGCGAAGAGATAGTGAAATACAGGTGGTATGAATAAGTATGAGCAGTAGTAACGGTGCCAGAAAAGTGCTTTGCTGCCTTGCTGGCGTGTGGTTGATGGTGGTAATATTGCGGGCAGTACAGATGCAGTAGAACAGTAAACAAGCAGCGATAGCAGTATTTAGGAACAAGGCCTAGGGATTATACTTTCACTAGTGGACACTCTCAACATTGATCACACAACAGAATAGATAAATGCTATACTCTACACTCTTTTGTTGGATGATGAACACCACTAATTGCGTAGGATTACACGAACCCTCAATGCCGGAGTTAACAAGCTCCACAATATTCGATATTCATGTTTAAATAACCTTAGAGTGCACGATAGATCAACACAACTAAACCAAGTACTAACATAGCATGCACACTGTCACCTTCACGCTACGAAAGGAGGAATAAATCACATCAATACTATCATAGCAATAGTTAACTTCATAATCTACAAGAGATTACAATCATAACCTACGCCAAGTACTACACGATGCACACACTGTCACCATTACACCGTGCAGGAGGAATAGAGTACTTTAATAACATCACTAGAGTAGCACATAGAATAGTAGTGATACAAAACTCATATGAATCTCAATCATGTAAGGCAGCTCATGAGATCATTGTATTGAAGTACATAGGAGAGAGATTAACCACATAGCTACCGGTACAGCCCTTAGCTCGATGGAGAACTACTCCTCCTCATGGGAGACAGCAGCGTTGATGAAGATGGCGGTGGAGATGGCAGCGGTGTCGATGGAGGAGCCTTCCGGGGCACTTCCCCGTCCCGGCGGCGTGCCGGAACAGAGACTCCTGTCCCCCAGATCTTGGCTTCGCGATGGCGGCGGATCTGGAAGGTTTCTCGTACCGTGGCTTTTTCGTCTCGAAGATTTAGGTCAGGGACCTTTATATAGGCGAAGAGGCGGCGTCAGAAGGTCAACGAGGCGACGACACAACAGGGGGGCACGGGCCCCCCCTTGGCCGCGCCTGTGGTAGTGTCCGGGCCTGTGGCCCCCCCTCCGGCTCCTCTCGGGTGTTCGGAAGCTTCGTGGGATCCTAAGATGTGGCGTTGATTTCGTCCTATTCCGAGAATATTTCCTTACTAGGATTTGAAACCAAAAACAGCAGAAAACAGGAACTGGCACTTCGGCATCTCGTCAATAGGTTAGTTCCGGAAAACTCATAAATATGACATAAAGTATGCATAAAACATGTAGATATCATCAATAATGTGGCATGGAACATAAGAAATTATCGATACGTCGGAGACGTATCAGCATCCCTCGCGCGTATGCGGACACGCTGTTGGAACCCCAAGAGGAAGGTGTGATGAGCAAATCAGCAAGTTTTCCCTCAGTACGAAACCAAGGTTTAATCGAAAAGTAGGAGAAAGGCTTGACTTCTCAAGGTGTTGCTGGCTGACTAGTGGCAGGGCGCACTATCGGCGCCAGCAACAATGTGGAACATGCACACAACACACCAAAGTACTTTTCCCCAACTTACAGTGAGGTTGTCAATCTCACCGGTTCGCTGAACACAAAGGATTAGACGTATTGAATGGAAGGAGATGTTTGCAGAAAGTAAACAGAACATGATTGCAGTTGAATTTATCGGTAAAGAAAATAGGATCGGGGTCCACAGTTCAGTAGATGTGTCTCTTCATAAAGATATAGCATGTTGGGGGAACAAATTACAGCCGAGCAATTGACAGAATATCGACCATACATGACAAGATGATTACTATGAGATTTAATATGGGCATTACAACATAATACATAGACTGTCATCCAACTGCGTCTATGACTAATAATCCACCTTCAGGTTAGCGTCCGCACCCCTTCCAGTATAAAGTTGCAAGCAACACACTATCGCATTAAGCAATGTGTGTAAATTAAACAATAGAATTACCCTTGAATAAAACATTGTTGTTTTCTACCTAGTAGCAACAGAACATCTACAATCTTAGAAGCTATAAAGCCACTCTCCCAGAAAAACCTATAGGCATGGACCTACTATCGAGCATAAATACCCCCTCTTGGAGTCACAAGTATCCACCTGGCCAGAGTTTCTACTAGCAACGGAGAGCATGCAAGCTCACAAATAACATGTGACATAAATATATAATCAATCTCAACATAGTATTCAATATTCATCGGATCCCAAAAAACCAAACATATAGGATTACATAAAGATGATCTTGATCATGTAGGGCAACTCACAAGATCGATACATGAATCACAAAGTGGAGAAGACAACCATCTAGCTACTGCTATGGACCCATAGTACATGGATGAACTACTCACGCATCACTTCGGAGGCGGGCATGGCGATGTAGATGCCTCCGGCGATGATTTCCCCCTCCGACAGGGTGTCGGAAGAGCTGAACCCCGAGATGGGTTCTCATGATAGCAGCCACGACGGAACTTTTCGTGGATGGAGGCTTGGGTATCCAGGGTTTTCCCGAGAAGATGTATAAATAGGCAAAATAATTAGGTCGGTGGGGCGCCTGGTGGCCCCACACCGACCCTAGGCGTGGGCCAGGCCTAGGCCGCGCCTAGGGTACGTGGGCGCCCGGTGCGCCTCTTTGTCCCTCCGACTTCGTCTTCGTTTCGGTAAAATATTGACTTCGGCTTTTGTTTCCAATTCAGAATATTTCCTGTACAACTTTTCTGAAATACAAAAACAGCATAAAACATGGAACTGGCACTGTGGCATCTTGATAATAGGTTAGTGTCGGAAATCATGTAAAAGTGCAATGAAGTGTAAGAAAACACATATGAATTGGTGTAAAACAAGCATGGAGCATAAAAAATTATAGATACGTTTGAGACATATCAGCATCCCCAAGCTTAACTCTGCTCGTCCTCGAGTAGGTAAGTGATAACAAAATAATTTTTGAGGTGACATGAAGCCAACACAATCTTGATCAAGCATGTAAAGCATTGTGAGATGGGATCAAAGTACTCTAACATAGGCATGATAGATATGATTCAATAGAACTTAGCAACTATGTTATAACATGAAGAGTAACTCAAACAAAGGATCATGAATAATAGTGCATTGAAAGCAACTGTGTGTTTATGATCATAGAGTAAACATAATAAAGTGGTACTCAACATGTCCTTATGGAATAGCAAAACATAAATGCAAGGACACCTTCAAAGTTCAAGAGGGTGACTAGATACAAATAATTTAAGAGCAAGCAATAGCACAATCTTGAATCAATCAATAATAATTTTGGAAATATGCACATTGCACTAAGAAAACAACTGCACATTGCACAAATAATTTAAGAGCAACAACACTTTGAGATTTAAGTAGAAAAGATAAATACATGTAGTTGCTTCATTGTCTTCCTTTCTTGTTAGCTCATAGCTTATTATTCTGAAGTTAAAATTGTTTGTACAAGGAAGATGCATGATTGTTTCTATCACATGTATATTTGTTTGTTTCCCTCAACTCTTGTGCTTGCTAATTAACCTTGCTAGCCAAAGACCTGTACCGAGAGGGAATGCTTCTCGTGCATCCAAACCTTAACCCAAACCTATGCCATTTGTGTCCACCATACCTACCTACTACATGGTATTTCCTGCCATTCCAAGTAAATACTTCGTGTGCTACCTTTAAACAATTCAAAATTTACTATCTCTTATTTGTGTCAATGTTTTATAGCTCATGAGGAAGTATGTGGTGTTTTATCTTTCAATCTTGTTGGGCAACTTTCACCAATGGACTAGTGGCTTCATCCGCTTATCCAATAATTTTGCAAAAAGAGCTGGCAATGGGATTCCCAGCCCCGATTAATTAACCTTCATAATTTTACAAATAGACACTCCTCCATGGTATGTGATTGTTGGAAGGCACCCGAGGATTCGGTTAGCCATGGCTTGAGAAAGCAAAGGAGGGGAGGAGTGTCATCTAAATAAAATTAAAATAAAAAGGCACTCCTTCATGGTATGAGATTGTTGGCAGCACCCGAGGATTCGGTTAGCCATGGTTTGTGAAAGCAAAGGTTGGGAGGAGTGCCAACCTAAAATAAAACTTTATGGGAGACGCTCTTTGAGAGTTTGTCTGGCAAGGGGGTTAGAGTTCCCGCTACCATTCGTTGACAACAACAAACACCTCTCAAAATGTTACTTTTATTCTCTTTATATGATTTCAAAACTGAAAAAGCTCTAGCACATGATTTAATCCCTGCTTCCCTCTGCGAAGGGCCTGTCTTTTACTTTATGTTGAGTCAGTAAACCTATTTCCCTCCATCTCAAGCAAGCATTTGAGTTGTTGTGATCAAACCATCTATATTGTGATTTACTTCATCATGTCTTTTACTCTTCCTTGTTTAGTACAAGTTTTATCCGAATGAATATAGCTTTGAAAGTTATCAATGATTATGAGAGATTATTATGATTGAGTATGCAAGTTGTGTCATATAAACTTTAACATGAGAGCGCTGCTCAATAGATAAGTATAACCTGTTAATTGTTCTCTGACCAAGAACGAAGTTTGCCATCACCAATTATGATTTCTTATGCACCTTTATTCGTGATTACCTTATACTTGTTTCAAGTTGAATTATATGAGGAAGTTGTTCACTAGAATGTCTTGTGTGAATGAATGTGATGCTTCTTGTCCGTATTTTATTTATCGACTCTTCACTCCATAAACATGTGGTCCTGTTTACTGAGTTCAGTTTCGCTTGGGGACAAGCGAAGTCTAAGCTTGGGGGAGTTGATACGTCCATTTTGCATCACTATTTTATATCATAATTTGCTGTTATTCATTGATATATTTCATATTTGGAGATGATACTTATGTTATTTCATCTATTTTGCATGTTTCATGATTATTGGAGGATCGCACACGGAGTCAGGATTCTGCTGGAAAAAGCGCCGTCAGAATGCAATATTTCGGAAGATCAACAATTGACGGAATTTATATGAAAAATCCTATTTTTCCGAAGACGAAGGGAGCCGAAGGGGAGCCGAGGAGGGCCGCCGGGCCCACCACAGCCGGCGGCGCCGCGCCTGGCCGCGCCGCCTGTGGGGAGGGGGCCCACAGCCCCCTCTCGGCCTCCTCTCCTTCGCGTATTTCTTCGTCCGAAAACCTAAGCTCCAGGACAACGCAGGAATCACAGCGCTCGGGGCGGAGAACACTAGAGAGAAAGAGCTCTCCGCAGTGAGATCCGCTGGGGAAATTCTCCCGAGGGGTAATCGACACCATCGTCACCTTCATCGAGCTGGACATCATCTCCATCACCATCACCATCATCTCCATCATCATCACCGCCGTCTCCACCGCTGCACCTCGTCACCGCTGTAACGATTTGGGTTGGATCTTGATTGTTTGATAGGGGAAACTCTCCCGGTATTGATTTCTACTTGTTATTGATGCTATTGAGTGAAACCATTGAACCAAGGTTTATGTTCAGATTGTTATTCATCATCATATCACCTCTGATCATGTTCCATATGATGTCTCGTGAGTAGTTCGTTTAGTTCTTGAGGACATGGGTGAGGTCTAAATGTTAGTAGTGAACTATGGTTGAGTAATATTCAATGTTATGATATTTAAGTTGTGGTGTTATTATTCTAGTGGTGTCATGTGAACGTCGACTACATGATACTTCACCTTTATGGGCCTAGGGGAATACATCTTGTACTCGTTTGCTAATTGCGGGGTTGCCGGAGTGAGAAACCCCCGTTGGTATATCGATGCAGGAGGGATAGCAGGATCTCAGAGTTTAAGGCTGTGGTTAGATTTATCTTAATTACTTTCTTGTAGTTGCGGATGCTTGCAAGGGGTATAATCACAAGTATGTATTAGTCCTAGGAAGGGCGGTGCATTAGCATAGGTTCACCCACACAACACTTATCAAAACAATGAAGATTAATTAGCTATATGAAGCGAAAGCACTAGACTAAAATCCCATGTGTCCTCAAGAACGTTTGGTCATTATAAGTAAACAAACCGGCTTGTCCTTTGTGCTAAAAAGGATTGGGCCACTCGATGCAATTGTTACTCTCGCACTTTACTTACTCGTACTTTATTCATCTGCTACATCAAAACCCCCGAATACTTGTTTGTGAGCATTTACAGTGAATCCTTCATCGAAACTTTGTCAACACCTTCTGCTCTCGTTGGGATCGACATTCTTACTTATCAAAAATACTACGATACACCTGATGACCCACAAGTATAGGGGATCGCAACAGTCTTCGAGGGAAGTAAAACCCAATTTATTGATTCGACACAAGGGGAGACAAAGAACACTTGGAAGCCTTAACAGCGAGTTGTCAATTCAGCCGCACCTGGAAACAGACTTGCTCGCAAGAGTTTATCAGAGTAATTTATAGAAAGTAGTGAAATAACAAAGCAGAGAGTAACAAAGACAGCAGTAGTGATTTTAGTAAACAGCAGGATTAAAATACTGTAGGCACGGGGACGGATGACGGCGTTGCATGGATGAGAGAAACTCATGTAACAATCATAGCAGGGCATTTGCAGATAATAATAAAACGGTGTCCAAGTACAAAGCAATCAATAGGCATGTGTTCCATATATAGTCGTGCGTGCTCGCAATGAGAAACTTGCACAACATCTTTTGTCCTACCAGCCGGTGGCAGCCGGGCCTCAAGGGAAACTACTGGATATTAAGGTACTCCTTTTAATAGAGTACCGGAGCAAAGCATTAACACTCCGTGAACACATGTGATCCTCACATCGCTACCATTCCCTCCGGTTGTCCCGATGTCACTTCGGGGCCATCGGTTCCGGACAGCGACATGTGTATACAACTTATAGGTAAGACCATAAACAATGAATATCTTGATGAAGCAATAACATGTTCAGATCTGAGATCATGGCACTCGGGCCCTAGTGACAAGCATTAAGCATAACAAGTTGCAACAATATCATCAAAGTACCAATTACGGACACTAGGCACTATGCCCTAACAATCTTATGCTATTACATGACCAATCTCATCCAATCCCTACCATCCCCTTCAGCCTACAGGGGGAATTACTCACACATGGATGGGGGAAACATGGCTGGTTGATGTAGAGGCGTTGGCGGTGATGGCGGTGATGATCCTCCATTCCTCGTCCCGGCGGAGTGCCGAACGGAGACTGCTCCCGCGACGGAGTTTTGCGATGTGGCGGCATTCTGGAGGGTTTCTGGCGACTTCGACTTCTCCCGTGCGTTTTTAGGTCGAGGCCGATAAATAGTCCGAAGGAGGGCGTCGGAGGCCGGCCGAGGGGGCCACACCACAGGGCCGCGCGGGCCCCCCTGGGCCGCGCCGCCCTATGGTGTGGGGCCCGGGCCTCCACTTCAATTGTCCTTCTGGCTCCGTTAGTTTCCTGGGAAAATAGGGCTTCTCGCATAAATTCCGAGGATTTTCCCGAAAGTTGGATTTCTGCACAAAAACGAGACACCAGAGCAGTCTGCTGAAAACAGCGTTAGTCCGTGTTAGTTGCATCCAAAATACACAAATTAGAGGCAAAACAATAGCAAAAGTGTTCGGGAAAGTAGATACGTTTTGGACGTATCAACTCCCCCAAGCTTAGCTTATTGCTTTTCCTCAAGCAATTCAGTTAACAACTGAGCGATAAAAGAACTTTCACGAACACATTTGCTCATATGATGTATATATTCTCATGCTATGGCTAATACTTAAGCAGTTCATAATGAAATACATGCAAATAAGATCATCTAACAGCTATGCCAAACATGGAGAGGTACCAACAATTAATAATAAGCATCATGAATCATGTATATAAGTAGGATTGCAATGTTCATAAGAGAGTATGATAAAGTGGTATCTCGCTTGCCCGTATTTGATTGGCAAAACATAAATGCCCGGGCACCTCTGGAGTTCATAGAAAGACTAGAAGTAGTGATTGTCAAAAGATAAATGCATCAAAGTTATACCACAATCAATCATATTTTGAGACAAGCATATTGTACTAAGAATGACAGTTGTGCTCTCAAGATAGTGCTCAAAGAAATAATGGAGACACAACATAAAAGTAAAAGATTGACCCTTCGCAGAGGGAAGCAGGGATTAACATGCGCTAGAGCTTTTTATTTATAAAGACAGGAGCAAAATTATTTTGAGAGGTGTTTGTTGTTGTCAACGAATGGTAATGGGTACACTAACTACCTCGCCAACCGGACTTTCAAGAGCGGCTCCCATGAATTATTGCATATTTATTTGGCACTCCTTCCAACCTTTCTTACACAAACCATGGCTAACCGAATCCTCGGGTGCCTGCCAACAATCTCATACCATGAAGGAGTGCCTTTTTATTTTAGTTTTATTATGATGATGACACTCCCCCCAACCTTTGCTTACACAAGCCATGGCTAACCGAATCCTTCGGGTGCCGTCCAACAATCACAAACCATGGAGGAGTGTCTATTTAAGTTAATTAATTCGGGACTGGGAATCCCATTGCCAGCTCTTTTTGCAAAATTATTGGATAAGCGGATGTGCCACTAGTCCATATGAGAGTCCGTCAAAAGTAAATGACAAGGTTGAAAGTTAAACACCACATACTTCCTCATGAGCTATGAAACATAAACACAAATTGAGAAGCATTTTGAAGGTTTTAAAGGTAGCGCATGAGAATTTACTTGGAATGGTTTGAAATGCCATGCATAGATATTTATGGTGGACACTATGGAATAACTTGGTTTTCATGTGTTTGGAAGCACGAGCAGCGTTCCCGCTCAGTACAAGTGAAGGCTAGCAATAGACTAGGGAGCGACAAATCAAGAGAGCAGTAACTGTCATAATCATGCTTGCGGCAAAATAAATTAACGGAGGCATAAAAGTGATACAAGAACTCTGAAGCAATATAAATCATCGAGGCTTAATTGACTTTTGTTCAGTCATATGCATGCGTGAGCATGTGCCAAGTCGATATAAATGAATTATTCAGAGGAGGATACCACAATGCCATACTTACTTATGAATAAAACAATGCAAACAAACATACATGACATGCTACTCATATTAATAAATTGGAGCTAAACATGAGAGATCATGAACTACTAGACTTTCTCAAATAACATATACCTCACATGAACCAACTAAGCATGCTCACATGGATGAGTATATGTACAAAAATGAAAACAAATAGAGTTCATACCAGCCTCTCACCACAATCAGATTGTCGTAGATCGTCATTATTGCCTTTTCACTTGTGCAGCTTGGATAATATGAAATGAAAACCACGCTCCAGCCACCGAAGACCATTGAACTCATAAAGAACTTTACAAACCAGAGAAGAACAGCAAATATTTTTGGTGTTTTCGAATTGCAAACAAGAACAAAAGGAAACAAGCAAACAAAGTAAAATCTTTTTGGGTTTTCTTATAGCAAACTAGCAATAGCAAATAAAGCGAAACAAATGCAAGAAACCAAAGCAAACAAATGGTGAAGAGAAACAACAGAAATATTTTTGGTCTTTTTGTGTTTTGGGAAGGAAACAAAACAAAAACAAGAAATAGCAAACTGAAAGAAACACAGAAAAGCGAGATGGCAGAAATCTGCCAAAACCTGACAGCAGTACAGAAATCGATTTTTACAAAAATCTTACGTTGCTCAGATCGAAAAGTGTTCAACTAATGAAAGTTAGATAACAACCTGGGGAACCTGCACAAAAATTGGCAGCTCAAAATGACGCTCTGGCTATTTTTGAGAATTTTTACGGTAACGTTCCAGAATCTGTTTTCAGGCAGCACTTCCCCAAATATTATCTCCTTCTCATTAGAAAACCACTCAAACGAACAAAACAAGTATGTACAAGTATCCAGCAACCATAATATGCAAAGAATGAGTGATGCCGGTATACCTCCCCCAAGCTTAGGCTTTTGACTCTTCTTGATCATATATCATCCTCCTCTCTTGACCCTTGAAAACTTCCTTCACAACAAACTTCTCATAAACTTCATTAGAGGGGTTAGTACTCAAAAAATTTGAATCCACCTTGGTCCTGTAGTGGCACATTGCAAAAACTCAATAAAACATTAGCTACAGCTCTCTATGTCTAGAAAAGCTCGCTTAAAGTCCACAAGAGACAATGCAAAAAAATAGAGGCAGAATCTGCCAAAACAGAACAGCCAGTAAAGACGAATTTTAAATAAATACTTCCGTTGCTCAAATCAGAAAACTCAAAACTAATGAAAGTTGCGTACATATCTGAGGAACACGCACGTAAATTGGCATAATTTTCTGAGTTACCTACAGAGAAAACAGCCCAGATTCGTGACAGATAGAAATCTGTTTCTGCGCAGAAATCCAAATCTAGTATCAACCTTCTATTAGAGACTTTACTTGGCACAATAATGCAATAAAGTAAAGATACAAATGTATTGCTACAGTAAGTAAAACAAGTGGAGGAAGAAAGAGATGTTGTTTAGCTCCTCTATGCATATAAAATGAATTTGTTAACAAGGTTGATCAAGTCTTGCCACCAAATAAATTTTACATAGCATAAGAAGAAATAAACCTCAAATCAATCATGTTACCTTGAATTGTATTGATATGGATCCAATCACGAGAGTTTGATATTCTTCCTTAGGCTCATATATAGGGCAATCAATAGTTCCCACTTTGATAGTTCTCACATTAAAAATAGTATTAACTCCACACGCTTTCTCAATCCTCTTGGGGAAATAAACGGTATGCTCCCTATCATCAACATTGAAAGTAACCTTTCCTTTGTTGCAATCAATAACAGCCCCTGCGGTGTTAAGAAAAGGTCTCCCAAGAATAATAGACATATTATCATCTTCAGGCATTTCCAACACAACAAAATCAGTTAATATCAAGCAGTTAGTAGTAACTTGAACAGGAACATTCTCACATATACCAACAGGAATAGCAGTAGATTTATCAGCCATTTGCAAAGATATATCAGTAGGTATCAACTTATCTAAGTAAAGTCTCTTATAAAGAGAAAAAGGCATAACACTAACACCGGCTCCCAAGTCACATAGAGCAGTTTTAACATAATTATTCTTAATAGAACAAGGAATAGTAGGTATACCTGGGTCGCCCAACTTCTTTGGAATTTTGCCATTGAAAGAGTAATTAGCAAGCATAGTGGAAATTTCCTCATTGGGGATTTTCCTTTTGTTAGTAACAATATCTTTCATATACTTTGAATAAGGAGGCAATTTAATAGCATCAGTCAAAGGGATTTGCAAGAATAAAGGTTTCATCCAATCGCAAAATTTATTATAGTGTTCTTCTTCCTTTGATTTTAGTTTCTTAGCAGGAAAAGGCATTTGCTTTTGTACCCAAGGTTCTCTTTCATTACCATGTTTCTCAGCAATAAAATCTTCTTTAGTGTACTTTTTATTTTTAGCATGCTTTTCAGGTTCTTCTTCTACCTCTTCTTTATCAGGAGTATCATTCTTATCATTATCTTTATCATGTTCATTACCACTTTCAGTTTCAGCATCAGAAATAGAAATACTATTAGGATCATTAACAAGTTCAGAGGATTCTACAACATTTTTATGTTTCTTCTTTTTTTTCCTAGAATGAGCACTAGGTTCAATGCGTTGAGAATCTTGTTCAATTCTTTTGGGATGCCCTTCAGGATATAGAGGATCCTGGGTAGAGACACCACCTCTAGTTGTTACTTCATAAGCATGTTTCTCTTTAGAATTATTCCCTAACAAGTCATTTTGCACTTTAGTGAGTTGATCAATTTGAGTTTGAATCATTTGAAAATGTTTAACAAGCATCTTAACATCATTGGAGGTTCTCTCCACAATATCATGCAATTCACTAATAGCTCGAGAATTTTCCATTAAATGATTTTCTACTCTCATATTAAAATTTTCTTGCTTAACAATATAATTATCAAACTCATCTAAGCATTGTGCAGGAGGTTTCGAATACGGAATATCTTCCCTAGTAAAGCGTTGAAGGGAGTTTACCTCAATCATGGATGAAGGGGGAATTATCTCACATATATCTTCTATAGGAGGTAGATTCTTCACATCTTCAGATTTAATACCTTTCTCCTTGAGAGACTTCTTGGCTTCCCTCA
This sequence comes from Lolium multiflorum, assembly GCA_030979885.1. Lineage (NCBI taxonomy): Eukaryota > Viridiplantae > Streptophyta > Magnoliopsida > Poales > Poaceae > Lolium > Lolium multiflorum. The sequence continues at coordinate 113,066,743 of CM061752.1, read as the reverse complement.
TATCTTCATCATTCAATTTAATTAAACCCCTCTTCTTCAATATTGGCGTTGGAGTTGGTTCAGGCGTAGTCCAATCATCATGATTCCGGCTTATTTTAGCCAATAATTCTTCAGCGTCGTCTGGAGTTCTTTTCCTAAAAACACAACCAGCACAACTATCCAGGTATGCCCTAGACTCAATGGTTAGTCCACTATAAAATATATCAAGTAAATCATGCTTTTCCAGATCATGCTCAGGCCGAGCTCTAATAAGAGAGCAAAATCTCGCCCAAGCCTCAGGCAATTTCTCTTCATCTCCCTGGTCAAAATTATAAATTCTCTGCAAAGCATATGTTGAGCACTAGCAGGAAAGTATTTGCGGAAGAAAACATCAAGCAATTCTTTTGGACTTCTAATAGAATTAGGTGGCAAATTATTATACCAAGTTTTAGCGTCATCCTTTAATGAGAATGGAAATATTTTAGCAACAAAGTAAGTACGCATCTTGACATCATCAGAAAACAAGCTACTTAGAGTAGATAACTCAGTCATGTGTTCAACAACACTTTCTTTTTCAGTACCACAAAAGGGTGTTTTCTCAACAATAGCTATATGAGATAGATCAAGAGAAAAATCATAATCTTTATCCCTAATGTTTATAGGAGATGTGGCAAATTTAGGATCAGGAGACAGTTTATATCTAACAGCATGTTCTGCAAGCAACTTTTTAATTTTTCTTGCATCAGTAGTAGCATTGCATTTTTCAATAAAATCATCATTAAGCTCCACATAATCTTCCTCAGGATCATCACTAAAATAATCAAGTTCAGGTGAACTAACAGGTGTAGTAGCATTAGGAGTTTCAGTATTTTCAATTTGTCTAGACCTAGCAATTGTAGCATCTAGAAAGGATCCCAATGAACCACTATCATCAAGCACAACAGAAACATTATCAATATTATGAGAGTTTTCAGATTCAGCAGAAGTACCCGCATGTGAAGCATGCGGCGGTGAAACAAGTTTATCAATCACAGATGGTGAATCAAGAGCAGCAGAGGTATTCAGAATTGTACCTTTTCTTGTAGTGGATGGTAATATGGCGATCTTAGTATCGCGAGGTTTACCCATGATGGAGAATTTGCAGCGAACAATATTAATCCAAGTGAACTTCCAAATAAAGCTATGCTCCCCGGCAACGGCGCCAGAAAATAGTCTTGATGACCCACAAGTATAGGGGATCGCAACAGTCTTCGAGGGAAGTAAACCCAATTTATTGATTCGACACAAGGGGAGACAAAGAACACTTGGAAGCCTTAACAAATGAGTTGTCAATTCAGCTGCACCTGGAAACAGACTTGCTCGCAAGAGTTTATCGTAGTAACAGTTTTATAGCAAAGAGTAGTGAAATAACAGCAGAGTAACAAAGATAGCAGTAGTGATTTTAGTAAACAGCAGGATTAAAATACTGTAGGCAGGGACGGATGACGGGCGTTGCATGGATGAGAGAAACTCATGTAACAATCATAGCAGGGCATTTGCAGATAATAATAAAACGGTGTCCAAGTACAAAGCAATCAATAGGCATGTGTTCCATATATAGTCGTGCGTGCTCGCAATGAGAAACTTGCACAACATCTTTTGTCCTACCAGCCGGTGGCAGCCGGGCCTCAAGGGAAACTACTGGATATTAAGGTACTCCTTTTAATAGAGTACCGAGCAGCATTAACACTCCGTGAACACATGTGATCCTCACATCGCTACCATTCCCTCCGGTTGTCCCGATCTGTCACTTGGGGCCATCGGTTCCGGACAGCGACATGTGTATACAACTTATAGGTAAGACCATAAACAATGAATATCTTGATGAAGCAATAACATGTTCAGATCTGAGATCATGGCACTCGGGCCCTAGTGACAAGCATTAAGCATAACAAGTTGCAACAATATCATCAAAGTACCAATTACGGACACTAGGCACTATGCCCTAACAATCTTATGCTATTACATGACCAATCTCATCCAATCCCTACCATCCCCTTCAGCCTACAGGGGGAATTACTCACACATGGATGGGGGAAACATGGCTGGTTGATGTAGAGGCGTTGGCGGTGATGGCGGTGATGATCTCCTCCCCCGTCCGGCGGAGTGCCGAACGGAGACCGGCTCCCGCGACGGAGTTTGCGATGTGGCGGCGTTCGGAGGGTTTGGCGACCGACTTCTCCCGTGCGTTTTTAGGTCGAGGCCGATAAATAGTCCGAAGGAGGGCGTCGGAGGCCGGAGGGGCCACACCACAGGCCGCGCGGGCCCCCCAGGCGCCGCCTATGGTGTGGGGCCCTCGGCCTCCACTTCAATTGTCCTTCTGGCTCCGTCAGTTTCCTGGGAAAATAGGGCCTTCTGCATAAATTCCGAGATTTTCCCGAAAGTTGGATTTCGCACAAAAACGAGACACAGTTCGCTGAAAACAGCGTTAGTCCATGTTAGTTGCATCCAAAATACACAAATTAGAGGCAAAACAATAGCAAAAGTGTTCGGGAAAGTAGATACGTTTTGGACGTATCAACACCCCCTATACTTGTTGGTCATCAAGACTATTTTCTGGCGCCGTTGCCGGGAGTGAAGCGCTATTGGTAAGTGGAATTGGTAAGGGAAACTTTTACTGTTTGTGCTGATTTTATTTCTGCCTGCTGCTATAATTCATTATGGAGAGATCTTCTCTTGAATTTTTATTTGGAAAATCCACTACTACTGCAAAGGTAGTGGATGAGGCGCCAGGTGAGGAAGAAGTTCCATACAAAATACCTACGAAAATTATTGAACGTGTTGTGGATAACCGCTATACAGGGGATGGAACTGTCCATCCAGGAGATCATTTACTGTTCTTACATGAATTATGCGGCTTATTCAAGTGTGCAGGTATTTCTATGGATGAAGTGAGGAAGAAGCTATTCTCTATATCGCTGTCTGGTAAAGCGGCGCATTGGTATAAATTACTGGATAATGGGGATTCTCTTGAATGGAATGATATTGTGCCCCGGTTTTATTCTAAATTCTATCCTCCAAGTGAAATTCACAAGGATCGGAACCGCATATATAATTTTTGGCCTCATGATGGAGAGAGTATTGCCCAAGCGTGGGGGAGATTGAAATCTTTAATGCTCAAATGCCCCATTCATGAGCTTCCTGGTAATATTATTATTGATAATTTCTATGCAAGACTTTCTTTTCAAGACAAGACCTTGCTGGATACTTCTTGTTCTGGATCATTTACACGCAACAAAGAAGAGTTTAAAAGGGACCTTCTTAATCGGATCCAGGAGAATACTGAAGGATGGGAGAACGACAAAGATAGAGAGTCAGGTATAAAATATGATTATAAATGCATTGAAGCTTTTATGGATACTGATAAATTTCGTAATATTAGTGCTACTTATGGTCTTGATTCTCAAGTCGTTGCAAATCTTTATAAAGCTTTTGCCTCTCATTATGAATTGCCTAAGAAGAACTTTGATAACACTACAAGAAAAGTTCTGATAGGCAACGTCCCAAAATCGTCCGCTAAGGGGTGTTTTTCGTCGCCTATGGGCCTAACCCGACGATATGGGTTCTGTTGTCGAAACTGCGTCGTGCAAAGTCCTACCACGTTTTCGGTCCGTCGCGCGCGCCCTTACGGAAAATCGGACCGTTGCGAAGTGTTTCCGGAGCCCGTTGACGCCGACGTCATGCAAACGACACGTGGCGTACGCCGTTAACGGCATTAACCGCTGAAACCCCGTGGTAGATGGTAGGCCCACGAGGCCTGCCACGTCTTAAGCGGCCGCCCATTAAGTTTGCGGGCCGGGCCAGCTGACTTAGTTTGACCGGTCAACTATATAGCTGGGCTGGTCCATTAGTTACGTGGGCCGGGCCTAACCTCTAAGGTTGACTAGTCAAAACTTAAATGGGCCGGCCCACTAAGCATGTGGGAATGCACTCGTTTGACCGGTCAACAGGCAAAAGGGCCGGCCCACAAAACATGTGGGACCCACTTTCATGTTATCGGGCCGGCCCATTTACCAAGTGGGGTCCACCTTAAAGCAAGTGGGCCGGCCCAAGAAGTTATTGGGGCCCAATTTGCACGTGGGTCCCACTTTCCTGCTAATCAGGCCGGCCCATTTGGTGCGTGGGGTCCACATTAGATCAAACGGGCCGGCCCACCAAGCTAGTGGGCCGGGCCAAAAGCACAGGTGGATCCCACTTTTTTAATGGGCCAGCCCATTTAGTATGTGGGTCCACCATATAGCAAGTGGGGCCCAACAAGATGGTGGTTCGGGCCAAAAACAGTGGGTCCCACTTTCCGGTTAAAGGGCCACCCATTTAGTATGTGAGGTCCACCATATAGCAAGTGGGGGCCAACAAGATAGTGGGCCAAAAGCACATGGGTCCCACTTTCCAGTTAAAGGTCGGCCCATTTAGTATGTGGGTCCACCATATAGCAAGTGGGCCGACCCAACACGCTAGTGGGCCGGGCCAAAAACAAGTGGGTCCCACTTTCCTCTTAAAGGGCCGACCCATTTAGTATGTGGGGTCCATCATGTAGCAAGTGGGCCGGCCCAACAAGACAAGGCCGGGCCAAAAGCACGGTGGGTCCCTTTCTGTTAACGGCCTAAGCAAGTGAGCCGGCCCAAAATAAAGTGGGTCCCACACTACGTTAATGGCCGGCCCAATCTGTTATAGGGCCCTGGTTGTTTGACTAGTCAACTTGCATTAAATTTCATGAGCCTAAAATCTGATATCAATGATACACACAATTACATACACAAATAAAATAACTAGGAAAATTACAAGGCAATTAATGTGCCCAAATAAAAAAAATTACATAGAATCATTGAGGACTTCTATTAGCATCATCAATAACATGTTGACATTTGGCAATCGCCTTGATTGAATCTTGTGTACTCTTGGTCAACATATCAGCTACAGATCTTAAAGCAGCAATACCATGTCTTTTATAAAGTACAGCCTTGAGATGTTCACTGTTTGATGAAAAGAATGGTCTAGGTTGACGGCTATGAGAGGATGCATCAGAACAAAGATCAGAACTTTTTGTGGGCCTCTCTTCTAATGAAGATTGCTTCATCAGAACTGCATTCTGATAATAATGCAAAAAGAGTTAAACGATGAACTATGCAAACATGTATTAAGCATTGTCGATATGAGATAGTCACAAGTACTAAGCGCAGACTTACATTATATCGTTGCATAGGCTCACGCCGGAACCTTTTTTGCGCTCTATCTTCTACTAAGGACTTCTTCATTACAACTGCATTCTAGTAATATTGCAAACATAGTTACAACAGTGAACTATTCAAACATTTATTATGCAATGTAGATATAAGATAATAACAAGTTGCATAAATAAGACAATGTATGGAACTTGTACTAAGCAGACTTACATCATAATGTTGCACAGGGTCGCTTTGGCGACTATCTTCTAATGATGACTGCTTCACTAAAACTGCATTCTGGTAATATTGCAAAAATAGTTACAACAATTAACTATTCAAACATGTATTACGCAATGTAGAGATCAGATAACAGCATGTAGCAGAACATACTGGCTCGCTGCAGGTCCTTCTCTTGCGTGCACTAGTCGTGGTCGACATGCCTGTCATTTTAGGTTCAGCCATCAAGTGAAATGCTAATCCTCCTGCTCCATTGTCCTTAATCTGTGTTTAGATATCACATTTAAGACCAAGTCAGCTGGTTTCAAATAACAAAAAACTTGAGCTGCCAAATGAATAAGCCAATATTTACCAGATATCAGATTAAAACCAACTAGATGTTGCTTTGCATGAGATACGAATTTCAGACATTCAGATTTAGAGTAGGGTAATGCCAAGGTTTTCCACATAAAGTAAACTGGCATTAAGAATGACCAAATGTCAGGTTCAAATCACCTTCGCAGTTGCTCCAAGACAAGCATATCAAATAGGCAGAAACATAGTAAAGCATGGATGGCATTGCTATGGCAGGGTTCCAAGTGTTTATCTCTTGCATAAGGAACAATGCATATAGGTTATAGATAATAACGGAAGTAAACTGCCAAAGTTACCAACCAAGAACTCAGATTCCAACCTTCCCTAGCGTCCCCGCTGTTAATGTTGGATATTCTAATAAGTGGTTCGCATGATCAATCCCTAGGAAAAATAACATTGACAAGTTAGTCTACGATAATACAAAGACCAGACATGCACGCAGCAATAACTATACAAGCTGTGCGACAGGAGCATTCATGGAAAAAATAGCTATAAGCTAAAGACGAGGTATAAGAGCAAGCAGATTGGAAATGCACATAGCATGATTATAAAAGCAGTAAAAGAATAGCAGACACGAGAAAACAGCTAGCGGCTAGCGGTGAGCTAATGACGTGGTATAAGAACAACCAGATTGGAAATGCCCATAGCATGACTATAAAAGGAATAGCATGCAGTACAAAAACAGTTGGCAGCAAATGAATGGGTCCCCTATAAATATGTGGATGCACACAGGTGTCAGTAGAATGAACAGGATGGTAGCGACCGGATAATGCTTTTGTACTGTACAATATTTAAACGAACTTCATGCGAAGTAACACATCAAGAAATTTAATGGCATATGAGATCTGCAAATAACTACACAAAACATGGCTAAAGAAACACCGCGATCTAACGGGCCAGCGTACTAACCAAGCTGCGGCGGGGTGGACGGGGCGGCAACTTGCATTCCAGCAGCGGCGAACGCGGGAGACAATGAGTCGACCCTGTTTCAGTAGAAGCGGGCGTTAGTGAAGCAGATCTGGTTGGCTGGCAAGGGATTCGGTGAAGTTGATACAGCCGCTGCGCCGAGGTAGTCGGTGGAATAGATCGGCTTCTGTGGAGGGGGGCCGCGGTGAAGTAGACACGGTTCCGTTGGAGAGGATCCGGTGCGTCGACAGGAAAGGCGTTGATTGCTACGCTGTGGATGAGGTCGGCGGTGAAGCAGATCCGTCGGTGGTGAGGTCGGCGGTGAAGCAGATCCGTCGGTGGCGAGGTCGGCGGTGAAGCAGATCGGTGCGAGGGCGGCGGGGGAGCGGATCAGGTGGGTGGACAGCCAACACGATCAAGGCTACGCTGTGGAGGAGTATGCCGGCGGCGAAGCAGATCTAGTACTGTAGAGAGTCAGAGCTTTGGCGTGTGAGAGTATTTTTGAGCTAATGGGGCGAATGGTTGGTGGGTGGGTGTGGGCCTGTGGGGAGGGTTCGGGATCTAGGCAAGATATTTCATTGTTACCGAATGAGCCCTCCATGGTCGGTGGGTTGTAGCTTCCGGACCAGGGTTAAAAGGGTAAAACTGGTCACGGGATTTTCGAATGGATGCGGCGGGATGATTTGGCGCGCGGCCGAAATTTTCAGTTTCAAGCTACGAGCAGAACGACAAAAATAATGTTCTTCCCTAGGGAGCTCTCATTTCTTCCTCTTCTCTTTCTCTCTCGAGTCTCTCCCACTCCCCCGGCTCCTCTCCCCCTTCTCTCCGGCGGCCTCGCCGGCCGGAGACGAGGCCGACTTCTCTCTGTATATCGTACACCCTCCGAACTAAATTAATTGATTCAACTTTCCTTAGACGTGTATGTATCTCGAGTAAAAACATGTGTGGATACATCCATATTTAGATAAGCAAAGTTGAGTCAGTTAATTTGGATCCGAGGGAGTTCATGTTGTTGTAAGCTTAGATCCAGTGTTTCCCATGAGCAGAATGGCGCAATGGAGTCGGGGATCTCGTCATCGGCTTCAGATCTGGCCTACGGTGAATCTGGCGGATCTTGCCGGCCAAACCCCGATCTGGTGCCATCAAGGTGATGGCGCTAACGGTGAGGCTTGCTTTGGTCAGTGCTTCAGATCTGGTCAATGGGGAAGTCAAGCTGCTAACGTTCACAAGCTCGGGGCATACGACGGCGTCATCCGTCTTGCCCGTGAACATCTTGGCCTTTCAGCGGCCCTTCTCAGAGCCAATGTGCCGTTGCTGAGGCCCTTCTTCTCCTTCGTCCTGGCGACTACCGGCGACACCGTCCCAAGTGGTGCGTCCCCGGCGACGGAGTTGCTGGAAAGGATGCGGAGCAGAGATCTGATGTGCGGTCCAGAAGGACTCGATTGATTTTCTTCTATATGTTTTGGGGTCCTTTTTGTAAAGTTGCAGGTCCTATTAGTTATTGTCTAGTTCTCTTGGACCTCTATGTAATTTTTTGGACTAGTTTCCATTTGCACCGATAAACTTGAATTTTGACAAGTTCACGGGAAAAAATTCCTTTGCACATATGGCCTATCATGTATGAACATTCTTGAGTTTTAAACTATATGTAATGGCCAGCACTTGCGCAAGGGGCTCGTCTAGTGCGCACTAGTTTCCATTAGCACCGATAAATTTGAATCTTGACAAGTTCTTGGAAGAAAAAATTGATTCACATATAGCCTATCATGTATGAACATTATTTGGATTCAAACTATACATAGATGGCCAACACGTGTAAGAGGGGGTCCTCTAATGTGCACTAGTTTCCATTAGCACTGATAAATTTGAATCTTTACAAGTTCTCGAAAAAAATTGCTTCACACATATGCCCTATCATGTATGAACATTATTGGGATTCATATTATATATAGATGGCCAACACTTGTGCAAGGGGTCCTCTAATTCTTGGGGATTTCAATCTATCTATCTCTCTCGATCTATCGTTGGTGGCCAGAACAACACACATATGCATGCACTTTATGCGCAAAGGCGCGGGTGCCTCTAATAATTCATGTGTGTGCGTATATTTGAACATATTCTTGGGGATTTCAATCTCTATCTCTCGATCTATATATCGTTGGTGGACAAGAAACACACTTATATATATGCATGCACTTTATGCGCAAAGGCGCGGGTGCCTCTAATGTGTGTGTGCACTCGATCGATGATCCCTAAACCTTAAACCCTAAAACCCTAATCCCTAATTATACCCTAAACATACACCCTAAACACCCTAAACACTAAACCCTAGACCCTAAACCCTAAACACTACTCCATATACCCTAAACCCTAAACACTAGACCCTAAACCCTAAACCCCAACCCTTGACCCTGAACCCTAAACCCTAAACCATAAACCCTAAATATATTTCAATCTCTCTCTAGATCTATATATCTTTGGTGGCCAAGAAACTTACTTATATATATATATACGCATGCACTTTATGCGCAAAGGCGTGGGTGCCTCTAATAATTAATGTGTGTGTGCACTCGATCGATGATCCCTAAACCTTAAACCCTAAAACCCTAATCCCTAAATCCCTAAACACCCTAAACACTAAACCCTAAACCCTAGACCTTAAACCCTAAACACTAAACCCTAAACCCTAACCCTAGACCCTAAACCCTAAACACGTACTAAACCCTAAACCCTAAACCCTAGACCCTAAACCCTAATTAACCCTAACCCTAACCCTAAAACCCTAGCTAGCTAACCCTAAAACCTAAACCCTAATTAAACACTACATATATATATAGGCCAACGACACTTAATTGCGCATCAAGCAGGCGACCAAATAATTAGCGCTGATAAATTAATTAACTTGAATCTTGACAAGTTCTCTCGAATGAAAACACATTTGATTAAGTTGCCTCATAATATATATACAATTAGTGTGCATGCGCGCATGGCATACCATGGACATATCATTCGTGCATATATATATATCTCAATATATATCTGAACATATTCTTGGGGATATATATATATATATTTCAATCTCTCTCTCGATCTATATATATCGTTGGTGGCCAAGAAACACACTTATTATATATATACGCATGCACTTTATGCGCAAAGGCGCGGGTGCCTCTAATAATGTGTGTGCACTAGCTCGATCGATGATCCCTAAACCTTAAACCCTAAAACCCTAATCCATGATCCCTAATTATACCTTAAACGTACACCCTAAACCCTAAACCCTAAACCCTAGACCCTAAACCCTAAACCCCAAACCCCAAACCCCAAACCCTAAACCCTAAACCCTAAACCCTAATTAATTAACCTTAACCCTAACCCTACCCCTAAAACCCTAGCTAGCTAATCCTAAATCCTAAACCCTAATTAAACCCTACATATATATAGGCCAACGACACTAAATTGCGCATCAAGCAGGCGACCAACTAATTAGCGCTGCTAAATTAATTAACTTGAATCTTGACAAGTTCTCTCGAATGAAAACACATTTGATTAAGTTGCCTCATAATATATATACAATTAGTGTGCATGCGCGCATGGCATACCTTGCACATATCATTTGTGCATATATTTCAATATATATATATATGAACATATTCTTGGGGATAAATATATATATTTCAATCTTTCTCTCTCGATCTATATATATCATTGGTGGCCAAAAACCACACTTATATATACGCATGCACTTTATGCACAAAGGCGCGGGTGCCTCTAATAATGTATGTGTGCACTCGATCGATGATCCCTAAACCTTAAACCCTAAAACCTAATCCCTAATTATACCCTAAACGTACACCCTAAACACCCTAAACACTAAACCCTAAACCCTAGACCCTAAACCCTAAACACTACACCCTAAACCCTAAACACTAACCCTAGACCCTAAACCCTAATTAAACACTAAACCCCAAACCCCAAACCCTAAACCCTAGACCCTAGACCCTAAACCCTAATTAATTAACCTTAACCCTAACCCTAACCCTAAAACCCTAGCTAGCTAATCCTAAACCCTAAACCCTAATTAAACCCAACATATATATATAGGCCAACGACACTAAATTGCGCATCAAGCAGGCTAATTAGCGCTAATAAATTAATTAACTTTGTTGAATCTTGACAAGTTCTCTCGAATGAAAACACATTTGATTAAGTTGCCTCGTAATATATATACAATTAGTGTGCATGCGCGCATGGCATACCTTGCACATATCATTCGTGCATATATTTCAATATATATCTGAACATATTCTTGGGGATAAATATATATATTTCAATCTTTCTCTCTCGATCTATATATATATCGTTGGTGGCCAAAAAACACACTTATATATACGCATGCACTTTATGCGCAAAGGCGCGGGTGCCTCTAATAATGTGTGTGTGCACTCGATCGATGATCCCTAAACCTTAAACCCTAAAACCTGAATCCCTAATCCCTAATTATACCCTAAACCCTAAACCCTAAACCCTAAACCTAATTAATTAACCTTAACCCTAACCCTACCCCTAAAACCCTAGCTAGCTAATCCTAAATCCTAAACCCTAATTAAACCCTACATATATATAGGCCAATGACACTAAATTGCGCATCAAGCAGGCGACCAACTAATTAGCGATAAATTAATTAACTTGAATCTTTGACAAGTTCTCTCGAATGAAAACACATTTGATTAAGTTGCCTCATAATATATATACAATTAGTGTGCATGCGCGCATGGCATACCTTGCACATATCATTTGTGCATATATTTCAATATATATCTGAACATATTCTTGGGGATAAATATATATATTTCAATCTTTCTCTCTCGATCTATATATATATCGTTGGTGGCCAAAAAACACACTTATATATACGCATGCACTTTATGCGCAAAGGCGCGGTGCCTCTAATAATGTGTGTGTGCACTCGATCAATGATCCCTAAACCTTAAACCCTAAAACCCTAATCCCTAATTATACCTTTACACCCTAAACACCCTAAACACTAGACCCTAAACCCTAAACACTACACCCTAAACCCTAAACCCTAAACCTAACCCTAGACCCTAAACCCTAATTAAACCCTAAACCCCAAACCCTAAACCCTAAACCCTAGACCCTAAACCCTAATTAATTAACCTTAACCCTAACCCTAACCCTAAAACCCTAGCTAGCTAATCCTAAACCCTAAACCCTAATTAAACCCTACATATATATATAGGCCAACGACACTAAATTGCGCATCCAGGCGACCAACTAATTAGCGCTAATAAATTAATTAACTTGTTGAATCTTGACAAGTTCTCTCGAATGAAAACACATTTGATTAAGTTGCCTCATAATATATATACAATTAGTGTGCATGCGCGCATGGCATACCTTGCACATATCATTCGTGCATATATTTCAATATATATCTGAACATATTCTTGGGGATAAATATATATTTCAATCTTTCTCTCTCGATCTATATATATATATCGTTGGTGGCCAAAAAACACACTTATATATACGCATGCACTTTATGCGCAAAGGCGCGGGTGCCTCTAATAATGTGTGTGTGCACTCGATCGATGATCCCTAAACCTTAAACCCTAAAACCCTAATCCCTAATCCCTAATTATACCCTAAACGTACACCCTAAACACCCTAATATAAACACTAAACCCTAAACCCTAGACCTAAACCCTAAACACTACACCCTAAACCTAAACCCTAACCCTAGACCCTAAACCCTAATTAAACACTAAACCCCAAACCCCAAACCCTAAACCCTAAACCCTAAACCCTAGACCCTAAACCCTAATTAATTAACCTTAACCCTAACCCTAACCCTAAAACCCTAGCTAGCTAATCCTAAACCCTAAACCCTAATTAAACCCTATATATATATAGGCCAACGACACTAAATTGCGCATCAAGCAGGCGACCAACTAATTAGCGCTAATAAATTAATTAACTTGTTGAATCTTGACAAGTTCTCTCGAATGAAAACACATTTGATTAAGTTGCCTCATAATATATATACAATTAGTGTGCATGCGTGCATGGCATACCTTGCACATATCATTCGTGCATATATTTCAATATATATCTGAACATATTCTTGGGGATAAATATATATATTTCAATCTTTCTCTCTCGATCTATATATATATCGTTGGTGGCAAAAAACACACTTATATATACGCATGCACTTTATGCGCAAAGGCGCGGGTGCCTCTAATAATGTGTGTGTGCACTCGATCGATGATCCCTAAACCTTAAACCCTAAAACCCTAATCCCTAATTATACCTTAAACGTACACCTAAACACTAGACCCTAAACCCTAAACACTACACCTAAACCCTACACCTAAACCCTAACCCTAGACCCTAAACCTAATTAAACACTAAACCAAACCCCAAACCTAAACCCTAAACCCTAGACCCTAAACCCTAATTAATTAACCTTAACCCTAACCCTAACCCTAAAACCCTAGCTAGCTAATCCTAAACCCTAAACCCTAATTAAACCCTACATATATATATAGGCCAACGACACTAAATTGCGCATCAACCAGGCGACCAACTAATTAGCGCTAATAAATTAATTAACTTGTTGAATCTTGACAAGTTCTCTCGAATGAAAACACATTTGATTAAGTTGCCTCATAATATATATACAATTAGTGTGCATGCGCGCATGGCATACCTTGCACATATGATCATTCGTGCATATATTTCAATATATATCTGAACATATTCTTGGGGATAAATATATATATTTCAATCTCTCTCTCGATCTATATATATATCGTAGGTGGCCAAAAAACACACTTATATATACGCATGCACTTTATGCTCAAAGGCGCGGGTGCCTCTAATAATGTGTGTGTGCACTCGATCGATGATCCCTAAACCTTAAACCCTAAAACCCTAATCCCTAATTATACCCTAAACGTACACCCTAAATTAACACCCTAAACACTAAACCCTAAACCCCTAGACCCTAAACCCTAAACACTACACCCTAAACCCTAAACCCTAACCCTAAACCCCAACCCCAAACCCTGCTAAACCCTAAACCCTAGGCCCTAAACCCTAATTAATTAACCTTAACCCTAACCCTAAAACCCTAGCTAGCTAACCCTAAACCCTAAACCCTAATTAAACCCTACATATATATATATATAGGCCAACGACACTTAATTAATTGCGCCTCAAGCAGGCGACCAACTAATTAGCTAGCGCGCTGATAAATTAATTAACTTGAATCTTGACAAGTTCTCTCGAATGAAAACACATTTGATTAAGTTGCCTCATAATATATATACAATTAGTGTGCATGCGCGCATGGCATACGTACCTTGCACATATCATTTGTGCATATATTTCAATATATATCTGAACATATTTCTTTGGGATAAATATATATATTTCAATCTTTCTCTCTCGATCTATATATATATCGTTGGTGGCCAAAAAACACACTTATATATATACGCATGCACTTTATGCGCAAAGGCGCGGGTACCTCTAATAATGTGTGTGTGCACTCGATCGATGATCCCTAAACCTTAAACCCTAAAACCCTAATCCCTAATCCCTAATTATACCCTAAACGTACACCCTAAATTAACACCCTAAACACTAAACCCTACACCCTAAACCCTAAACCCTACACCCTAAACCCTAAACCCTAACCTAGACCCTAAACCCTAAACACTAAACCCCAAACCCCAAACCCTAAACCCTAAACCCTAAACCCTAGACCCTAATTAATTAACCTTAACCCTAACCCTAACCCTAAAACCCTAGCTAGCTAATCCTAAACCCTAAACCCTAATTAAACCCTACATATATATATATAGGCCAACGACACTTAATTGCGCATCAAGCAAGCGACCAACTAATTAGCGCTGATAAATTAATTAACTTGAATCTTGATAAGTTCTCTCGAATGAAAACACATTTGATTAAGTTACCTCATAATATATATATAATTAGTGTGCATGAGCGCATGGCATACCTTGCACATATCATTCGTGCATATATTTCAATATATATCTGAACATATTCTTGGGGATAAATATATATAGTTCAATCTCTTTCTCTCTCGATCTATATATATATCGTTGGTGGCCAAAAAACACACTTATATATACGCATGCACTTTATGCGCAAAGGCGCGGGTGCCTCTCTAATAATGTGTGTGTGCACTCGATCGATGATCCCTAAATCTTAAACCCTAAAACCCTAATCCCTAATCCCTAATTATACCCTAAACATACACCCTAAACACCCTAAACACTAGACCCTAAACCCTAAAGCCCTAAACCCTAAACCCTAAACACTAAACCCTAAACCCTAAACCCTAACCCTAACCCCTAGCTAACCCTAAACCCTAAACCCTACATATATAGGCCAACGACACTTAATTGCGCATCAAGCAGGCGACCAACTAATTAGCGCTGATAAATTAATTAACTTGATTCGTGCATATATTTCAATATATTTTTGAACATATTCTTGGGGATATATATATATTTAAATCTCTCTGTTATCTCGATCTATATATCGTTGGTGGCCAAGAAACACACTTATATATATACGCATGCACTTTATGCGCAAAGGCGCGGGTGCCTCTAATAATGTGTGTGTGCACTCGATCGATGATCCCTAAACTTTAAACCCTAAAACCCTAATCCCTAATCCCTAATTATACCCTAAACGTACACCCTAAACACCCTAAACACTAGACCCTAAACCCTAGACCATAAACCCTAAATGTACACCCTAAACACCCTAAACACTAAACCCTAAACCCTAGACCCTAAACCCTAGACCGTAAACCCTAACCCTAAAACCCTAGCTAGCTAACCCTAAACCCTAAACCCTAATTAAACCCTACATATATATATATATATATATATATATATATATATATATATAGGCCAACGACACTTAATTGCTCATCAAGTAGGCGACCAATTAACTAATTAGCGCTGATAAATTAATTAACTTGATTTTTGACAAGTTCTCGATCTCCAATGAAAACACATTTGATTAAGTTGTCTCATAATATATATAATTAGTGTGCATGTGCGCATGGCATACCTTGCATATCATTCGTGCATATATTTCAATACATGTTTGAAGATATTCTTGGGGATATATATATTTCAATCTCTCTCTCTCGATCTATATATCGTTGGTGGCCAAGAAACACACTTATATATATACACATGTACTTTAATTTATTTGCCTCACAATATATATAATAAATATGCATGCATGGCCTAACCATGTATGCTTATATATGTGTTTAATTTGGAGATTTCAATCGCTCTCTCGCCGCTCTCTCGTTGGTGGCCAACAACACACACATGCACTTTGTGCGCAAAGGCATGTGCCTCTAATAATGTGTGCGCAGTCGATCGGTCTAGTTTTGATTAATCATAGCACACAAATATAGAAGTTGTATTTGAATCCACACAACCCTAATCTAAAACACATAGCCCCTAACATGGCCTAATTAATTGACCCCTTCTCTCTAGCTAATTAGTGGAAATTGCACAAAATCAAAAGGGGTCCCTCACTAATTATACATATATATCTAGATTGTGATAAACTTTTTCCCCATATTTGGTGGATGGGTGCATCTTGGCATGTAAAACAATTAATGTTTGCAAATGGCGTTGTCAAAATTTATGTACAAATGATTTCTTTCCATCCAAAGTGCATAAAATGGGAGTTTTAATGAAGAAGGTACAAATAAAACAGCTCAACATGCCTCCACACCCCGATTTTCACACGAAGTAGAGCATATTTAAAGGATAATTCCAGAGTTTTACTATTTTTCAAGCAACTTTGCTAATTTCCACCCACTCACATGACTTTATGTCGATTTAACAAAAATATGGCGAATTTAAACTACATGGGCGGGATAGTTTGAATTGTGCGCGCGGCAAAGGGAACCGCCTATTCCTCAACCTTGTGCACGGCAAATTACACACGCAACTCCATTAAACACCACCTACCGGGCGGCCCGGCCGCATGACCCCCCACCCACCGTCTGTGCGAAGAGCTTCCCCTCCCCGTCCCGTCCGTGCGAAGAAGAAGCTTCCCCTCCCCGTCGTTCTTCTCGAGACGCACCGGCGGTCAAGTTGATCCACGGTAGGGTTGCTATCTCTAGCTCAATCATGCATCGGGCAAGACGGCCTAACGATTTATATTTTCTTGATGCTGCTAAAAAAATCGTCAGTATGCTCGAACTAATTGGCACTTTATAGTTTTCCGCTCGATTTGTCCTCGATCAATTTGTTCATTTGCGTGGGCATATAGAGTCAGTTCTGCACTCGATCCGTTAATTTGCTGAAATGCCATGGCAGAGATTTGTACACGATCTGTTTGCTAAAATGTCGATGGGCATTTTTTGTTTTGTACTCGACATGATTGCTGAAATGCATAATCATGTACTAGTATAGTTTTGTACTCGATGGATATACATTTCCTACTTCGCCTTAAATTAATCACCAACCATTGTATCTCATAATTAAACAGATGGACAGAACTTGGATACTGCATGGACACTTATGTTCCCCTTCATATATAAATGGTGTTCAACCCTTTATGGGGTTTATTAGAGCTCATGAAGGTCACGACCTGGACGTGTATTGCCCGCGCTGCACATGTATGAATGGTGAGAAGAGGCCTCACCATGTAGTGGAAGATCATTTACACATTTTTGGGATGGACCGCACATATGTTAGGTGGGTTTATCATGGTGAACCACATAATGATCCTTCAGCGGGAGAAGCAGATCTTGCTCACACTGTATGTGTGCTGGCATATGTAGTTAATTATTTATATTGATGCTGCCGCTGTTTCGATCAATAGTTTGCATTGCTGTGCAAGGTTCTGTACTCAAATTTAACTTGTTGCAGATGGATGGACGGGAAGGAGAGAAAAAGCGCTTGCTTCAGGAACCGGGTTTCAGCTCTGGGACATGTGCTGTGCCAGATGAGAAGGTAAATATGTAAAACGGCATTTGTTCAGGTTGCATCCCTTAGATGTTTGTCTAATCTGTTGATGTACTAATTGCAGAAGCATAGAGTTGAAGAGGTCTCTCAGTTTGATGGGAGATTTGAAGATGAATCTCAGTTTGATGCACCTGTGGATGGTACTGATGACGAGCCTTGCACCTGAGATTATCCAGCCTACAGAAGGAGGCCGTGGACCGAGTACACAGCTTTGCGTTGAAGTGGATGCACGCCCGGAGATCATCAGGGGCGTCCCGGTAGTCTCAAGACCACCCAGCCCGATGCACCTGTGGATGGTACTGATGACGAGCCTTTCATAGACGAAGGTCCTGACCTGAGATTATCCAGCCTACAGAAGGAGGCCGTGGACCGAGTACACAGCTTTGCGTTGAAGCGGATGCACGCCCGGAGATCATCAGGGGCGTCCCGGTAGTCTCAGGACCACCTAGCCCGATGCAAAATGTTGAGCTACTTTATGATTCGTACTCTTATGTTCTGGTGTTGTAGTATGTACTATCTTTGTTATGATTTGTATGCCTTTGGCGCTAGAACTATAATTAAGCATTCAGTGGATGATCGCGTTGCAAAATTTGACACCCACACAATCAGTTCATCGTATGAGTAGTAGCACAATTACTTCTACAGCGATTCCTGCCAGCGCATTAATTGGTAGCATGAAACACTTTCAGGCACTCCCCTCTGATTCATATTAATTGACTCAATTTTGTCTAGATATGGATGTATCTAGATGCATTTGTTAACTAGACTAACAAACTTGAGTCAGTTAATATGAATCGGTGTAAACCGCCCAAGTCCTCGAGCAGCTAGTTTATTGACTCTGGACTCCAAGCCTCTCGCGGCAAGCCATCGACGAAGCTTTGACCAGATCTTGGCCCGCTTTTTTTTTGCGAATAGCAAAGCTTTGACCAGTTCCTCTCGGGATACAGCACGCCGGTGAGCTTGCACGGTTGCCATGAGCACTTTCCGGCGGAACTTCCTCTGCAGCGCCCTCAAGCCGCTGCTGCGAGACAGCACGCAGTGCCTCGAGGTGGACGGAACGGACGAACTCGGGATCTCAGGGCGGGGGGTCCGCCTCGTCCGGGAACGATCTCCAGCGGGTTAACGAGGACATGCATGGCGGCCAGGGGATTTGGTTTTTTTTGTTGTTGTTTGAGCTTGGGATTTGGGGTTTTTCGGATAGGGGAGGAGGAACCGAGGAAGAGGAAGGAACAGCCCGCGTGCTTGGCGCGTGGCGGTGTGCTTGAATTTTGAATTTTTGTGAAATGTTTCATTTCCCCGCTACAATTCGGGGGTTTTCTTGACGCGCCAATGCGTCCCGCCGTGCAGGTTCAAGTGAATTTGGGGTGCCACACTATGGGCCCTAGTTTCAGTGAGACATGTAATGACTAGTCACATCAGTAAGTTCACTGTGTAATAAAATATGTTACCCCTCCCCTTTATGTAGCCCCCTTTGTCTCTCCCGATCGAGTGCCGACAGCCGACGGATGCAAGCCGCTAGCTCGATCCCCTCCTTTCGCCTCCACCGTCCAGGCATCCAGCTTGGAGGGGCAAGCTGCATCTAGACCAAGCGGATTAGGTAGTACTAGTAATGCTCTTTCCTTTCTCGAGATCGGTTCTTTTTTCCTCACCTCGATATCTTGCGCATCTACTATTTCCTATTCTGGGCGAAGGGGTGTCTTTCTGGTCACCCTCGCGCTGGGAGTGATTGATGGGGGTGGGGGGCGGGGGCTACCTTTGCTTGGATTGGGGTGTTCTTCCTTTATTTGTCGACATTTGCAACCTTTGTAGTTTCTGCAGATCCTCAATGTATCTTTTGTCAGCTTGTACAGGAAAGGAAATACCTCGGTGGTGGTGGGGGGCAATGGAGCGTAAGGCCACCACGCATGTGGGCAGTTGGCTGAGCCTGAGCTGCGTCCCCAGCCCCGCAAAGCAGGTACTCCGTTTGCTTATCCACTCTGTCTGTCTGCATCCTCAATCTGTTCCTGTTCTGGAAGATGCTTAAAGTAGCACATGTCTTCAGCTGTTTGTGCATAAAGCCTCTGTGACACCATGCTCTATATTCTCTGTATCAGGTTGGTACCTCCAGGTTCCGTGCTGAGGCTATGGGGAACGAGAATAGCGCCGACCTGCTGCAGAGCATGGCCCGATCTGCAGCACAAGAAGCGAAATGCCACTGCCGAGCTGGGCAGGGACCGCCGAGGGGTAATTTTTTTAACCAACTTACCATGATGTAGTCTGAATCTGATACTCCCTCAGATCCAAATTAATTGACTCAACTATCTGTAGATACGGATGTATCTAGATGTGTTTTTAGCTCTAGATACTACTACCTCCATCCCAAAGCTTAGGGATTATATTATTTTTAGAAAGTCAAACTATACCATGTTTGACTAAGCTTTTACCAAAAATCATTAACATGCAAAATACAAAATTAATATCATTAAATAGGTTGTGAAATATATTTTCCTACGGTATCTACACAATATTATATTTGTTGATAGAATGTTCTAAAATTTTGGTCAAACTTTACTTGTTTTGATTTCTCAAAAATAAATAAGCCTTAAGCTTTGGGATGGAGGTATCTAGACAAAGCTGAGTCAACTGGAGTAGTTTTTTTGTCTGTCCATAGCTAGTGTTCATGGTGCAAAAGGCTAAGAGCATCCACTATATGCATCAGTCTATCTCATACAGTAATTCAATATCACTGCTGAGGTCTGCCTTTTGTTTTGCTATTCATATGCAGACTGAAACTTTAGGGCCTTTACTCAAAAGGAAGATCAAAACTGCGGCTGATCAGGCTGCCAGTATGTTGATGCCGCCCCCATCTTCTAAATGCCTCTACAAGCACAAGGCCACGCGCCAGCTGGGTGGTGATCTTTTAATGAATATGGTATATTTTCTTAATCCACAAAACATGCCTTGATTTTTGTCTGTTTATTGTCGGTTTTTTCTAATGCTTGCCAAAAGTTTACAACAACAACAACAACAACAACAACAACAACCAAGCCTTTCAGTCCCAAACAAGTTGGGGTAGGCTATAGTTGAAGCCCATAAGATCTCGAAGCCAAAAGTTTAGAAACACCAAATTCGTTTGCTTACAATCATCATACAATAATGTTCATCTACTCCAGTTCCCCTAACCCAACAAAAAATGATGTTAATTACGATTTTTAGATTAAAAGAGCACCATTAGGCGCTGTTAATTACGATTTTGAGATTAAATGTCATTTGCAATTGCTAATTACAATTTTGAGGCAAATGATTAGTTTAACCTTGATCTGTTCCGCTCTCCATTTTTCCCAACCGAAAAAATGTAACCATTCCATTCCTCTGAAATGGAACCATTCCATTCCATTCCACGCTGTTTCAGAACCGAACACACCCTTGCATTGTTGTGAACTGTTGTCCATACACACCATACCCTTCCACTTACATCCAGCACTATATGCATCAGTCTGTCTCAGAGTCATTCAATATCACTGCTGAGATCTGTTCCCATTCTTATGCAGGCTGAAACTGCTGCGCCTTTACTCAAGTGGATGCAAAATGAGGCTGATGAGGCTGCTGTGAGGACGATGGTGCCGGCACATCATCCGAAAACCTCTACAAGCACGAGGCCATGGGCCAGCTGGGTGGTGACCTTTTAATGAATCTGGTATATTTTCTTAATCCACATACATGATTTTATTATTATCTGTTTAATTACTGTTGGCTTTGCCTAATGCTTACCAAAAGTTCAGAAACACTGCGTTTGCTTACAATCATCATACACTAATTTTTCACTTTTCAGTCTGTCTCATCCAGTATATAAACTGTTGAGTTCCGTTGGCTTCTTTTGTAATCATTTGCATTGTTGTCAACTGTTGTCTATGCACAACCCTATTCTTCCACTTACATCCCGCACTTTTTGCATCAGTCCATCTCATAGATTTATTAAATATCAATGATGAGTTCTGTTGCTATTCATATGCAGGATGAAACTTCTGTGCCTCTACTCAAATGGATAAAAAATGATCCTGATGAGGCTGCTGTGAGAGATGATGGTGCACCATCTTCTGAAAACCTCCTCAAGCACAAGGCCACGGGCCAGCTGGGTGGTATCCTTTTTAAGCAGGTATATTTTCTTAATCCTCATACATGATTTGATTTGTCTGTTTATTGCCGGCTTTGTCTAATTATGCTTACCAATAGTTCAGAAACACACACAACCCTATTCTTCCACTTACATCCAGCACTATATGCATCAGTGTCTCATAGATTCATTTTATATATCACTGCTGATGTCTGTTGCTCATCAATTTTCATATGCAGACTGAAACTGCTAAGCCTTCATTGGTCAAAAGGATTGCAACTGCTGCTGATGAGGCATCTGCAGAGGCTGCCACCAAGTTACTGTCAGCCCCACCTTCTGGATGCTTATATAAGCTCAAGTCCAAGGACCAGCCGGGCCGTAACCATCCAAGGGTTCGGGTATATTTTCTTAAGCCACATATACATGCCATGATTTATTTCTGATATTATCACCGGCTCTGTCTACTGCTTCTTGGAATTCGGAAACGCCAAATTAGCATGCTTATATTCATCATACACTAAATTTTGACTGTTCAGTTTGTAACATAGTGTTATGCACTCGCTTGTCAACATTTGCATTGCTCTGAACTATGCACTTTACACAACCTAATTCTTCCACTTACATTCAGCGCTACGCACCAGTAGTACCTCCCATGTTTCCTTCACCATCCCGATGCCGAGCTTGCGGGAATATGGCGGGCCCATGTACATACCCCGCATATAACACCTCCTATGGCTCTATCTACCTTTCTAATAACTCCTTCACAGAGTTACAGGTATGTATTCTTAGTGGTTTAGCATGAATTGGCATATAGTAAAGTCTTGTTTTTAGTCTTCCTGCTTCTTACATTAGTATCAATTTTCACATGCAGACTGTACCTTGTGAACTTCGTCCAATGATTAACCAGATGTGTCCGCATGAAGGGTCTTTCACTATGCATGGCAATGGCAAATTTATGAACACCTACACGGTCTATGAGGTGTATGTCTACAAGACGCAGGCCATCACATATTTGTATGGACATGATTGGAGAAAGTTTGCTTTTGACTACGGTCTGAAGAAGGGCGGACGAGCTGAGGATCAGAAACTCAAACGGGCAGATATACGTAACTGCTTACAGAGTTGGAGACACTTCCAAATATATAATATGTAACTTTTTTGTACTCATATCCTTTGATTACTGCATTCTGAGCAGTTGTTCTAAACCATTCCCTCTGTTCTAGCTTGCTGGGTTTAACATGATCAAAGCTGCAGATCCCCTGATGGAACAGGAGTGGATGTCACAAAGGGCACCCACACCAGCACCGGCACCGGCTTCCCACTCTCCTGCATCGCACCGGTTCTGTACCAGCACCGTTTATTGCATCTACCCAGAGGCCCCTACATCAGCATTGGTTCTGTAGAAGCCTCATATACTACACCTGCGGGCTCCCGCATCAGCACTAGTTCCTCTAGGCCCACGTTCTGCACTGCCCAATAGTCTCCTGTCGACACCGGTTCCTCTAGAGGCACCGTTTATTGCACTCACCAATCTCCCACATCGCCACCGGCTCGTGTACCAGCCAGGGCACCTGCCCCGGCCGGATCACCGAGGTCTCGCTCATTCTTGTGGCCACCCGTGTGGTGACCAGACGCTCCGAAGGATGGCGCTTGGCTGTTACTTCCAGTGGAAAAAGTTCATTGACGGTGCCAAACTTCGCATTGGATCAAAGTTGAAGGTCAAGATCTTTCGATGCCGCTGTGACATGCTGGTCATCAAGTTTGCGGTTGTCTAGTTCTATTGTCCCATGAGCCCTTAGCAAATGCATTTGTAGTTATACTTATATAAGGTTATCTTATCTGAACTGCTAATTAATTGTATGGGTGGTAAAACTCTGGCAAGCTTTTGCTCTTAGCAAGTATGTATGTATGATCAGCTATTATGATAACTAATGTTTGTGTTCATCTTAATTTGCATTTCCGTTTTAGAAAAAAACTTAATTTCTATTTTGGCTGACCTGTTAGAGAACTATCAGATTGAATCCACAACATGATTCAAATAGATTCATTACACCAAGCCACATGTCTTGACCTTGCTATACACTAGTTCCATTAATCAGTGCAAGAAGGCTTACCTGAGCTGCCTGAACCACGGCAGATTCGAATCCACCTTAGCTATCTAGCTAGAAATACAACCTTTGCAGAAAGAGGATTTGCAGTGGGGAGGCTGACATTGGGGACCCATGAGCCAGCAGCGTCGTCAACGTTTTAAAGGCGGCAGGAGATCGAAACAAAAAAAAAGCCAAAAATCAGTTGGTAAACAAAATCCAAGAAATGAAACTTTTACCTTTCCGAGAGGATGACATGCGGGACCCATGAGGCAGCGACATCCTCAACTATTCCAAGGCGGCAGGGGATCAAAATAAAAATAGGAAATAGCCAGAAATTAATTAGGGTAAAAAATAAATCTATCAAAGGAAACCTTTATTGTTCATAGAGGATGACATGTGGAACCGACCTGCCAACAGCGTCCTCATGGTTTCAAAGGGGGCAGGGGATCAAAAAAAAAGGCAAATACCAGAAATTAGGGGTAAAAAATAAATCCAACAAAGGAAACTTTTATTGTTCATAGAGGATGACATGCGGGACCCATGAGCCACAGCTTCCTCAACGTTTCAAAGTCGGCATGAGATTGAAAGAAAAAGGCAAGTGACAAAATATCAGAGCCAAAAATAATCCAAGAAAAGAAATTTTATTGTACATAGAGGATGACATGCGGGTCCCATTTTGAGAGCCGGTCTCAACGTTTCCAAGGCGGCACAGGACCAAAAGAAAAATGAAGTAGCCAGAAATCAGGGGGTGAAAAAATCCAAGAAAAGAAAGATTTCAATTGGGCTGCATCTGGACATCTGGGCCTTCGAACTATCCTGCTGGGCCTTTTGACTCGTACAATTTCAGCCCACTCCAAAATAGGAAAGTTCGGATTTTTCTAAAAAAACAGGAAAGTCCTATGCTTCGCAAAAACACAAAACAAGGAGATTCAACATATAAGTTTGTTTATGTAAAAATAAAGATTTAATTTATCCGTTTGCAATAGCTCAGAGCGAAATACAATGTTTATTGTCTGCAAAATAATCAAGATATCACATGTTTCTTGTATGGGGAGGCTGACATCGGGGACCCATGAGCCCAGCAGCGTCGTCAACGTTTTAAGGCGGCAGGGGATGGAAAGAAAAATAAACCAAAAATCTGTTGGTAAAAATACAAGAAAAGAAACATTTTCGTTCTGAGAGGATGACATGCGGGACCCATGAGGCAGAAGCATCCTCAGCGTTTATTGTTCATAGAGGTTGACATGTGGGACCCGTGAGCCGCAGCGCCTGAACGTTTAAAGGCTGCAGGAGATCGTAAGAAAAAATAAGCCAAAAATCGTTTGGTCAACAAAATCCAAGAAAAGAAACATTTACCGTTTTGAGAGGATGACATGGGACCCATGAGGTAGCAGCATCCTCAACGATTCCAAGGCGGCAGGATCAAAGGAAAAAAGGAAATATCCCGAAATTAATTAGGGGTTCAAAATAAATCCATCAAAGAAAACTTTTATTGTTCACAGAGGATGACATGTGGGACCGACATGCCAACAGCGTCCTCATCGTTTCAAAGGGGCGGGAGATCAAAAGAAAGGCGATAGCCAGAAATTAGGGGTCAAAAATAACTCCAAGAAAGGAAACTTTTATTGTTCGTAGAGGATGACATGCGGGGCCCATGAGCCGCAGCAATCAACGTTTCAAAGGCGGCATGAGATCGAAGAAAAAGGCAAGTGACAAAATATCGGGAGCCAAAGATAATCCAAGAAAAAAACTTTATTGTACATAGAGGATGACATGCGGGTCCCAATTAGCAGCAGCGGTCTCAACGTTTCAAATGCGGCTTGAGATCAAAAGAAAAAGAAAGTTGATTGTACATAGAGGATGACATGCGGGTCCCATGAGTCAGCCAGCTTACTCAACGTTTCAAAGGCGGCAGGGGATCAAAAGAAAAAGGAAATAGCCAAAAATCGGAGGTGAAAAAAAACCCAAGAAAATAAACTTTTATAGCACATAGAGGATGACATGCGGGTCCCATGAGCCAGCAGGTTCCTCAACGTTTCAAACGTGGCATGAGATCGAAAGAAAAAGGCAAGTGACCAAATATCGGGAGCCAAAAATAATTCAAGAAAAGAAACTTGAGTGTACATAGAGGATGACATGCGGGTCCCATTTAGCAGCAGCGGTATCACCGTTTGAGAGGCACAGGATCGAAAGAAAAAGGCAAGTGACCAAATATGAGGTGCCAAAAATAATCCAAGAAAAGAAATTTTATTGTACATAGAGGATGACATGCGGGTCCCATGAGCCTGCAGGGTCCTCAACATGGCATGAGATCGAAAGAAAAATGCAAGTGACCAAATATCAGGAGCCAAAATAATTCAAGAAAAGAAACTTGATTGTACATAGAGGATGACATGCGGGTCCCATTTAGCAGCAGCGGTATCACCGATTGAGAGGCTGCAGGATCGAAAGAAAAAGGCAAGTGACCAAATATGAGGTTCCAAAAAATCCTAGAAAAGAAAGTTTTATAGTACATAGAGGATGACATGCGGGTCCCATTTAGCAGCAGCGGTCTCACCGTTTGAGAGGCGGCAGGGGATCGAAAGAAAAAGGTAAGTGACCAAATATGAGGTGCCAAAAAAAATCCAAGAAAAGAAAGTTTTATAGTACATAGAGGATGACATGCGGGTCCCATTTAGCAGAGCGGTATCACCATTTGAGAGGCGGCAGAGGATCGAAAGAAAAAGGCAAGTGACCAAATTTGAGGTGCCAAAAAAAACTCCAAGAAAAGAAAGTTGATTTCTCATAGAAGATGACATGCGGGTCCCAATTAGCAGCAGCGGTGTCAACGTTTCCAAGGCGGCAAGGGATCAAAGAAAAAGGAAGTAGCCGAGAAATCAGGGGGTCAAAAAAATCCAAGAATAGAAAGAATTTTGGTTCATAGAGGATGACATGCGGGACCCATGATCCTGCATCGTAAACGGCTCGATCGGAGAGCGTTGAACGAGATGGCGCGATCGAGAAAAAACAATGCCAGAGAGGCTGCCATCTGGGCCCTACATCCCTCGGCGGTGCGGATTTGCGTTGACTCGGCCGGCGAACCCGAGATTTCGAGATGCACCACGTCCCGGGCCACCATACGCAACGTTTTGGCCGGTTTCGTCGGGCTAGGTGGCCTCAAAAACGAGAAAAAAATGTTTTGACATGCACAACGGACAGACCCAAAATCATCGGCCATGGTACACCAGCAACCACGGCGCGACTTCAACTTCGTCGGCCATGGCAACTTTTCTTGTAGTGTAAGTATCATGAACCGTATAAAGATAAAATTGATTCATCTATAAATAAATGTGTTGTAGTTGAAACTGTTGATCATGTTATTCCTGAAGCTTATATTGAAAAAACTCCTTTCCCTGCTAAAATGAAGGAGTATTCTGTTATAAATAGTGCGATTAATAAAAGTGAAAAGAAACATGTAGAACCTGAAGAACGAATAAAAGTTGAACCTGCTTTTGCAATAGTTAAAGATCTTGTGACTGAAAATGTGGAGGATGGTCATATTATTTTTTGTGAAGATGCTTCTAATATTGTTTCACATCCTAATAAGTCCAAGAAAACTAGTGTTCCTATGCTATCTGTTAGAATTGGTGATCATTGTTATTATGGTTTATGCGATATTGGTGCAAGTATTAGCGCTATTCCTTATGAGCTCTACACGGAGATTATGCACGAAATTGGTTCTTGTGAACTTGAAGATATTGATGTGGTTATTCGGCTGGCTAATAGAGAAACTATCTCTCCAATTGGTATTGTTCGAGATGTGGAAGTTCTATGTGGTAAGATTAAATATCCTGCTGACTTTTTGGTACTTGGTTCTGCTGCTAGTAAGTATTGTCCTATCATTTTTGGTAGACCTTTTCTAAATACTTGTGGAGCTATTATAGATTGCAAGAAAGAGAAAATTGTGACTAAATTTGCTGGTGAATCTTATGAGTTTAATTTCTCTAAATTTGCCAAAACTCCTTATAAAGTTGATTCGCCTAATGATGATTTTAGAGTTGAACAGTGTGCATCTATTGCTCTTGCTCCTAATAATCCTTTGCAGCAACATTTGGAGGATAGTGAGAGTGAAGTTTTTAGGGAAGAAAGAAATGAGCTTGATGAAATTTTCCTTCGTCAACCTATTCTTAAGCATGATTTACCAGTAGAAGATCTAGGTACAACACCACCACCAAAGGAAGATCCTGTTTTTGATTTAAAACCATTGCCTGATAATCTTAAATATGCTCATATTGATGATAAGGTTATTGGAAATATGCTCATTATTAGTTCTAAGCTTTCAGAGTTTGAAGAAGAAAGGTTATTGGGAATATTGAAGAAGCACCGAGGAGCTATTGGCTACACTCTTGATGACTTGAAGGGGATTTCTCCCTCTATTTGCCAACATGCCATTAATATGGAAGATGATGCAAAGCCTGTTGTTGAACATCAGCGTCGTCTAATTCCTAAGATGAAGGATGTGGTAAGAAATGAGGTATTAAAACTTCTTGAAGCTGGTATTATATATCCTATTGCTGATAGTAGATGGGTTAGTCCTATGCATTGTGTTCCTAAGAAAGGAGGAATGACTGTTGTGCCTAATGATAATGATGAGCTCATCCCTCAAAGAGTAGTTGTAGGGTATAGAATGTGCATTGATTATCGAAAAGTTAATAAGGTTACTAAGAAAGATCATTACCCTTTGCCTTTTATTGATCAAATGTTAGAAAGGTTATCCAAAAATACTCATTTTTGCTTTCTTGATGGTTATTCTGGGTTTTCACAAATTGCTGTTAAAACTAAGGATCAAGAGAAAACCACTTTCACTTGTCCCTATGGAACTTATGCTTATAGACGCATGCCTTTTGGTTTATGTAATGCTCCTGCTACTTTTCAAAGATGCATGTCTGCTATTTTTCATGGCTTTTGTGAGAATATTGTAGAGGTATTCATGGATGATTTTTCTGTCTATGGGAATTCTTTTGATAATTGCTTGCGGAACCTTGATAAAGTTTTGCAGAGGTGTGAAGAAACTAACCTTGTTCTTAATTGGGAGAAATGCCACTTTATGGTTAATGAAGGAATTGTATTGGGACATAAAATTTCCGAGAGAGGTATTGAAGTTGATAGAGCTAAAGTTGAAGCAATTGAGAAGATGCCCTATCCCAGGGATGTTAAAGGTATTCGTAGTGTTCTTGGTCATGCTGGGTTTTATAGGAGATTTATTAAAGACTTCTCCAAGATTTCAAAGCCTCTTACTAATCTTCTTCAAAAAGATGTACCTTTTGTTTTTGATGATGATTGTAAGGAAGCTTTTGAAACTCTAAAGAAAGCCTTAACAACTGCTCCTATAGTTGAACCCCCTGATTGGAACTTACCTTTTGAAATTATGTGTGATGCTAGTGATTTTGTTGTAGGCGCTGTTCTTGGACAGCGAGTAGATAAAAAATTGAATGTTATTCATTATGCTAGTAAAACTCTTGATGCTGCTCAAAGAAATTATGCTACAACTGAGAAAGAATTGCTAGCTGTAGTCTTTGCTTGTGACAAGTTTAGATCCTATATTGTAGATTCAAAAGTTACAATTCATACTGATCATGCTGCAGTTAGATACCTAATGCAAAAGAAAGATGCTAAGCCAAGGCTTATTAGATGGGTACTTCTATTGCAAGAATTTGATTTGCATATTGTAGATAGGAAAGGTGCTGATAATCCTATCACTGATAATTTGTCTAGATTGGAAAATATTGCTTATGATCCTGTTCCTATTAATGATAGTTTTCCAAATGAACAATTGGCTGTAATAAAGGTGAGCTCGCGAGATAGCCCTTGGTATGCTGATTATGCTAACTTTATTGTGTCCAAGTACTTGCCTCCAACCTTTTCAGCCCAGCAAAGGAGGAAATTCTTTTATGACTTGAGGCATTATTTTTGGGATGACCCACAGTTATATAAAGAAGGAGTGGATGGTATTCTGCGAAGATGTGTTCCCGAATATGAACAACAAGAGATATTGAGTAAATATCATGGTAGTGCTTATGGAGGACATCACGCCGGAGATAGAACCGCGCAAAAGGTTCTACAATCAGGTTTTTATTGGCCAACTCTCTTCAAGGATGCAAGGAAGTTTATTTTGTCTTGTGATGAATGTCAAAGGGTTGGTAATATCTCCAGACGTAATGAAATGCCTATGAATTATACTCTTGTTATTGAACCATTTGATTGTTGGGGATTTGACTTCATGGGACCTTTTCCCTCTTCAGAAGGTAACACTCATATACTTGTCGTTGTTGATTATGTTACTAAATGGGTGGAAGCCATACCCACAAAAAGTGCTGATGGTGAGACCTCTTTAAAAATGCTTTTAGATATTATTTTTCCTCGATTTGGAGTTCCTAGATATTTATAACTGATGGAGGTTCTCATTTTATTCATGGTGGTTTTAGAAAAACTCTTGCTAAATATGGTATTAATCATAGAATTGCTTTTGCTTATCATCCTCAAACTAGTGGGCAAGTAGAACTATCAAATAGAGAGATTAAATCTATCTTGCAAAAGACTGTTAATAAAACTAGAAAGAATTGGGCTAGTAAATTGAAGGAAGCACTATGGGCTTATAGAACTGCATATAAAAATCCCATGGGAATGTCACCTTATAAAATGGTATATGGAAAAGCTTGTCATTTACCTTTAGAACTAGAGCACAAAGCTTATTGGGTTGTAAGAGAACTAAATAAAGATCCTAAACTTGCCGGTAAGAAGAGATTGCTACAATTGAGTTCTCTAGATGAATGGAGAAGTGAAGCCTATGAAAATGCTAAACTCTTTAAAGAGAAAGTTAAGAAATGGCACGATAGAAGAATTATCAAAAGAGAATTTAATATTGGAGATAAAGTCCTATTGTATCGGTCTCGTCTCAGATTCTTTGCAGGGAAATTACTCTCGAAATGGGAAGGACCATATGTCGTTGAGGAGGTGTATCGTTCAGGAGCAATTAAAATTAGCTCTCTCCAAGGCGATGCCTCACAAGTGGTGAATGGACAAAGACTCAAGCATTATATCTCAGGTGATTCTTATAACGAAGATGTTGATGTTATTCGAGTGGAAACACCGGAAGCTTTCATCAAAGGTCAAATTGACAGTCACAGAGTTCGACTTTGAATAGGTAACAGTACAGGTAATAAAAAGTTCGCGTTTTTACTTTCCGAACAATGATTTTTCTTGTTTTTGGAAAATATGAAAAATTACGAGATCGAAACGGTGTGGAGGAGTCGCACGAGGGCGTGCCCCATAGGCCGGCGCGGGCCCCAGCCTAGCCGCGCCGCCCTATGAGGTGACCACCTCGTTGCCCCTCTCCGACTCTGGTTCGACCTGGTACTTTCCTTATGACGTAAAAATTCCTACTATATAATCCCCCGGACCCCTGGAGGTCCGTATATCGTTTTCTCGACGTGTTTTGTTTCGAGCTGTTTTGCCAGGATCTGTTTTCAATCTAGAAGCACCATGGCCTCCAACAACAAGGGCAAGGGGCTTTCGGAGGAAGAAGTGAAGAGGGTGTCGTCAAAACAAGAGCAACAAGCCGTTGGGAGTAAGCAAATCTTGGTGGGATCTGTTGACACTCGACGTTCTTTCTCTCATAACTTGCAGGGACCCTTACCACCTGCTCTTAGCCTCGACTCTTTCCCTGAGTTGGAAGAAGCTCTACGGGTTACCGATGAGTTTTGTGATCAATACCGTGCTCTGAGAAGGGAAGTGGAGATACTTCAGGAGGAGAACAACCGACTTCGTAGAATGCTGGAATATTACTCGATTCCCATCACGAGGCTGCCACCGCCACTTTCAGATAACAATGAATCTCTTCGAGTCTTAGTGCAGAACTGCCAAACTGAGAAGCTGAAGCTGAAGGAGATCTTGAAGAATCGCGGGAAGGATTCATCATCACCACCACCGAAGGAGTAATTCATCATCGGTATTGGCATCCCCTTGGTTTGTTCCAAGCTTGGGGGAGTGTCGCGGTATCATATCATCACTATCTTTTACTTTTTACTATCAAGTAGTGTCATATCATGAGTAGGGAAGTTATCATATAAGATGGGTTGCAGTATGGAAGTATCTCTCCTTTAGTTGGTTGTCTATGTATCCCTTGGTGTGAGTTATCGTTATGAAATATTAATGAGAAGTCTTATCATTTACATATTGCACATCTTATTTTAGTTTGCAATCTCTATTATATGATTGATCTTGTTATTAGTATTGGTATCACTTTGGGAGCATTGAGTTAATCTATTTGGTTTTGGCAAACTTAGCATTGGTCAATAGCAACAACACTTTGAGATTTAAGTAGAAAAGAGAAATACATGTAGTTGCTTCATTGTCTTCCTTTCTTGTTAGCTCATAGCTTATTATTCTGAAGTTAAAATTGTTTGTGCTTACAAGGAAGATGCATGATTGTTTCTATCACATGTATATTTGTTTGTTTCCCTCAACTCTTGTGCTTGCTAATTAACCTTGCTAGCCAAAGACCTGTACTAAGAGGGAATGCTTCTCGTGCATGCAAACCTTAACCCAAACCTATGCCATTTGTGTCCACCATACCTACCTACTACATGGTATTTCCTGCCATTCCAAGTAAATACTTCATGTGCTACCTTTAAACAATTCAAAATTTACTATCTCTTATTTGTGTCAATGTTTTATAGCTCATGAGGAAGTATGTGGTGTTTTATCTTTCAATCTTGTTGGGCAACTTTCACCAATGGACTAGTGGCTTCATCCACTTATCCAATAATTTTGCAAAAAGAGCTGGCAATGGGGTTCCCAGCCCCGATTAATTAACCTTCATAATTTTACAAATAGATACTCCTCCATGGTATGTGATTGTTGGAAGGCACCCGAGGATTCGGTTAGCCATGGCTTGAGAAAGCAAAGGAGGGGAGGAGTGTCATCTAAATAAAATTAAAATAAAAAGGCACTCATTCATGGTATGAGATTGTTGGCAGGCACCCGAGGATTCGGTTAGCCATGGTTTGTGAAAGCAAAGGTTGGGAGGAGTGCCAACCTAAAATAAAACTTTATGGGAGCCGCTCTTCGAGAGTTTGTCTGGCAAGGGGGTTAGAGTACCCGCTACCATTCGTTGACAACAACAAACACCTCTCAAAATGTTACTTTTATTCTCTTTATATATGATTTCAAAACTGAAAAAGCTCTAGCACATGATTTAATCCCTGCTTCCCTCTGCGAAGGGCCTGTCTTTTACTTTATGTTGAGTCAGTAAACCTATTTCCCTCCATCTCAAGCAAGCATTAGAGTTGTTGTGATCAAACCATCTATATTGTGATTTACTTCATCATGTCTTTTACTCTTCCTTGTTTAGTACAAGTTTTATCCGAATGAATATAGCTTTGAAAGTTATCAATGATTATGAGGAGATTATTATGATTGAGTATGCAAGTTGTGCCATATAAACTTTAACATGAGAGCGCTGCTCGATAGATAAGTATAACCTGTTAATTGTTCTCTGACCAAGAACGAAGTTTGCCATCACCAATTATGATTTCTTATGCACCTTTATTCGTGATTACCTTATACTTGTTTCAAGTTGAATTATATGAGGAAGTTGTTCACTAGAATGTCTTGTGTGAATGAATGTGATGCTTCTTGTCCGTATTTTATTTATCGACTCTTCACTCCATAAACATGTGGTCTGTTTACCGAGTTCAGTTTCGCTTGGGGACAAGCGAAGTCTAAGCTTGGGGGAGTTGATACGTCCATTTTGCATCACTATTTTATATCATAATTTGCTGTTATTCATTGATACATTTCATATTTGGAGATGATACTTATGTTATTTCATCTATTTTGCATGTTTCATGATTATTGGAGGATCGCGCGGGAGTCGGATTCTGCTGGAAAAAGCGCCGTCAGAATGCAATATTTCGGAAGATCAACAATTGACGGAATTTATATGAAAAATCCTATTTTTCCAGAAGACGAAGGGAGCCAAAAGGAGGAGCCGAGGACCGCCGTGGTCCCACCCACCGAGGCGCGGGCCAAGGCCTGGCCACGCCGCCTTGTGGGGCCCCAGCCCCCTCTGGCCTCCTCTCCTTCGCGTATTTCTTCGTCCCGAAAACCTAAGCTCCAGAGGACGCGAGGAGTCACGGCCGCCTCTGCGGGGCGGAGAACACCAGAGAAAAGAGCTCTCCGGCAGGCTGGGATCCGCCGGGGAAATTCCCTCCCGGAGGGGGAAATCGACGCCATCGTCACCGTCATCGAGCTGGACATCATCTCCATCACCATCATCATCACCGTCGTCTCCACCGCTGCACCTCGTCACCGCTGTAACGATTTGGGGTGGATCTTGATTGTTTGATAGGGGAAACTCTCCCGGTATTGATTTCTACTTGTTATTGATGCTATTGAGTGAAACCATTGAACCAAGGTTTATGTTCAGATTGTTATTCATCATCATATCACCTCTGATCGTGTTCCATATGATGTCTCGTGAGTAGTTCGTTTAGTTCTTGAGGACATGGGTGAGGTCTAAATGTTAGTAGTGAATTATGGTTGAGTAATATTCAATGTTATGATATTTAAGTTGTGGTGTTATTCTTCTAGTGGTGTCATGTGAACGTCGACTACATGATACTTCACCTTTATGGGCCTAGGGGAATGCATCTTGTACTCGTTTGCTAATTGCGGGGTTGCCGGAGTGACAACCCGAGCCCCCGTTGGTATATCGATGCGGGAGGGATAGCAGGATCTCAGAGTTTAAGGCTGTGGTTAGATTTATCTTAATTACTTTCTTGTAGTTGCGGATGCTTGCAAGGGGTATAATCACAAGTATGTATTAGTCCTAGGAAGGGCGGTGCATTAGCATAGGTTCACCCACACAACACTTATCAAAACAATGAAGATTAATTAGCTATATGAAGCGAAAGCACTAGACTAAAATCCCGTGTGTCCTCAAGAACGTTTGGTCATTATAAGTAAACAAACCGGCTTGTCCTTTGTGCTAAAAGGATTGGGCCACTCGCTGCAATTGTTACTCTCGCACTTTACTTACTCGTACTTTATTCATCTACATCAAAACCCCCTGAATACTTGTCTGTGAGCATTTACAGTGAATCCTTCATCGAAACTGCTTGTCAACACCTTCTGCTCCTCGTTGGGATCGACACTTACTTATCGAAAATACTACGATACACCCCCTATACTTGTGGGTCATCACACTCTCAACCATTTGAAACAAGTCATGCTAAAACAATAAATACTAAGCATATGACAAGAATAACATCCAACATGACATGTTCAAGTCTATGCCACAGTCTAGACGAGCTTCTATTTGCATCACTATAGCCGTGAAATATTTTACTCGTATCCAACACCAATAAACTTATTTAAAATAACTCCCAGAGATGAAATACAATATGGACCAGAGAGCTAATCATACACAAATAAAGAATACTAACGTGCTCTGAACAAAATTCAAGTGAAAGAACAAGAGCTAAACGTAGTACCAGAAAACTAGAACACTCGCAGAACAATAACAGCGAAACTAGAGTGTTCTATGCAATTAAAAAGGAGTGGATCTTTCTCCAAAACAAATTTACCGGGATCCAACATATGCTACAACAAACAAAAAAAAACAAAACAAAATAAAATAAAGTAAAAATAAAGACGCTCCAAAAACAACACATAGCGTATGAAGCAATAAAAATATAGCGTATAGAGAGATGACATGTTGCTTTGTTGATGAAGAGGGGATGCCTTGGGCATCCCCAAGATTTGACGCTTGTACCTGTTGAATACGTCTTGGGTGCAGGGGCATCCCAAGCTTGAGATTTTGTCCATACTTCATCTCATCACATCATTCTTCTATCCCTACACTTGAAAACTTCCTTCATACAAAAACTTCGCACAATTCTTCATTAGTAGCATTAGTACAATCAAAATAAACAAATCCACTTGTATTCAGTACAAACATATATCAAATATCTATTAAAGCATTAGCTACTGTAGCAATCTCTCAAAAAGCTCTTTGATCAAAAGAACTCAAAAAGAAAGAGATTTAAGAGGAAAATGCAAATAGTGCAGAAATCTGTCAAAACAGAACAACAGGTAAAGATCGATTTTTACGAAAATGCTCTGTTGCTTATCTCGAAAAGTGGTCAACTAACGAAAGTTAGATAATAACCTGGGGCATATGCATAAACAATTACAGCTCAAAATTCCGCTCTGGATATTTTTACGAATATTATGGTAACAGCACAGAATCTGTTTTCAGGACATCAACTTTCCCAAACATTAATTTCTTCCTATTAGAGGCTATTTTGGCACAAAAACGAAATAAAAATGATAAGGAGTCATTACAGTAGTAATAACTTTCAAGACTCAACAAAATGAAAAATTATTGTAAATAAAACATGGGTTGTCTCCCATAAGCGTTTTTATTTAACGCCTTTCAGCCAGGCGCAGTAATTTGAGAAGATGCTCACATAAGAAATATGAATTTATTATATATTAAAGTACATTACGGGCTCACTAGAAATTAGAAAACTAGCTAGAAATCTCACAAAAAACAGAAACATCAGCCAGTCAATTAAACTAACTAACCAATCACAATCGTTGGATCTCGATAATACTCTATTAACGTTACAATTGAAAAGAATTACCCACTAATGCCATAGATTAAGTTTCACCATACCCCTTCAATCGCATTGTCTATCTAATTAAGATTACTACAACCCTAACGTGGAGAACATGTCCTCACGGACCTTACCACCGTTGCCATCTTCGTGCATGATGTCTTCGCCGCTGTTAGTTTTAGCTCAGTGCCCTCGGCCGGACGGTCGACTATGATGAGTCTACCATGCACTTGTAGATCGGTGGCATCAGGTTTCAGATACTATCATGTTTTAAATAGTATCATACATGTATCCCTAAACCAATGAGCTAGGTACAAGATCGGTGTTTGGTTCCAAGGAGAGAAAATCATGGGTACGGACTCCCTTGCATGTCTTCACGGACGCCCTCGTTGGGCCGCCACCGTCGTGCAGTCGAGGTCGCATTGATGCCCATGGCCGGCAGGCCGGCCAAATATGATGAATCTCCCCGTCCATGTTCATCGGGTGGACCCAGGTTTCAAATTTGTATCTCATGCATCACTATATCAAGGATCTAGGTAAAAGATAAGTTGAAGACTTGCCTTGCATACATTAGCTATAAGATCACCGTTGTTGCATACAGTAGCTATAAAATTGTCGTCGTCGTCGCCATTGAGTTTGGATTCGTGCCTCGGCCGGCCGGCCGTGACGACTATACCACATACATGTATATGGACGATCTAAGATTTCTGACTTTTATCATGCATGCATCTCTATAGCAACGGGCTAGCTACGTATTTGTGCTGAGGAACACATAGAGCCCACCCATAGATGCAGCTCATTAGTTTCACGGAAAAGGAAAAAAATCAAGAGCTCTGTCTATAGAACTAAAAGAGCTCCCTCTATAGATCTAAAAAAATCGAATTTCATCTCTCTTGGGTGGAGCTACACGACCATACCTTCTCGGCATCGTCATATCAGATCCGGTCATCCAGTAGCACGTCTCATCTCTCGAGAGATCTTCCGGCAAGAAAGAATCGAGCTGGACGTCCCTAGCGAGAAGGTATATGCAAAGCTCTTTTCCTCATTTGACCTGAGAGATAATCAATGAATACGACATGCACATATGGATTGTTTTAACAGGCAGTAGCAAATAGAAATGCTGGTAGTTTAGGTTACTCGATCTGTTTTCTGCCCATAGTCCACAACACATAGCGAATATAGATACACATACCCTGTTTTTGTTTTGTTGATTAGAAGGTTGACAAATCTCTATAGACTGTATGCTATATTATACAAGATTAGCTTGAGCACTGAAAATATAATATCACGTGCATGTTCCTAGCTACCAGGTGTGATCTTGAGGCATTCTCCGATTTATCTTGTAGCTACTATCAGTTAGATAAATTAGCCTGAATTATGGACATTACCCTAGATTTGGTCGTTGTTCTAAGATGGTAAAGATGTGATAAGATCAAGCAATTGCTCTAAGAAATTTAGTGGTCTGCACTAACCACCAAATCCCTCCCCTTGTAGTGTAGAGCGTGGCATGGATCATTATAGAATCAAAGAGAATACATGAAGTACACACAATCACTTTGGTTTGCTCTAAATTTTGTCAGAACAACACCACTTTGTAAATTCGTTTTCCTTTTCTGTTTTATCTCTTCTGAATTTAGCTGCAACTATTTTATTTGCTATCACGTGGCTTCTCATACAACGAATCCATTTCCTTATCAAGTTATAATTGATGGTCATCCATAAACTAGCAACTGGCGTCTTGACTGTTGAAAGTGTATACCATAATTTATTATATTTACTTTGTGCCCACTATTTATATAGAATTTGTTCATCTAGACGGCAAAGTTTGGAAGAAAAATACTATATCTTTATGATTCTGCATCTCTCTGTTCGCAGAACAGTTCTTTAGGCGCCGGCATCATCGTCAATTGTGCATATGTAAATCAATGGAATTCATCAGAAGGAATTTTTTTCTTACAACCATTGAGCTCCAAATAATTTTCATACAACAAATAATGCATTTATATATCTCTACGATCTACATGATATTATATTGACAAATTCCCCTTGATACGTCTCAAACGTATCTATAATTTCTTATGTTTCATGCTAGTTTTATGACAATACATACATGTTTTATTCATACTTTATATCATTTTTATGCATTTTCCGGTACTAACCTATTAACAAGATGCCGAAGCGCCAGTTCCTGTTTTCTGCTGTTTTTTGTTTCAGAAATCCTACACAGGAAATATTCTCGGAATTGGACAAAACAAAAGCCCACGGCCCTATTTTCCACGGAGGATTCCAGAACATCGAAGAAGAGTCGGAGGCGGCC
This sequence comes from Lolium multiflorum, assembly GCA_030979885.1. NCBI lineage: Eukaryota > Viridiplantae > Streptophyta > Magnoliopsida > Poales > Poaceae > Lolium > Lolium multiflorum. Next base: position 113,027,835 of record CM061752.1, on the reverse strand, counting down.
AGCAGGGGGGCCACCCCATAGGGCGGCGCGGCCAGGCCCCCTGCCGCGCCCAGGTATGGGGAGCCCACCCCCTGGCTCCCCGACGCTGCCTTTTCGCCTATATATTCCTTCGTATCGGAAAACCCTAGTACCGAGAGCCAAAATACGAGAAAAGTTACTGAGACGCCGCCGCCGTCAATCCCATCTCGGGGGATTCTGGAGATCTCCTCTGGCACCCTGCCGGAGAGGGGAATCATCACCGGAGGGCTCTACATCACCATGCCCGCCTCCGGACTGATGCATGAGTAGTTCATTCTTGGACTATGGGTCCATAGCAGTAGCTAGATGGTTGTCTTCTCCTATTATGCCATCATGTTTAGATCTTGTGAGCTGCCTATCATGATCAAGATCATCTTATTGTAATGCTACATGTTGTGTTTGTTGGGATCCGATGAATATGGAATACTATGTCAAGTTGATTATCGATCTATCATATATGTGTTGTTTATGATCTTGCATGCTCTCCGTTGCTAGTAGAGGCTCTGGCCAAGTTGATACTTGTAACTCCAAGAGGGTATTTATGCTAGATAGTGGGTTCATGCCTCCATTGAATCTGGGACAGTGACAGAAAGTTCTAAGGTTATGGATGTGCTGTTGCCACTAGGGATAAAACATCAATGCTTTGTCTAAGGATATTTGTATTGTTTACATTACGCACATTACTTAATGCAATTGTCTGTTGTTTGCAACTTAATACTGGAAGGGTGCGGATGCTAACCCGAAGGTGGACTTTTTAGGCATAGATGCATGCTGGATAGCGGTCTATGTTCTTTGTCGTAATGCCCTAAGTAAATCTCATAGTAGTCATCATGATATGTATGTGCATTGTTATGCTCTCTCTATTTGTCAATTGTCCAACTGTAATTTGTTCACCCAACATGTTATTTATCTTATTGGAGAGACACCACTAGTGAACTATGGACTCCGGTCCATTCTTTTACATCTGAAATACAACCTACTGTAATCATTGTTCTCTGTTGTTCTTTGCAAGCAAACATCATTCTCCACACCATACGTTTAATCCTTTGTTTACAGCAAGCCGGTGAGATTGACAACCTCACTGTTAAGTTGGGGCAAAGCATCTTGATTGTGTTGTGCAGGTTCCACGTTGGCGTCGGAATCATGGGTGTTGCGCCGCACTCCTCTTCACCAACAACCTTCACGTGGCCTTCATCTCCTACTGGTTCGATAAACCTTGGTTTCTTACTGAGGGAAAACTTGTTGTCGTACGCATCACACCTTCCTCTTGGGGTTCCCAACGGACGTGTGCTTTACCGTCACAAGAAGCTACTTTCTGGCGTCGTTGCAATCCCTGTCCACGCGGGCTTCTCTGGCGCCGTTGCGGGAGATCAAGACACACTGCAAGGGAGTCTCTCACACCCAATCTCTTTACTTTGTTTATTGTCTTGCTTTATTTTATTTTCTGTCTTGTTTGCTTTCTTTATATCAAAAACACACAAAAAATTAGTTACTTGTTTTACTTTATTTAATTTGGTTTTGCTTTATTTATTTTTATTATTGCTAAAATGAGTAATCCTGAAGTTGAAGTTCGTTCGTTTAAGCAACAAGGGGAGAAAGTATTAAAGATGCTTGGTATAGAATTAGTGATGCTCATCATAGATGCACTAAGAAACACTCCACTATTATCCTCCTTAGGAACTTTTATGTTGGTATCTCTAGCTGGAATAGGTATGTTCTTGATACTCTTGCAGGGGTAATTTCCTAGGTACTCCTGCTTTAGAAGCTAGTTGCATTATTGAGAGTCTAGTTGGAATACCACCTGTTAATGAAGCTAAAATTGAAATCTCTCTTGAGGATGTCATGAAAAAGTTGGAGGCCATAGAGAAAAATCTTCCAAGTGTTGAGACTAAATTGGGAATATTACTTGATAATACTGATAAACTTGATAAATCTCTAGGAGGAATTAATGAAAGAATTGATGTCTTAGAAACTTGTGCTATCCATGATAATCAAACCCATAGGATTGGTGAACTTGAAGAAGCTATGGGAACCTTGGGTTCAACCTTTTCTTCTCTTAAGTTTAAGGAGAAAGCTTATGTGGGTAAGGAGCAAAAGTTCATGTATGTCTCTAAGATGCCTAAGCCAAAGAATCATTATGAGCTTAAAATTGATAAAACCCTTAGTACCACTATGGGAAATTTAGATAATGGAGCATCTAAGATACCTATTGCGACAAGTTGTGTTTTTAAGTAAAATCATGATGTTGATGTTTCTTCTCTTGATGTTACTTGATTTACATTTTCTGCGCCTAGCTGAAAGGCGTTAAAGAAAAGTGCTTATGGGAGACAACCCATTATTTTACTACAGCAATTTTTGTCTTATATTTGAGTCAAGGTGATTGTTACTACTGTAGTAATACCTTTGTATCTTTACTTTATTGCATTGTTGTGCCAAGTAAAGTCTTTGATAGAAAGTTGATACTTGATTTGGATTTATGCGCAGAAACATATTTCTATCTGTCACGGTTTTGCGTTTTTCTCTCTGTAGAAAATTCGTAAAATCTTGAAAAAAGTTCATGAGTAATCCTCAGATATGTACGCAACTTTCATTTAATTTGAGCTTTTTCATCTGAGCATGTTAAGTGCCTCGAAAAAAATCGTCTTTACGGACTGCTCTGTTTTGACAGATTCTGCCTTTTATTTCGCATTGCCTCTTTTATTGTGTTTGAGTGGATTTCTTTGCTCCATTAAATTTCAGTAGCCTTGGGTAATGTCCAGAAGTATTGGGAATGATTGTGTCCTTGCTGAACATGTGAATTTTTGATTATGCACTAACCCTCTAATGAGATTGCTTTGAGTTTGGTGTGAAGGAAGTTTTCAAGGATCAAGAGAGGAGGATGATATAATATGATCAAGAAGAGTGAAAAGTCTAAGCTTGGGGATGCCCTCGTGGTTCATCCCTGCATATTTCAAGAAGACTCAAGCATCTAAGCTTGGGATGCCCAAGGCATCCCCTTCTTCATCAACAACTTATCAGGTCACCTCTAGTGAAACTATATTTTTATTCGGTCACATCTTATGTGCTTTACTTGGAGCGTCTGTGTGCTTTTATTTTTGTTTGTTTTTGAATAAAATTGGATCCTAGCAATACTTGTGTGGGATAAAGACACGCTCCGCTTTTTCATATGAACACTGGTGTTCTTCGTTTTACTTTTAATGTTCATGGCGAAAGTTGAAAGCTACTGCATTTATTGCTATTTGGTTGGAAACAGAAAATGCTTCATGTGGTAATTGGTATATTGTCTTGAATAATTTGATACTTGGCAATTGTTTTGAGCTCTCAAGTAGATCATGTTTACTCTTGCATCATGTAGTTTAAACCTATTAGTGGAGAACTACCGTAGAGCTTGTTGAAATTTGGTTTGCATGATTGGTCTCTCTAAGGTCTAGATATTTTCTGGTAAAAGTGTTTGAGCAACAAGGAAGACAGTGTAGAGTCTTATAATGCTTGCAATATGTTCTTATGTAAGTTTTGATGTACCGGTTCATACTTGTGTTTGCTTCAAACAACCTTGCAAGCCAAAGCCTTGTACTGAGAGGGAATGCTTCTCGTGCATCCAAAACCTTGAGCCAAAACCTATGCCATGTGTGTCCACCATAACTACCTACTATGTGGTATTTTTCTTCCATTCCAAGTAAATACTTCATGTGCTACCTTTAAACAATTCAAAAGTTATTATCTCTTATTTGTGTCAATGTTTTATAGCTCATGAGGAAGTATGTGGTGTTTTATCTTTCAATCTTGTTGACAGACTTTCACCAATGGACTAGTGGCTTCATCCGCTTATCCAATAATTTTGCAAAAAGAGCTGGCAACGGGGTTCCCAACCCCAATTAATTAACTTTCATTAATAATTCTCTTCACATGTTTTGCCCTGATTCATCAGTAAGCAACTTAATTTTGCAAATAGACACTCCTCCATGGTATGTGAAATGTTGGAAGGCACCCGAGGATTCGGTTAGCCATGTCTTGTGAAAGAAAAAGGTTGGGAGGAGTGTCATCCATAAATAAAACTAAAGTACATGTGTAAACAAAAGAGAAGAGGGATGATCTACCTTGCTGGTAGAGATAACGTCCTTCATGGGAGCCGCTCTTTGAAAGTCTGCTTGACGAGGGGGTTAGAGTGCCCACTACCATTCGTTGACAACAGCAAACACCTATCAAAACTTTACTTTTATGCTCTCTATATGATTTCAAAACTTGAAAAGCTCTAGCACATGATTTAATCCTGCTTCCCTCTGCGAAGGGCCTTTCTCTTACTTTATGTTGAGTCAGTTTACCTACTTCCTTCTATCTTAGAAGCAAACACTTGTGTCAACTGTGTGCATTGATTCTTACATACTTGCTTATTTGCACTAATCATGTTACTTTGTGTTGACAATTATCCATGAGATATACATGTTGAAAGTTGAAAGCAATTACTAAAACTTAAATCTTTCTTTGTGTTGCTACAAAACCTTCTATGAAGAATCTATTGCTTTATGAGTTAACTCCTATGCAAGACTTTTTGATGCTTGTCTTGAAAGTACTATTCATGAAAAGTCTTTGCTATATGATTCAGTTGTTTAGTCATTATCTATTTGTTAACAAACTATAGACCATTGCTTTGAGTCACTTCATTCATTTCATATGCTTTACAATAGTATTGATCAAGATCATGTTGGTAGCATGTCACTTCAGAAATTATTCTTTTTATCGTTTACCTACTCGAGGGCGAGTAGGAACTAAGCTTGGGGATCCTTGATACGTCTCAAACGTATCTATAATTTCTTATGTTCCATGCTAGTTTTATGACAATACCTACATGTTTTATTCATACTTTATATCATTTTTATGCATTTTCCGGTACTAACCTATTAACAAGATGCGAAGCGCCAGTTCCTATTTTCTGCTGTTTTTGGTTTTTAAATCCTACATAGGAAATATTCTCGGAATTGGACGAAACAAAAGCCCACGACCCTATTTTCCACGGAGGATTCCGAACATCGAAGAAGAGTTGGAGCGGCGGAGAGGCCACCCCATAGGGCGCGGCCGGGCCCCTGCACGCGCCCGTGTATGGGAGCCCACCCCAGCTCCCCGACGCTGCCTCTTCGCCTATATATTCCTTCGTATCGGAAAACCCTAGTACCGAGAGCAAAATACGAAACGTTCCAGAGACGCCGCCACCGTCAATCCCATCTCGGGGGATTCTGAAGATCTCCTCTGGCACCCTGCCGGAGAGGGTAATCATCACCGGAGGGCTCTACATCACCATGCCCGCCTCCGGACTGATGCGTGAGTAGTTCATCCTTGGACTATGGGTCCATAGCAGTAGCTAGATGGTTGTTGTAACGCCCCACTTTTGCAACCTTGATTAATTGTCCTTATTGCAAAAATCAGGGGGAACAAAAACTTTTTTCTATAGACTAATTAAGATGAATTGCCTTGATCTGTTTGTTATGATGAATTGCCTTGATCTGATGGTAGATGAATTGTCTTGATTTGCTTGTTGAGTTTTGTCTTGAGCTACCTCATAGAACAACACCCTAGTGGTTAAACAAGCAACTCACCAAATAAAACACATGTGTGGCTTAGGAAGAATTGTTTTCCTTTTTACTACATTAAACTCATCTCCTGATGGCAACATGAGTATGCCATCTTGATATTCCTCTTTGTGTTAGTCTAGCTCAAACCATCCTTGAATCCAAAATTTGGGATCATCTACCCTCATCACATCCTTCTCTTATACCCACTCATCATGGTTGATTCTGAAGCCAAGTCAACAATTTGTTTTGGCAGGCTTATAAGTTCCAGACTTTGGCAGTTGATATCTAAGCAACCACCACTGTTATTGGTGATCTTAGTGCATGGATCCCATCTATGCAACACCCTCTTCAACCTCCACGTCTTGCATGTCTCAGTCAATCCTTGCAGCTCATATATTCAACTTGATCTTGTACCCTATTCAATGATTCAACACTAGATCACTTCCTTCAATTTTACCTCTTGTTTTTATTCAAGTTTAATCTTCACAAAACCAAGAGTGGAATGATGGGTACATTTTGTAGCCACCATCTACCCTTGAGAACACTCCTCCCTAAATTAGTTTCCTCTCCCAAAAACCCTATTGTTTTCCTTCTCTAGTTTTGATCACAAAACTACTTCTAGTTTTATTAAATCTTTTCAAGATAATTCTTCAAAGAAAACAAGGAACTGAAATGGATTTTGTTTCTCATCCCATTTCTACCAAGTACTGATTTATAAAACATTATTTTCTATCTTGCCCTCTTTTTAGCAAAAGGCTTGTTTATGGTACTTATACCATTCCTTGTTTCCCTCTTGCTTATTTTACATTTGAGAAAAACTCTACTTTGCTTGAGAAAGTAAGTAGAATATTTTGAACTCCTATGTTCCAACTAGTTTTATCTCAACATTTTCAAATTCCATTCCACTTGGGTTCATCCCCAATTGTCTCTAGACAATTGAGGTGTGTCATATACCTTTCAATTGAATTCTATCTCAAATGACAACTCTTGCACATCTTGTGTATCCCTCTGATCTACCACATTGTATCCCCTCATCCTCCAATTCTTGATCATGTAGATGATCATTTGATACTTTCAAATCACTCCCAATTGACCTCTTATTTGTGGAGCAACTTATATTCATCATACCCATCTCAATCATCTATTCTTTTCCATCATGAATTGATGACTAATGTCAATATATTCATCCTTGTGAGTATATGGTTACTTCACTCACCATCTCTCTTAACCCTGCTCTATCATTAACTAAACCACCATCACCATCCCATCTATCTAGACATGCTCATGCATTGTTGCATGTGGTGAATCCCAATCCTTTCAAAATTGAATTCAAATAAAAACTTCTAATCATCAACTATACCTTTGGGTCTATTTTCAGCTTATGTTTGCCACAACCAAAGTGGTAACAATTATCCTTATAGTACTTATCACCTCACACTTCTTTTTATCTACATGTATCTACTCCTATTCTTATCATCATCAAAGTCACTCATTGACATTATCTCCTCAACATCATGCCTATACCTATTCACATGGATGTTGTGCCTCTCCCTCACATTGTTCACTTGTGTTTGGCAAGAATGGAGCCGGCCAAATTGTGTATGCATGGCAATTTCGGCCAGCCATGCCTCTCCATTTTTCTTCCTCTACAAGACTTGCCTCCCACCTAACCCAATCACTAAATGGGCAGCCACCCATCTTAGCCAATCACAAAGGAGGCAGCCAACCCCCTCTCCCTATAAATGGCCCTTGGCCGGCCACCTCCTCTCCTTTGCCTCATTTCTTTTCACTCCCTACTCTTTCCTCCACTCCCTCACACTCTCCTCCTCCACTTCCCCACGAAATGCTGCTGCCCCTTGCTCCCATGGCCGGACATGGCCATGAAAACCAGCCAAGATGCAGCTCCCCTCCTCCCTCAAGCTTCCCCTCACCATGAGAGCATCTCTCTCACTCTCTTCTCCCCTAACCCTAGCTGAATCCCTCTCTATTTCTCCTTTCTCCTCTCACAAGATTGGATCTTGATGCAGGTGCATGTTGGTCCAAGCATGGAGAAGGTTGAGCAATCCTCAGATCTGAAGCTCTTGAACTAAGTTCGTCCAAAACCTTGCAGTAATTTCTGCTATCTTGCTATTTCAGATTCTGGTACGATTTTGTAAAATCCGCAAAACTCGTGTGCAGATCCAAATCGAGTGATTCAAAGTTCCACGGATAGATCTTCAAAAGATCTACAACTTGGCATTGGTCTCATCCTAAAATTCGTTACAAATTTTACTAGGTAAATAAAGTTCTGTAAACATGCAGAATCACTGTTTGTTAGATTTGTTCCGTTTTACAAAACCTTTTTGAGCAAACTCAACTGTGGGTGAAATCCCTCTTCACTACCTTCATTTTGGCGTTGGTTTCACTTCAAATGACCTCCTGAAACTGAAATGGTTCACAGATCAAGATCTGGTCAGATCTGACTTTGTCGAATTAAACCAGGAGCTTGGAAACGAATTTTTAGATGAAACAAGTTGGGTAAGAACCATCTTTTCAATACCTTTCAGATGCAGCTGACCTCATATTTTTATGAGTTGTGTACAATTTTTGGTGAATTAAACATGTTCTGTGTGTTCTGCAGATATGGCTGTTAGCTTTTAAATCACCAAAAATCCATTTTTGAACCAAATTGAGTGATTCCAATTCTGTAGGACTACTGAATGTTTTGTTAATCATCTCAAATAAGTTTCAAGCCTTTATCTGTTCTGTAACTCCAGAGAGAAAGCAAATGGTACGATATGCAGTAAACTTGTCAATCCATTTGTGAGAGTTTCAGAAACAATTTGAACCCAAATCCAATTGTGTATGCATCTCTGTTTAAATACCTTTCAAATGCCAGTGGCCTCATATTTTTAGGATGTTTCTACGATTTATGGCTTACAGATCTTGTTTTTTGTACAGTCAGATTCAAAGAAATTCCTAAAATAGTAGGATTAACCTTTTTGGGTGATTCCAATTGGGTTAGTCTTGTATTAGTACTGGTCATCTAGGAAAAATATTATTAGTCTCTGTTCATACATATTTGTTGCTGTTAGTAATGTTTATGTGTGACATGCATTGTTGAAGCAAAACTTTTCGGTTTATTTAAAACCCTTGACCAACTCTTTTTAGTAGAGATGGGCAACCTTTGTTTTATGCTTGCAAACCAAAACCTCTGCAACTTAACATTAGCTCTTTTGTTTTGCTTAAGTTTCCAAATGATGTGGAATATGGTTTGCTTCCTATTTTGGATGTAGTGTTATGTGAACAAATTAAATTAGGAAAACTGTTTTCTACTTTTCCAAAAATGTTTGAAAATGTTTTGTGAATGTATTTGATGTCAAACTAATGCTCTTGTCCTCTTTATGATGTTATCTACCAGGGGGTACTTAGCTTGTGCCATGGTGATACCGAGAGAGGCAATTGCTAAGTTGTGATACTCTCATACCTTTACTAGGTAAATAAAATGGGTTCTCTTTAAGTTGTTTGTGGTATCTATAAGTCCTTAGTATGTTATACCGTGGCTGCATGGTTAGTTGTTGATTGTTGAATGTTGTCTTGTTGATGCAATGTGATTGATTGTGTTCCTTTTATATTTTTCGGCGATAGATGCGAACAATTCCGGAGAAGAAGAAGAAGTGGAATCGGATGAGAAGATTATTTATATTGTTGGGATTCATATATTGATGGAGTTGAAGAAGTACAGGGACAAATAAGCCAAGGCAAGCCATCTTTTGATCTCTGAGTTGTGTCTAGTTGGATGTCATTTGTTGATATCCAAAGCACCTTGATTCTATGTGTGTTGTTCTCTTTATTATTGTCATCTATGTATGGTTGCTAGTGGGGTACTCCCTAGTGGTGATACTCCACTATTATCTTTGTGATTATGGGATGCATGGTATCATGGCCGTGCTATTCCTCTTGGTTATCTTGTATGCTCGACTTGAGCATGTTCCATCTCAAGATAATGACTTACACTACACCCACCACTTTTGTAGTATAGAGGTATCAATGTCATGATCTTGGTGTATTCTCAACTTGAGAGGAGTATGCCGTGTACCCATTGGAGAGTATGTTGGATAGTGATAATCCACTATCTAAGTTGTATTTTTAGCACCACAAATCTGAAAGTATAATCCTCCTTGTGTTGTCATAGTACATGCTTACCTTAAGCAAGTATGATCCACTCCATTACCCCTTTTTACACCATCTATGGCGTGATGACTCTCATCTCGGCCGTAGTGCAATAGTAGTTCCACTCATGAAACTATAGGTTGGGAACCCCTCAAGGCTTACCTTGTTGTAAATGTTTGTGAAAACCTTGGGTAAGTTAACTCTACCCAAGTGTATGTTTTGGAAAGACAAGGTCTTTGGACAAGGATGTTGGAGGAATATGGTTGGTTGTTGGCAAGTAAAGAAAGTGTGGGTGAAATGTTTTCAAAGGAGCACTGTGTATAAGTGTTCGCCGTCCCAACTTTTTATCGCGCAACCACACTACCCTGGTGTGGGACGGGGCTTAGCCCATAGTTTGTTGAAGCTGGCAGGAGCACCCTTCACAACTTTCTAGGGGGGGTCACGACGACCTCCGACGCTGGGTTGCGCTCTGGAGGAGGCAATACACTGTCTTAACGATAGCCGGACGATTACTGAGGGTCTTCTGTCATGGCGCCGGAGATACGCTCAAAAGGAGGTATGCTGCCGGGGTGCCGGGAAGGGGTAAGCCCGCAGGGAAGGACTCGTGCCAGTGGAGATGGGCGAAAGGTTATGTCCGGGTATCCGCGTGGCATATGATGTTATGCGGGGATGATGCCCACACGATAGGTATCCGGATAGTTGTGGGGAAGGTGTGCAAACTCTGCAGAGTCAAATCTATTCGAATAGCCGTGTCCGCGGTCATGGACAAGTTGAAATGGCCATACTTAACCTGGGCTTGAGTTTTGTTTTGAAAATTCTTTGCAAAGGAAATGTTGTGTTGGATGTACCGGAAGGGTACGGAAAAAGGGCGTGTGTAGACCATATGGAGATGGTCGTGGAAAAATAAGACCAAGTGGGGAACTCTTTCCTAGTGTTTCATGTAGAGGAGCTCTTATTTAACAAAGATATCGAGATGTCATAGGACTTCCCTAGCATCCACATCAAATGAGATGGCGGTATGCTAACTCTTCTTTAATAAAGACATAGAGATGTCATAGGACTTCCATAGCGCCCGCATCACTTGAGATGTCGGAACGCTACCTCTTCCATAAAGATATAGAGATGTCATAGTTATCTTTTGAAGTATCTTCTTCAATAAAGATATAGAGATGTCATAGTACCACCTTAGTGTCCCCTTCAATTGAGACGCCGGGACGCTATATCCACAAGAGAAACTATTTATCTTTCACATGCTATATCCACAAGAGAAACTATTTCTCTTCCACATGCTATTTCCACTAGTGAAATTAGCTCTTCCCTCTTGTCATCTTAGATTAGCACTTGTTATCTTGCACTCTTGCAAAGTACCTTTCTTGATGGTTTGCGAGTACAATTCCAAATGTACTCACGGCTTTGTCCCTGGATATTTACTTGGCCAGACTTGGAGGAACACGACAGATGAAGAAGGAGTTGGCGATGTCTATGCGAGCTAGGAACATCTTCCCAGTCAGTTGCCTATAGGGTTATGGCAGATGACTTGGGTACTGCGCTGCTGAAGTGATGATGCTACTCTGATGTTTAGTTAAGCCCTTCGAGGCTATTATGTAAGTATTGGTCATGTGACCATGTTGTAATTTTCTTATTCCGCTTTGTAATGGATGGTGTAATTTGATATCAGTTCGGTTATGTGTTCACGGCGCACTGATCATGGGATCGTGAACTGTATACATAACAGGGAATTTCGGACAGCTAGTCCGGGGTCCCCACAGAGCTGGTATCAGAGCTATCCTGACTGTAGGAGATCTTAGTTAGCATGGACGTTAGTTAGGAAACAAGTACTTGGGGAAAAACTATTTATGAAACAAATTCCTTCTTTAGTCGGAAGCATAGCTTCTACTCCTCTTATTTCCTCAAAACTTCTAAATTCTTATCTCTCCGCTTTAGAAATGTTTGAAGGTTCTTAATCTATTGTCTCTTCTACTTCAAACTTACATATTGGACGATGTCCCGAAACTCAGACCGGAGATTCGAACTCAAAGATGGAGCGATCCCTCCAGAAGACTCATGTATCTCCAACAACAGCTATTGAAGATTGTATGCCGACTTAGTCGTGCTCATGTAGGGATGATAACATCATATCTTTGGTTTTCACCAAAGTATGTCAAAGATCTGACCTTGTTCCTCCATGGGCTTGCACTTTTTGCAGTCGTCAGGAGTCAAGTCCTCAGTTTCTTGACTAGTAATTTTTAGGCCAGCCACGAGAAGATCTCGACTTCGGGAGCACCTCAACAGCTACCTCTTCGAAGACCTCATGTTTCCGGGATGTCGAGACTAGAAGTTCTACACAGTTTTCTCCTCCGCCTCAACATCAATGACTCAACACCCGGCCCCTTCACCACCAACTGCTACAAGGATCCAAGTTGAAGCTGATGCTGACGATATGAAGACGTCAACATATGTGACCAGCCCCAAACCTATAGGATGGATAGGAAAAACTCAATCGCTTCGATTGAGCTACCCCCACGTGTTAGGTATCCCTAGATACTTAGAGTGCCTTGTTTGGTATGCTGATTGCTTGTAGTTCCCTAGTGTGCTGCCTTGAGTGTTTGTATCTGTTTGTTGTGTGCATGTATGTCTTGCTATTTAGACGTTCCCGCCCTTTTTAATTGTTTGAAATTTGTAAAACAAAAATTAAAAATGGAAATCTGCCAGTGTACTGTTTTGCTAATAAAAATAGTTTGGTAGCTCCGATTGATGTGATTCAAATTGCACTAGAACCAGTATGAAATTATCTTTCAGATGCCTCTGACCTTGTATTTTTAGGATTTTTGTGCGATTTTGAATAAATAAAACTTGATCACTGTTTCTGGTTAGTATTCTGAGTCTCAAAAATTGAAAAATAAATATTTTTGAATGATTCCAATTGTGTTGATCTTGTTTTGTTACTGTGCATCTAGGAAAAATACCAGTAGCCTCTGTTAGTGATATTTTGTCTCTGGTTATGATTGTATGGGTGTCACATGCAATGATAGGATTAAAGTTTGCCTCGCCGATGTATTGCTAACTGCTAGTTAGTTGGGTAGATTAACGAAAGACTCTAACTCTAAACCCGTTAGCAGTTGTTTTTCAACCGTCAGGGAAACTAACCCAGACCCCTATCTAGGCTAACTTCCTTCAAGATCAGCCGAAGCATCTCTACTACGTCAAGAAAGCAGAAGCTCCAACCTTCAAGAGTGACTGCACCTCTACCAAAAGACATACTAACTTGGTCCGACCTTGGAGTATAATCACGCTAACCTCGAGGATATCTTCTTGAAAACCACCCCCTAACACACCGTCTAACCCGTTGAGTGAACAATAGCGTCAAAGCCAAGCTACATCACATGGTTCATCTGGTCCTCATCAAGTGAAGACTCCTGAAGATACCTCAAGAACTCAAGACTAGGTGCAACTTACCCGCTCACCAACTGGTATAAGTCAGCACCGACCCGCCAACTGAAGATTGTCTTCGACGACCTTTGTTGCTGCTTCATATGGATACCAACCAGGAGTTTCATCAACTTACTAACTCACCGCGTGTCCCATATGGTTTAGTTAACACCGTGAGTGCCTTTTCAAGCCGTGGTCTGCACGTCTCCCCTGAAGGTTCTTCAACTGAACAAGGAAGATCGACGACTTCTTCAGAAGCCCTCGACAGGACCTCAAGGCAGACGCTCTGAGTTTTACCGAAAGCCCGATGAAAAATCTTAAGGGCCACTAAAAATTGGAGCTGGCCCTAAAATTTTCCACCTTTCTAAAACACCGTTGGGAACTTGGGATGCACTAATTCCCCTCGAAGCTATGGACTACACAACTCCCTCTGAAGATGTTGACTCAAGACAAGAGATCGATGACTTCTCCAAAAAAGCGCCCGACAAGACCCGTGGCTGAAGCTCTAAATATTCAGGAACCCCGATGAACAATTTTAAGGGTGGAAGACTTCGTCTCCCACTAAAATTTAAAGCTAACTCTAAAAAGTTTTCAACCCTACTAAAGAACCGTTGGAGTGCACTAACCCTCTCACAGTCTTGAACCTCCGCTAGGATCGTGAAGAAGCTACATATCCAACACCTGCATGGGGTAGTCAACCTCTTCATGAAGCTCGCCATCGGTAGGAATCCATCATGTCTCCCAGAAGATAAAGCAACGACCTTCTCAACAATGGCACATCTACAGAAGAATGGACTCTAACTTTCGTTAAGCTTTACAACCCCTCTAGTTCTGCGCTCAGTAATCTCGGGACGAGATTATTTTAAGGGTGGAAGAGTCTGTAACACCCCACTTTTGCAACCTTGATTAATTGTCCTTATTGCAAAAATCAGGGGGAACAAAAACTTTTTTCTATAGACTAATTAAGATGAATTGCCTTGATCTGTTTGTTATGATGAATTGCCTTGATCTGATGGTAGATGAATTGTCTTGATTTGCTTGTTGAGTTTTGTCTTGAGCTACCTCATAGAACAACACCCCTAGTGGTTAAACAAGCAACTCACCAAATAAAACACATGTGTGGCTTAGGAAGAATTGTTTTCCTTTTTACTACATCAAACCTCTCTCCTGATGGCAACATGAGTGTGCCATCTTGATTTTCCTCTTTGTGTTAGTCTAGCTCAAACCATCCTTGAATCCAAAATTTGGGATCATCTACCCCTCATCACATCCTTCTCTTATACCCACTCATCATGGTTGATTCTGAAGCCAAGTCAACAATCTGTTTTGGCAGGCTTATAAGTTCCAGACTTTGACAGTTGATATCTAAGCAACCACCACTGTTATTGGTGATCTCAGTGCATGGATCCCATCTATGCAACACCCTCTTCAACCTCCACGTCTTGCATGTCTCAGTCAATCCTTGCAGCTCATATATTCAACTTGATCTTGTACCCTATTCAATGATTCAACACTAGATCACTTCCTTCAATTTTACCTCTTGTTTTTATTCAAGTTTAATCTTCACAAAACCAAGAGTGGAATGATGGGTACATTTTGTAGCCACCATCTACCCTTGAGAACACTCCTCCCTAAATTAGTTTCCTCTCCCAAAAACCCTATTGTTTTTCCTTCTCTAGTTTTGATCACAAAACTACTTCTAGCTTTATTAAATCTTTTCAAGATAATTCTTCAAAGAAAACAAGGAACTGAAATGGATTTTGTTTCTCATCCCATTTCTACCTAGTACTGATTTATAAAACATTATTTTCTATCTTGCCCTCTTTTTAACAAAAGGCTTGTTTATGGTACTTATACCATTCCTTGTTTCCCTCTTGCTTATTTTACATTTGAGAAAAACTCTACTTTGCTTGAGAAAGTAAGTAGAATATTTTGAACTCCTATGTTCCAACTAGTTTTATCTCAACATTTTCAAATTCCATTCCACTTGGGTTCATCCCCAATTGTCTCTAGACAATTGAGGTGTGTCATATACCTTTCAATTGAATTCTATCTCAAATGACAACTCTTGCACATCTTGTGTATCCCTCTGATCTACCACATTGTATCCCCTCATCCTCCAATTCTTGATCATGTAGATGATCATTTGATACTTTCAAATCACTCCCAATTGACCTCTTATTTGTGGAGCAACTTATATTCATCATACCCATCTCAATCATCTATTCTTTTCCATCATGAATTGATGACTAATGTCAATATATTCATCCTTGTGAGTATATGGTTACTTCACTCACCATCTCTCTTAACCCTGCTCTATCATTAACTAAACCACCATCACCATCCCATCTATCTTGACATGCTCATGCATTGTTGCATGTGGTCAATCCCAATCCTTCCAAAATTGAATTCAAATAAAAACTTCTAATCATCAAATATACCTTTGGGTCTATATTTCAGCTTATGTTTGCCACAACCAAAGTGGTAACAATTATCCTTATAGTACTTATCACCTCACACTTCTTTTTATCTACATGTATCTACTCCTATTCTTATCATCATCAAAGTCACTCATTGACATTATCTCCTCAACATCATGCCTATACCTATTCACATGGATGTTGTGCCTCTCCCTCACATTGTTCACTTGTGTTTGGCAAGAATGGAGCCGGCCAAATTGTGTATGCATGGCAATTTCGGCCAGCCATGCCTCTCCATTTTTCTTCCTCTACAAGACTTGCCTCCCACCTAACCCAATCACTAAATGGGCAGCCACCCATCTTAGCCAATCACAAAGGAGGCAGCCAACCCCCTCTCCCTATAAATGGCCCTTGGCCGGCCACCTCCTCTCCTTTGCCTCATTTCTTTTCACTCCCTACTCTTCCTCCACTCCCTCACACTCTCCTCCTCCACTTCCCCACGAAATTCTGCTGCCCCTTGCTCCCATGGCCGGACATGGCCATGAAAACCAGCCAAGATGCAGCTCCCCTCCTCCCTCAAGTTTCCCCTCACCATGAGAGCATCTCTCTCACTCTCTTCTCCCCTAAAGGTTAATTGAATAATAGTTTTTCAATGAAAGACCTTGGTGAAGCATCGTATATATTAGGCATCAAGATTTATAGAGATAGATCAAGACGCCTAATAGGGCTATCACAGAGTACATATCTGGACAAGATTCTAAAGAAGTTTAGAATGGACGAAAGTAAGAAAGGGTTCTTACCTATGTTACAGGCAAGGTATTGAGTAAGACTCAAGGACCGGCTACGGCAGAAGAAAGAGAAAGGATGAGTAATATCCCCTATGCCTCGGCAGTAGGATCTATCATGTATGCCATGCTATGTACTAGACCGGATATAGCACATGCTGTTAGTTTGACTAGCAGATATCAAAGTGATCCAGGAATGGAACACTGGACAGCGGTCAAGAATATCCTGAAGTACTTGAAAAGAACTAAGGATATGTTTTTTGTTATGGAGGTGACCAAGAGCTCGTTGTAAACGGTTACACCGATGCAAGTTGGAACACCGATCCCGATGACTCTAAGTCACAATCTGGGTACGTGTTTATATTGAATGGTGCTGCAAGCTGGGCAAGCTCAAGCAGTGCACGGTGGTGAAGTCTTCAAGAATCGAGTACATAGCGGCTTCAGAGGCTTCATCAGAAGCGGTATGGATGAAGAGGTTCATTATAGAGCTCGGTGTGGTTCCTAGTGCATTGGACCCATTAATCATTTACTGTGATAACATGGGTGCCATCGCCAATGCACAAGAGCCAAGGTCACACAAGAGGCTGAAGCATATCAAGCTGCGTTACCACTCGATTCGCGAGTACATCGAAGATGGAGAAGTAAAGATTTGCAAAGTACACACTGATCTGAATGTAGCAGATCCGTTGACTAAAGCTCTCCCTAAGCATGACCAACACCAGAATGCCATGGGTGTTAGGTATATTACAATGTAATCTAGATTATTGACTCTAGTGCAAGTGGGAGACTGAAGGAGATATGCCCTAGAGGCAATAATAAAGTGGTTATTATTTATATCTTTATGTTTATGATAAATGTTTATATATCATGCTAGAATTGTATTAACCGAAACATTAGTACATGTGTGATATGTAGACAAACAAGAAGTCCCTAGTATGCCTCTTAAACTAGCTTGTTGATTAATGGATGATTAGTTTCATAATCATGAACATTGGATGTTATTAATAACAAGGTTATGTCATTTATGAATGATGTAATGGACACACCCAATTAAGCGTAGCATAAGATCTCGTCATTAAGTTATTTGCTATAAGCTTTCGATACATAGTTACCTAGTCCTTATGACCATGAGATCATGTAAATCACTTATACCGGAAAGGTACTGATTACACCAAACACCACTGCGTAAATGGGTGGCTATAAAGGTGGGATTAAGTATCCGGAAAGTATGAGTTGAGGCATATGGATCAACAATGGGATTTGTCCATCCCGATGACGGATAGATATACTCCCCTCTCGGTGGAATGTCGTCTAATGTCTTGCAAGCATATGAATGAGTTCATAAGAGACCACATACCACGGTACGAGTAAAGAGTACTTGTCAGGAGACGAGGTTGAACAAGGTATAGAGTGATACCGAAGATCAAACCTCGGACAAGTAAAATATCGCGAGACAAAGGGAATTGGTAATGTATGTGAATGGTTCATTCGATCACTAAAGTCATCGTTGAATATGTGGGAGCCATTATGGATCTCCAGATCCCGCTATTGGTTATTGGTCGGAGTGAGTACTCAACCATGTCCGCATAGTTCACGAACCGTAGGGTGACACACTTAAAGTTGGATGTTGAAATGGTAGTACTTGAATATGGAATGGAGTTCGAATATTTGTTCGGAGTCCCGGATGAGATCCCGGACATCACGAGGAGTTCCGGAATGGTCCGGAGAATAAGATTCATATATAGGATGTCATTTTATGTGAATTAAAATGTCGCGGAAGGTTCTATGGAAGGTTCTAGAAGGTTCTAGAAAAGTCCGGAAGAAACCACCAAGGAAGGTGGAGTCCACATGGGACTCCACCTCCATGGCCGGCCAACCCTAGTGGGGAGGAGTCCCAAGTGGACTCCCCTTAGGGAGGCCGGCCACCCCCACATGGGAGGTGGAAACCCCACCTTTGGTGGGAGTCCTAGCTGGGCTAGGTTTCCCTCTTATGGAAGGTTTTTGGTTCGGGTCTTATTCGAAGACTTGGACACCAACACTTGGGAATCCACCTATATAATGAGGGGCCAAGGGAGGGGGCCGGCCACCCCAAGACCACAAGCTGGCCGCCCCTTGAAGTGGCCGGCCACCCCTCCCAAACCCTAGCCGCCCCCTCTCCTCCATATCTCCCGCGTAGCTTAGCGAAGCTCCGCCGGACTTCTCCACCGCCACCGACACCACGCCGTCATGCTGTCGGATTCAAGAGGAGCTACTACTTCCGCTGCCCGCTGGAACGGGGAGGTGGACGTCGTCTTCATCAACAACCGAACGTGTGACCGAGTACGGAGGTGCTGCCCGTCGTGGCGCCGGAACCGATCGTGATCAAGATCTTCTACGCTTTGCAAGCGGCAAGTGATCGTCTACCGCACAAGAGCCTCATCTTGTAGGCTTTGGAATCTCTTCAAGGGTGAGACTCGATACCCCTCGTTGCTACCGTCTTCTAGATTGCATCTTGGCTTGGATTGCGTGTTCGCGGTAGGAAAATTTTTGTTTTCTATGCAACGTTATCCTACAGTGGTATCGAGCCGTGTCTATGCATAGATGGTTGCACGAGTAGAACACAATGGTTTGTGGGCGGATGCTCTTGTTATCTTTAGTTTGAGTACTTTGCATCTTTGTGGCATAGTGGGATGAAGCGGCTCGGACTAACTTTACATGACCGCGTTCATGAGACTTGTTCCTCGTTCGACATGCAACTTGTATTGCATAAGAGGCTTTGCGGGTGTCTGTCTCTCCTACTATAGTGAAGATTAAATTTACTCTTCTATTGAAAACATTAGTATCAACGTTGTGGTTCATGTTCGTAGGTAGATTAGATCTCTCGAAAACCCTAAACCACGTAAAATATGCAAACCAAATTAGAGACGTCTAACTTGTTTTTGCAGGTTTGGTGATGTGATATGGCCATAATGTGATGATGAATATGTATGAGATGATCATTATTGTATTGTGGCAACCGGCAGGAGCCTTATGGTTGTCTTTAAATTTCATGTTGAGTAGTATTTCAAAGTAGTTGTAATAGTTGCTACATGGAGGACAATCATGAAGACGGCGCCATTGACCTTGACGCTACGCCGACGATGATGGAGATCATGCCCGAAGATGATGGAGATCATGTCCGTGCTTTGGAGATGAAGATCAAAGGCGCAAAGACAAAAGGGCCATATCATATCACATATGAACTGCATGTGATGTTAATCCTTTTATGCATCTTATTTTGCTTAGATCGCGACGGTAGCATTATAAGATGATCCCTCACTAAAATCTCAAGATAATAAAGTGTTCATCCTTAGTAGCACCGTTGCCAAGACTTGTCGTTTCGAAGCATCTCGTGATGATCGGGTGTGATAGAATCAACAAGTGCATACAACGGGTGCAAGACAGTTTTGCACATGCGGATACTAAGGTGGCCTTAACGAGCCTAGCATGTACAGACATGGTCTCGGAACACGTGATACCGAAAGGTAGAGCATGAATCATATGGTTGATATGATGAACACTTTGAGTGTTCGCCATTGAAGTCACACCTTTTCTCGTGATGATCGGGTTTAGGTGCGGTGGATTTGGTTCGTGTGATCACTAAGACAATGCGAGGGATATTGTTTTGAGTGGGAGTTCACCTAGATTTTTAATTATGTTGAATTAAAATTTGAACTCAATTTGTCATAAACTTAGTCTAAACTATTGCAAATATATGTTGTAGAGATGGCGTCCCCAATCAATTTTAATCAGTTCCTAGAGAAAGAGAAACTTAAGAGCAACGGTAGCAACTTCACCGACTGGTTCCGTCATATGAGGATCTTCCTCTCTGGCGGAAATCTGCAATTTGTGCTTGATGCACCGCTAGGTGACCCTCCTGCAGAAGATGAAACCGATGAAGTAAAAGCTGTTTACGCGACTCGGAAAACTCGGTACTCTCAAGTTCAGTGTGCCATCCTGTGCAGTCTGAATCCGATCTTCAAAACGTTTTGAGCACCATGATCCTCATGAGTTGATGAATGAGCTGAAAGCTATATTCGAGACTCATGCGGCGTGGAATGCTATGAAGCATCGAAACATTTCTTCAGCTGTATGATGGAAGAAGGCAGCTCCGTTAGTGAGCACATGCTCGCCATGACCGGGCATGCGAAGAAACTCAGTGACTTGGGAATAGTGATTCCTAACAGACTGGGGATTAATCGTGTCCTTCAATCACTGCCACCAAGTTACAAGAACTTTGTGATGAACTACAATATGCAGAACATGAACAAGGAGTTACCTGAACTCTTTGGCATGCTAAAAGCTGCTGAGATTGAGATCAAGAAAGAGCACCAAGTGTTGATGGTCAACAAGACCACCAGTTTCAAGAAACAGGGCAAGTCTAAGGGAAAATTCAAGAAGGGTGGCAAGAAAGCTGCCACGCCTCCTATGAAACCTAAGAACGGCCCTAAGCCTGATGCTGAGTGCTATTACTACAAGGAGAAGGGACACTGGAAGCGTAATTGCTCCAAGTATCTGGCTGATCTGAAGAGCGGCCTTGTCAAGAAGAAGAAAGAAGGTATATCCGATATACATGTTATAGATGTTTATCTCACTGGTTCTCGTTCTAGTACCTGGTATTTGATACTGGTTCGGTTGCTCATATCGTAACTCGAAACAGGAACTAAAGAATAAACGAAGACTACCGAAAGATGAGTGACGATGCGCGTTGGAAATGGATCCAAAGTCGATGTGATCGCTGTCGGCACACTTCCTCTACATCTACCTTCGATTAGTTTTAAGCCTAAATAATTGTTATTTTGTACCCGCGTTGAGCATGAACATTATATCTGGATCTTGTTTAATGCAAGACGGTTATTCATTCAAGTCTGAGAATAATGGTTGTTCTATTTTTATGAATAATATCTTTTATGGTCGAGCACCACAAAAGAATGGCTTATTTCTGTTAGATCTCGATAGTAGTGATACGCATATACATAACATTGATGCTAAGCGAATTAAATTGAATGATAATTCTACTTATATGTGGCACTGTCGTCTTGGTCATATTGGAGTGAAACGCATGAAGAAACTCCATACCGATGGATTACTTGAATCACTTGACTTTGAGTCACTTGATAGATGCGAAGCATGTCTAATGGGAAAAATGACAAAGACTCCATTTTCTGGTATGATGGAGCGAGCTACAGACTTATTGGAAATCATACATACCGATGTATGTGGACCAATGAGTGTAGCATCGCGTGGTGGTTATCGTTATGTTCTAACCTTCACAGATGATCTGAGTAGATATGGGTATATCTATTTCATGAAACATAAATCCGAAACTTTCGAGAAGTTTAAGGAATTCCAAAGTGAAGTAGAAAATCAACGTAACAAGAAGATCAAATTTCTACGATCTGATCGTGGAGGTGAATATCTGAGTTATGAGTTTGGCATGCATTTAAAGAAATGCGGAATACTTTCACAATTGACACCGCCGGGAACACCTCAATGAAACGGTGTGTCCGAACGTCGTAATCGAACTCTCTTAGATATGGTTCGTAGTATGATGTCTCTTACTGATTTGCCGTTATCATTTTGGAGTTATGCATTAGAGACAGCCGCATTCACTTTAAATAGAGCACCATCAAAATCCGTAGAAACGACACCGTATGAATTATGGTTTAACAAGAAACCTAAGCTGTCGTTCCTGAAAGTTTGGGGTTGCGAAGCCTATGTAAAGAAGTTACAACCGGACAAGCTAGAACCCAAAGCGGAGAAATGCGTCTTCATAGGATACCCTAAGGAAACTATAGGGTACACTTTCTATCACAGATCCGAAGGCAAAATCTTTGTTGCTAAGAACGGAACCTTTGTTGAGAAAGAATTTCTCACTAAAGAAGTGACTGGAAGAAAAGTAGAACTCGATGAGATTGATGAATCTATACTCGTTGATCGAGTAGCGCAGACGGAAGTTGTACTGCACCGCCTACACCGGCAACAGAGGAAGCTAATGATAATGATCATGAAACTTCGAAAGGAAACTACTGAACCTCGCAGATCGACAAGGGAACGTGCCACTCCTGATTGGTATGATCCTTGTCTAAATGTCATGATTGTGGATAACAATGATGAGGACCCTGCGACGTATGAAGAAGCGATGATGAGCCCAGATTCCAACAAATGGCAAGAAGCCATGAAATCCGAAATGGGATCCATGTATGATAACAAAGTATGGACTTTGGTAGACTTACCTGATAGCCGAAAGGCTGTCGAGAATAAATGGATCTTCAAGAGAAAAACAGATGCTGATGGTAATATTACTGTCTATAAAGCTCGACTTGTCGCAAAGGGTTTCCCACAAATTCAAGGAGTTGACTAAGATGAGACTTTCTCACCTGTAGCGAAGCTAAAATCTGTGAGGATTTTGTTAGCAATAGCTGCATTTTTCGATTATGAGATTTGGCAGATGGATGTCAAAACAGCGTTCCTTAATGGAGACATTGAGGAAGAGTTGTATATGGTACAACCCAAAGGTTTTGTTGATCCTAAAAATGCTGACAAAGTATGCAAACTTCAGCGTTCAATCTATGGACTGAAGCAAGCATCAAGAAGTTGGAACCGACGCTTTGATAAGGTGATCAAAGACTTCGGGTTTATACAGTGTCATGGAGAGGCCTGTATTTACAAGAAAGTGAGTGGGAGCTCTGTAGCATTCCTGATATTATATGTAGATGACATATTATTGATCGGGAATGATATAGAACTATTTAAGTGTTAAAGGTTATTTGAATAATAGTTTTTCAATGAAAGACCTTGGTGAAGCATCGTATATATTAGGCATCAAGATTTATAGAGATAGATCAAGACGCCTAATAGGGCTATCACAAAGTACATATCTGGACAAGATTCTAAAGAAGTTTAGAATGGACGAAAGTAAGAAAGGGTTCTTACCTATGTTACCAGGCAAGGTATTGAGTAAGACTCAAGGACCGGCTACGGCAGAAGAAAGAGAAAGGATGAGTAATATCCCCTATGCCTCGGCAGTAGGATCTATCATGTATGCCATGCTATGTACTAGACCGGATATAGCACATGCTGTTAGTTTGACTAGCAGATATCAAAGTGATCCAGGAATGGAACACTGGACAGCGGTCAAGAATATCCTGAAGTACTTGAAAAGAACTAAGGATATGTTTCTTTGTTATGGAGGTGACCAAGAGCTCGTTGTAAACCGATGCAAGTTGGAACACTGATCCTGATGACTCTAAGTCACAATCTGGGTACGTGTTTATATTGAATGGTGCTGCAGTAAGCTGGGCTCGAAGCGTTGCACGGTGGCGAAGTCTTCAACGGAATCGGAGTACATAGCGGCTTCCAGAGGCTTCATCAGAAGCGGTATGGATGAAGAGGTTCATTATAGAGCTCGGTGTGGTTCCTAGTGCATTGGACCCATTAATCATTTACTGTGATAACATGGGTGCCATCGCCAATGCACAAGAGCCAAGGTCACACAAGAGGCTGAAGCATATCAAGCTGCGTTACCACTCGATTCGCGAGTACATCGAAGATGGAGAAGTAAAGATTTGCAAAGTACACACTGATCTGAATGTAGCAGATCCGTTGACTAAAGCTCTCCCTAGGGCAAAGCATGACCAACACCATAATGCCATGGGTGTTAGGTATATTACAATGTAATCTAGATTATTGACTCTAGTGCAAGTGGGAGACTGAAGTAGATATGCCCTAGAGGCAATAATAAAGTGGTTATTATTTATATCTTTATGTTTATGATAAATGTTTATATATCATGCTAGAATTGTATTAACCGAAACATTAGTACATGTGTGATATGTAGACAAATAAGAAGTCCCTAGTATGCCTCTTAAACTAGCTTGTTGATTAATGGATGATTAGTTTCATAATCATGAACATTGGATGTTATTAATAACAAGGTTATGTCATTTATGAATGATGTAATGGACACACCCAATTAAGCATAGCATAAGATCTCGTCATTAAGTTATTTGCTATAAGCTTTCGATACATAGTTACCTAGTCCTTATGACCATGAGATCATGTAAATCACTTATACCGAAAGGTACTTTGATTACACCAAACACCACTGCGTAAATGGGTGGCTATAAAGGTGGGATTAAGTATCCGGAAAGTATGAGTTGAGGCATATGGATCAACATGGGATTTGTCCATCCCGATGACTGATAGATATACTCTGGGCCCTCTCGGTGGAATGTCGTCTAATGTCTTGCAAGCATATGAATGAGTTCATAAGAGACCACATACCACGGTACGAGTAAAGAGTACTTGTCAGGAGACGAGGTTGAACAAGGTATAGAGTGATACCGAAGATCAAACCTCGGACAAGTAAAATATCGCGAGACAAAGGGAATTGGTAATGTATGTGAATGGTTCATTCGATCACTAAAGTCATCGTTGAATATGTGGGAGCCATTATGGATCTCCAGATCCCGCTATTGGTTATTGGTCGGAGTGAGTACTCAACCATGTCCGCATAGTTCACGAACCGTAGGTGACACACTTAAAGTTGGATGTTGAAATGGTAGTACTTGAATATGGAATGGAGTTCGAATATTTGTTCTGAGTCCCGGATGAGATCCGGACATCACGAGGAGTTCCGGAATGGTCCCGAGAATAAGATTCATATATAGGATGTCATTTTATGTGAATTAAAATGTCGCGGAAGGTCTATGGAAGGTTCTAGAAGGTTCTAGAAAAGTCCGGAAGAAACCACCAAGGAAGGTGGAGTCCACATGGGACTCCACCTCCATGGCCGGCCAACCCTAGTGGGGGAGGAGTCCCAAGTGGACTCCCCCTAGGGGGCCGGCCACCCCCCACATGGGAGGTGGAAACCCCACCTTTGGTGGGAGTCCTAGTTGGGCTAGGTTTCCCCCTCTGGGGGTTCGGGTCTTATTCGAAGACTTGGACACCAACACTTGGGAATCCACCTATATAATGAGGGGCCAAGGGAGGGGGCCGGCCACCCCAAGACCACAAGCTGGCCGCCTTGAAGTGGCCGGCCACCCCCTCCCAAACCCTAGCCGCCCCCTCCTCCATATCTCCCGCGTAGCTTAGCGAAGCTCCGCCGGACTTCTCCACCGCCACCGACACCACGCCATCGTGCTATCGGATTCAAGAGGAGCTACTACTTCCGCTGCCCGCTGGAACAGGAGGTGGACGTCGTCTTCATCAACAACCGAACGTGTGACCGAGTACGGATGTCGTTGCCTAATCGACGGTACCCCGGAGGAGGGATCCTCACGAGGGGAGAAGAAGTAGGGGCCATAGGGCGGAGTGCACACGGGACGGTGGTACGCGAGTTACCCAGCTTTGGAACACCTGCACGATGACAGGGCCTACTGCTTGTCTGGAATTATCTGGGCGCCTTCGCGTTGTTACAATGAGTTGTGGTTGTTCCGAACGTGCCTCTAGGGCCCTGGATCCGGCTTATAAAGGCGCACGGATCTAGGGTTTACACGGAGAGTCCTAGCCGGATTACGATAGCCTAGCTACGGTACAACATCTTGCCGTGTAACGTCACGGATCCGCCTTCCATATATATCGTCCTGGATCCGGGTTCCTCATGGGCCTCCATGGATCCGGTTACTCTTATGTCGGTACGGATCCGGTTTACCGATCCCGGACTGGACTTCTTCCCGCATGATCAATGATCGCTCGCCCGATGGGCCACATGCCTCATCACCGTCTGGCCACCCGGCTTGCCGGATCTAGGCACCGCGATGGTATACCCATGAAGTATACCCACAACAAGAGGTTCTGTTTTCTTGCCACTTTCAGCTCGCCTTCCTTACCTGTTTCCGGCATCGTTGGCAACGCGGAGAAACTTGAAGAACTCCAACTTTGCATTTTCTTCTTTTCCAACTTACAGCCGGAAAATGCTCTCATCCTGCGGGACTTCATCCATCGATTCCAGAACATTTCCGGGTTACTCCCTGCTCGCGAACGAGAGCCAACTTATCCTCACGCAATTACCCGGAATCTTAAAAGACTCAAACGGTTCCGCCAATTCTGGCGCCATTTTCGCGATTTGTGCGGTAACTTATCTCTAGCCATTTTTACCATTAGGGTTTGGGACACGTGTCATGCATCCAACGGCGCGACGCTTGCATTCCGACCACAGGATGCGGAGCACGAATCTTATCCCTTCAGCCTATAAATATCCGCCGTCGAAACCCCTTACCCCCATTCACCCCCCTTCTCACCTCTCTGCCGAGCGCCGCCCGTGAGCTCGCCGGAACCTGCCGGAAAAGTCGCCGGAGCATCACCGGAGCGAGTCCACCACCGCAGTGTTCTTCGTGTTCTTAACTCCGGCGAGCCACCGTGTGGAAAACTCGTCGCCGGCAGCTCCGACCACCGCATACGCCATTACGGTAAGTCCTCGAGCTTCACCTCCGCGCCGTAGTTGGTAGGGATGAACCTGGGGAAGATGACGTTGGATCCGGCTAAATTAATTTTCCGCCAAACTCTTTTTCTTCAGATGTCTTCAACGACTCCACCTCCGAACTCGGAACCAATCATGGCAACGCCAATCTCCTCCGCCCCTCCTCCCTTCGCTCCAGTCAGGCTGGATCCTTCAGGGGACCTCTGCTCACCCGGAGAAAACCTCCGGGGCGGGTCAGACGGAGCAGCAGGCGGAAGAGGCTGCCAAGAAATCAAAAGCTCGCAAGCGCGACTCCGAAGCTAAGGGAAAATGGTGGCCCTGTACCACCACCGAGATGGAGCTGAAGAACCTCGAGGCGGAGGGCTTCCTGCAACCCGGAAGCTGGAGGTCAGTTCCACATGAACCAGCTCCGGCTCCAAAGGACGACGAGATGGTGCTGACGAAGGCACTGGTGGAGCGCGGATTTTCATTTCCGCCTTCGGACTTCTTTCGGGAGATTCTGAAGACGTATGGACTCCAACCCCACAACATATCTCCGAATAGCGTGCTCGCCATCAGCAACCACGTCGCTCTCTGCGAAGGCCACCTCCGGGTAACTCCAGAGCTTCCCCTCTTCCAATACTATTTTTCTGTCAAGAAGGAGAAGATCCGCCAGAGACTTCCGAGTTGGCGACTTGCGGATCCGTCACCTTCATAATCCGCCCGGGCCGCGTCTACCCCCCCCCCCACCGACCGCCATGAATCCGCGAGGTACTGGTCTGGGGGTTTCTTCTACTTGAAGGACGTCTCCACCTCGCAGCGACAGAGCCGCCGTTTCAAGAACTGCCCCACCACCGAGCTTCCGTCATGGACGCACTGCCCCCACTTCTCCCACTCGCCCCGCCTGAGACCTGCGCCGGTTAGGGGCGGATCCGTGCGCTCACGGAGCAGGGGCCACGGGGAAGGATTTAACCCATTCCCGGTTCACTGCTGATCCAAAATTGGTCAAGAACACAGGACCGCCTCGATGTTTGAATACACAGTACGCGACGATCCAATGCGCGCCACCAAAGACAATCTCTCCGCCGACGCTATCGACAAGAGGATCCGGCTCCTCGATCCCACGTGAACTCCACGTTCACGTATGCAACAAAGACATCCACACCTGACGGATCCGGAACTGCGGTACGCCGTCTGGACTTGGTTTATTGTTTTTCTTCAAACTTTAATTAAGTGTTGACCTCTTGCATTAGCTCGAGGCGCTGAGGAAAATGAACTTAACCTCCTCCTAGGGTCCCTATCCACCGCAACGCGGATCCGAAGTTACATCGGAGGCGAAGCTCGGCCCGCGTCCCGCGAAGAGGAAGAAGCCAGCCCCTTCCAGCCCTTATGCGAAACGCCCCCGCGAAACACTCAGCATCGCGGCTACCCGGAAAGCGGAGGCGGAGAAGAAGCGCCTCTCGCTGATTAATACCAGCAACAAGGGGCAGCCTGCCATCCAGCATTTCTTCAAGCCTTCCGGGTAAGCGTCTATTTCCGAGATCCAAGTTCTGATTTTACGCTCAAACTCGTACTTATGCTTTTATGTCATTTCTGAAGCTCCGGAAGCCAGCCCCCCAAGGCCCCAAGGGTCCCCAAGAAGAAAGCCAAGCCATCTCCGGCTTCCATTCCAATTACTCCTGAGGTGGATGTTCCGCCCAAGGCTTCATCTGCCAGCAAGCCGGATCCGAAAGACGTCATCGACCTTGATGACCTTCCTGAAGATCCCACCCACCATGGCGACTCCGCCAAGGGAACCTCCTCACCCGTTCCCCCGCCAGATCAACCAAGCTCCGCTTTCGCGGGGCCCACTGGAGAAGAACAAGAGCAAAAAGTTAAGCTCCTCCAAGTTACCAACGCGACTCGAGTCAACCTCCAACCAACTCCGTCCCTCCAAAAGCTTACCCTTGCACAACGTCACGCGGAAGTTTCCGCGATGCTGAACAAGGTATGGGGAAAGCCGGACGAGGAGATGCGAGAGCTCGCGGAACTGGAGGACGACTTGAAGGATTTTTTCGCCAAGCACAAGGAAGTGCGGTAGGTAATCTAGCCCCCAAGCATTGGGTGATATAGTTCCGTGTAACATGTATTAGCCAATGCTTTCCCAAAATGTACCTTTAGGCGGATTCTTCGCTAGCTCCCGAGACTTTAATATCCGACTAACCCTCAAGATTTTAATATCCGACTAACTCCTTGCTGCTTCACAGACCACGTGGAAATTGCACGAAGATCTGCGCGTGCACGTGCTGGAGCAAATCACGGAGATCGAGGGGCCGCGCCAGAACGCGGAAAATAGCCAACAAGCTATCCGGCTGCTTGAATCCCGTCTTCAAGGTACGAGATCTGGGTCTGCTTTTTTGTTCTGATATAATTGTTCTGCTTTCAGAAGAAACTGCCAAGCACTCCTCGCTTGATGAACTATCCGCCAAGGTCAAGGTGCTTGAGGCGGAGAACGAGTCCCTCAGAACCTTCATGCAAGAATCCGCAAGCAAGGAGACTGAGGCGAGGAAAGAACTTTCCGAGAAGCATGCCCGCGAGCAGGCGGAGCTGATTGACAAGCTGGAGAAAAGCCAGGGCCGCGTGCTCTCCGTGATATCCAAGAACAGAGTTCTGGAGGAGGAGGCGGAGGCCATTGACAAACTTATCTTCCGTAAGCATTTTTCCGCGTCGTTGCTCCGACCACCTTGTATGTTTTCTCTCTGACGGAACTGAACCTCTTTCTTCCACAGCAAGCCTTGGCTTTGAGTGGTCCAAAGAGTCAAACCTTAAGAGGACGGAAGACAATGGCGAGCGCGGGATTTCACTGACGCGTTATTTGAAGTCTGGTCGTGAATCGCCACTTCGGCCTGCCGAAGAAGGCCAACCACGCCATCGATACGATGACCAAGCTTATGCGACAGGTGCCGGATTTCACAAGGACTGGCAGAGGTCTTCAGCACGCGGAGTCGCCTCTCCCTAGTCTTGGCCACCTGCAAGGCTCACTTCCCTTCGCTCAACCTGGCGGACGTTGCACGCGGAGCCCCCGAGAGTTCCGACATGGGTGCCCTCCTCGCGGAAACCGAAGGCTATGAGCAATTGTTTGTCAGGTGAGTGGATCACTCGTTCTGGTATAACAAGCACAATCTGCCCGAAGGATTTTCCGATGCAGAGGAGGAGGCAGGTGAGCCGGAGTATTATGGGGAAGGCTCCGGGTCAAGCGGCGAGCATTCCGGAGGAAACGCACCTGCCGGACTGGGTGACACGACGGCTCCACCACCAAGAACTGGTAGGGGACTCCCGAGTAGAGTTCCCGTTTTAAACAATGAAACAAGTTGCATCATTTTGGCCCCAGCGAGGTTTTGTAATATTTAAATTCTTAAGTAGCTAGGAACAAAACGATTATGCATGGGGCGGAAACACTTATCCTGCTATCCGGTAATATTATGTGCATGTTTCATTTTATGTCGGAAAGCAAGTGCTGACTTCATTGTTTTCCGGCTTACTCGCTTGACCTTCCGCGAGCCGGAAGACCTTAGCCGGAACGTTCGCCAGCGGCGACGAAGCCCAATGGCAATCCATCAATAACCGCGGAAACAAGCCCCCAAGCATAGGTGCCGGAAATCGCTACTAGGAATCCACAAGTTCGCAGCAGATAACAATTTAATCAGAAAACTTAAGCTTACGTCCTAAAGGACGCTTTTTGAAAATCACAACTTACACGCCTAGGCGGAAATATCCAGCTCTGTGGTTTTAGTCGGAAAAAACATACACGATCTAAAATGAACAAGTAAAGGAGGTAAAAGACTCAAAGAGGGAACCATAAGCTTTATTTCATTGATCATGTATAATTATTACAGAGTTTGTAACTCGGAAAAATATGCTAAGTGTAGAAAGGACGTAGCTGTGCGATATTCCAAGGGCGATCTGTTTCATCGTAGATGTCATCCCGATCTCACGCTTATGCCTCTGCCAATTAGCAGGTCTATCCCTTAGCTCGCGGAAATCAACAAGGTAGTATGACCTGGCTATGAAGCACTTGCTAACGATGATGGGTCCTTCCCATGGAGATTGCAGCTTTATGGTCTTTCACCTGCCGAAGGCGAGGACCAGGTCCCCTGCCATAAAGGAGCTGCTTCCAACTGACGACCTGATAGTCGAGGCTTCATTGCAGATGGCGGAGCGTCTGTCGCCTAAGTTCCGAGCTTCCTCGATCGTGTCCACGTATACTGCCTCGGCCTCATCGCTTTCTTCATTGTGGCGAACCGCAAGAGTCGATGATGTCTGGAGTGGGCGACGGCTTCGGATCCGTATACTCAGGAAAAATGGGTAAACCCCTGCTGGATCATAGTGGCTCCAGATCACAATAGCCTTAACTCACACCCAAGTCTGGCCGTCAGCCGGTTCTTCAAGGCGTCGTTTAATTCCCCGATAATATTAGACCATGCCCTTTCAACCTGACCGTTAGATTGTGGATGAGCCACAGATGCAAGGTCCAATTGAATCCCCATTGTCTCACAATAATCCCTTAACTCTCCTTGCTGAGCGGTTTAGCCATTATCCGTGATTATGCTGTGTGGGATGCGAATCTCATCACGAGGCTGCAGACGAATTTTAGTGCCGTAGCACCACGGCTTTTCTCACCGGCTTAGCCTCGATCCATTTGCGAACTTGTCAACCGCGACCAGGAGGTATTCAAAACCGCCAGAGATGATCTTTTTAACTTACCAACCATACCGAGCCCCCAGACCGCAAATGGCCAGTGATAGGTATGGCCTTCAGCCTGGGCCGGAGCGTTGGTTGAGTAGCGAATACCACAACTCCTGGGCAGGCTTTAATTATTTTATCAGCGTCTTCTTTAGCTGTGTCAATAGAAACCTAACCGGTGCTTTTGCAACGAGTGATCTCGGGAGCGATGATGCCCGCAACTTCGTGGATCTCTCTCGAGGATTTCAATGCCATTCTGATTGAGACGATTTAAGAAATACCCCGCTGCACTCCCTCATGAGAGCTGTCCATCAACTATTGTGTAGGTTCCGGCCGCCCGGACGATCTCGTCATGCAGGGACCTCGTCCTCCGGGCAACCCGACCGATGAGGTAGTCCGGTGAAAGGTCGTGTCCTGCCGGAATGATAGCCATCACTTCCCTAGCCGGGAGACACCGCCACTCTGGGTTTTCCGTGTTAGCGCCCTTCACCGAGGGTATCCCGGAGATACCCAGAAAATGCCAAAGTGGAATTTGCCTCCCGGGCCGCATCCGAGCTGATAGCATGTCCGCGTCGTGTTATCGCTCTCCCGACGCACTTGGACTTCGTATCCGAGGAAGCACTTGGCGATCTCATCAACTTCGTCTCCGTAGGCCGCCATGACGGAGTTTCTGGCGCTCCGGGTTCCGGCCACTTGTTGTGCCACCAGGTCGGAATTCCACAAGATATGATGTGCTTGATCCCAATTTAGCGATGCGTTGCACTGTGTAGTAGAGCCATATTCCGTCATACAGCAGAAGCCATGGATCCGCAACATACCGCGCCTCTTCTCCTAGGGACTGGTGACTCCGGCTCCCGAGCCTTGATGCTGCTTGATCCATCGAAGTGCATGACCCATGTCTCTGGTTCCGGCTCCAGACTTGCATCCGGAGCTTCTGTCCAATCTGCGACGAAATCTGCCAAGACTTGGGATTTTACCGCAGTCCTGGGCTTGTAAGCGATGTCGAAGGCGGATAATTCGATGCCCCATTTAGCCGTCGCGTCCCGTTGCGTCAGCGTTGTTGAGAATTGTTGATGAGCCTTGCTCACAATCGTTAGTGGATGCTCTGAAAGTAGTGTTCACTCTTCCGGTCGCCTAGAATACACCATAGGCTAGCTTCTCAAAAGTAAGAGTACCTTGTTTTGACTCCGTCAAAGACCTCGCTAATGTAGTAGATGTGTCTTGACGTCATATTCATGACCTTTCCTCGCCTCCACCACGATGACGAGGTCGATGACTTTGTTGGAAGGCGATAAAGGAGCATTGGCTCGACTGGCCAAGCCAAGATAGCGGGAGGTGGCATTTCCTTCAACCCCGAAGAGCCAAGGCTACCGCGTCATCCTTGCATAAACGGTCTGTTTTGCTGCCCAGGCGCAGGTAGCGCCTTCTCGCCAAGACGGCTAACAAACTTGCTGATTGCTCACAACCAATTAGTCGTTGCACATCTTTGAGACAAGTTGGCCTTTTGATGCACAGGATTGCTTTGATTTTTTCCGGAACCTCAATGCCTCTATGTGAGACTATGAAGCCAAGGAGTTTTCCTACTGGCACGCCAAAAACGCACTTCAGGCGGATCCAACATCATCTTGTACCTCG
The DNA here is from genome assembly GCA_030979885.1 of Lolium multiflorum. NCBI lineage: Eukaryota > Viridiplantae > Streptophyta > Magnoliopsida > Poales > Poaceae > Lolium > Lolium multiflorum. The sequence continues at coordinate 112,994,687 of CM061752.1, read as the reverse complement.
CGGGAGGTTGTCGAGGTTTCTGTGAGATCGCCGATCAAGTCGGATCCTTTCCGGTCATGACCGCGATGTCGTCGACGTAAACGTGCACGTTCCGGCCAATTTGGTCCTTCACCGCTGCATCGTACACAGGCAGTACCGCATTTTCAAACCAAAAGGCATAGTAACATAGCAACAAGTACCGAACGGGGTTATGAATGAAGTCGCCTTTTGGTCGGGATTCTTCATCCGGATATGATGATACCCGGAATACGCATCAAGAAAACACAGAGGTTCCGCCTGCCGCCGAATCAATGACTTGGTCAATGCGCTGCAAGGGGAACGGATCCTTCCGGGCAATGTTTGTTCAAGCCGCAGTAATCGATGCACATTCTTAGTATTTCAGTTGTTCTTTTGGGTACAAGGACGGGATTCGCAATCCAATCGGTGTGGATAACTTCTATTACAAACCCGCTTCTAGTAACTTTGCTAGTTCCATTCTATGATCAGCGCCTCTTATCTCCAAAGCGTCGCATAGCTTGTTTCACACCGGTTTGGCCCCCGGATTTATGTTGAGGTAGTGCTCAACGAGTTCCCTTGGTACTCAGACATGTCAGAAGGTTGGTATGCGAAGATATCCATGTTAGCTGCCGAGAGGAACTCGACGAGCGCGGGCTTCCTATTTGGGGTCCATGTTGGCTCCGACCGAAACCTGCTTGGAAGAGTCGCCTTTGATGAGGTCGTGCTTCTTGGTTTCTATCGCGGCCTTGAAGGAGGTTTTTCCGGAGATCTCGCTTCTGGTGGTCTCATCTCGGATCCACCGCGGCTCGTAGCCTTTCAGCTCTTCTCCGATATCACACACTCTGCGAAGGCGGCTTCGCGAACTCGCACTCATGAGCCTTTGTAGTCTCCGGATACGAATCATACCTTTAGGACCCAATCTTGAGCTTGTTGTAGATGTAGCACGCTCTGCGTGGAACTTGTGGTAGGTGGGGCCGAAGATGACGTGGTAGGAGCTCTTGAAGGGCACAACTTCAAACGTGATCTTCTTCGCGGAAATTATGAACATCGCCAAAAGCCACGGGAAGTGTAATGCTGCCGAGGGAGTTCGCCTTCTTACCCGGAACCACACCGTGAAACTCAGTGGTGCTGTTCCTTGGTGAGGTTCATCCGCTCTAGAGTCTCCAGGTACATAATGTTCAAGCTGGCTCCGCCATCCATGAGGCACTTGGAGAAGTCATACCCATCAATGCGGGGACTTACAACCAAGGCATAGCATTCTTTTGGCACAATTGCGGGGTGATCCTTCCTATCAAATGTGCACGGTATCTCCGACCACCTGACGTACTGCGGCACAGCCGGAACTATGGCGTTCAGGATCCGGGTAGCTGACTTGGAGGCGCGTACTGTTGGGGTTCCGAGGAAAGTGTGGTAAGCCCCCACGCTCTTTTTGTCGAATGGATTGGATTTACCTGCGGCTCCCGCTTGGGATCCGGCGAGTTATCATCCTCATCCATCGCCGAACTATCATCTTCTTTGTCCTTGTTCTTGCCCTTGCCACCTGCCGCGTGGGCGGTGCTTCCGGCGCTGTATCCTCGCCTCCGGGTCGTTCTTAGATCATTGACCCACTTGGCAGCCATGTTGGTGTGAGGACTTCCCGTAGCCGATCCGTATGGGCTGTGCAGTGGCATGTCTCTCGTATTCCTCATAGGTTTGCGGGCGCGGGATCCGCCAACCGTGACTGAGGTATGTCGGCCGACCGCCGCTCCGCCTCCGCGTCCGCGGTCCCTCGCCGCTCCCGAACCTCCGCGTTGAAACGCCATGGCGATCATCTCGGATCCGCCACTCCGGGTCATCGTGGTTCTTGCGCTATGGTTGCCGTTGCTACCGTTGTCGCTTCTTTTGCCGATGCAAGGATTGCCGTGGTCGCGAGATCACCGCCCGCGCCGCATCGGCGGCAAGGTGATCACGGCGATGGTGATCATGTCGTCCAACGTCGCTGATTTGCATTGACCATGCAAGTTAGCTTGTGCCGTAGCAATCCTCCTCGCTGCAAGCCCCCAATGAAGGCGTGCATTGCCGTGCGGTTGTCGACGTTCTCGCACTCGTTTCTGCATGCCAACCATCGGGTGAGGAAATTCCTCGATGTTTCGCCCTTCTTCTGGATACATGCCTGCAGGTCGCTTGTTGTGGCAGGTCTCTTGTAGGTGCCCCTGAAGTGTTTCTCGAAAGCGTTCTTCAGGTCGAACCAGCAAAAGATGGAATTCTTCGAGGTCGCTGAGCCAGATCCGGGCTGGACCTACAAGGTACAACTGAAGCATGCGGCAGGCGATGTTAGGGGTTTCTCCGGCGAAGGTTACAGCATTGTAGTAATCCTCAATCCACGTATCCGGCCTTTCGGTGCCATCATAATGCTTCAGGTTTCCGGTAGCTTGAGGTTCATCCTTGGCTTTGGTTCCTCTCGAATCATCCTCGCCAAAGCACGGACCAATGTAGTCGGTTCGTATTCGTTGAGGCAATCCCGTGCGGCCGCGTGAGCCGTGGCGAGGAGACTTTGAGCGAGAGCGAGATCTTCGACCGTTGCCTCCGCCTCCACCTCCGCCTCCACCGCTAGGGTGGCGAGGGAGACCTGCGAGGTGGGCTGCACATTTCGCTTCCGCCTTCTGACTCTCCTCGGCCTTCCAGGCCGGCTCCGGCCCGTGGCTGCCTCGCCGGCGTTGGCTGCCCTGGTCGTTCCGATGCGGTTCCGGGTCACGGCTCCGGCGAGCTCTGGGTCATGGCTCCGACGAGGTTCTGGGATCGCGGTTCCGGCGAGGTTCTGGACCACGGTCCTCATTCCGACCTTCGGGCTCGGGCTCATGAACGTTGTTCGTTTCGCGAGGTTCCGCGAGCGCTCCTTATTTCTCTTTGGCAGCACGTTGTCGCGATAACAATCCCACCATGCCCCTGGGGCCTGGTGTTTCCGGCTGGACTATGGCGGCGAGGGTCGGCAACCGTTGCTGAGGAGAGGGGTTGCGGTATTTGTCTCGTCCAGAGTACATTGCATCCTTTCCTTTCTTGGATCTGACGAAGGCGTCTTTGATGGGACTGGGATCGGATTTGGGTGTTCCTGGCTTTCCTTCTTCTGCGCTCCGAGGATCCGGTGTGATTCATCGGGATGCCGATCAGCGCGCGGCCCTTCGCGCGGTAGATACACAGTTATCCGGATTGGATTCCAACCTGCGCAAGTATCCGCCTTGCTTTGCCGCTGCATTGCTGAAGGCAATGTGCGGAGATAGTTGATATCAACCTCTTCGTCCTTCTTCTTCAAAGAATTCCGCAGCTTTTTGCATGTTGTCCTTTGGGGTTTCCATGGCTGGTGCTCGCGGGCGTGTTGAAGGGTATTCCGCGAGGCGGAATTGCTTCTCTAACAATTCGATCGGCCTCCGCCTCGCATAGATCATTTTTACTTCCCACTCAGCCCTCATGCTCTTGACTTGCTCGAGTGTGGCAGCGATCTCGCGGTCCTGTCTGTCGAAGTTTTCCACCAATCCTGCAGCTTCTGCCCTCTCTTCCCTTAACGCGGCTTCAGTATCGGCGAGCTTCTTGGCTGTGGCCAGCATTTCCTTTCTAGTAGCCTCTAGGGCCTCCAGATCTGCGGCGTCGCCCGGGGTTATAGGTGTGTTAAGGACTGCTCGCGCGACCATCTCTTCTGCTGACAGGATTTCCTCCGAGGAAGGATCCCTGTGGGGTCGCACCCGAGACATTGGAGATCCTTGTTGGGATGGTTGAGGGTCAGATTGGCTGGTTGGCTCTTCAGATCCAGTTTGTCCCTGCGCTGCTATCGTTGCGAGAACCTGCTTAGGCTGGGCGGAGTCGACTTCGGGCTGATCACTGTATCCGTATTCCCTTATCTTGCGAACGAAGTCATCAGACTCCATGGAGGAGGTATCTCCGGAAATTGGGCTCACCCAAAATCGACTCTTCAACCGGAGTTCACTTTTCCGACAAAGTTGAGCCCGATCCGGATCTACGCCTTCTCCGGTGCCTCTACTCGCCAGACCAGCTCCGGCTTCGAGGGCGGCCCGGCGGTATGGGCCAAGAAGTGTACGAAGGGCACCTCTGCTTTCTAACACCTCGGGGAGACCTGTGCGGATCTCGCATTGGTCTTCCACCGTTGTTTCCCCTTCAGGGGCGGATTGGGTGCTTTGAAATTTCCAGATCTACGAGGAATCTTCCTTGGGAAGCTCCCGATCTCGATCGATCTCGCGACGGGGCCCAACAAGGGCGGTCGCGTCAAGATTAACAAGTGGGTTTCCGTCGGAATCGACGGTTTCCCCGATGAAGATGTGTATGCCGCCAATAGGGACGATGGAGAGCTTGACGGGGTTTGTCCTAGCCGGAATCCAGCACTCATCCCGAGGGACGATCGGCAGATTTCGGCGTAGAGGACGCGCTCCCACAGCGATGGTGTCGTCGTAGCCCATGGCGGAACCTCCCGCTCCGGCCTCCGCACGCCGCAGCCCCACGTGGGCGCCAACCGTCATTGCCTAATCGATGGTACCCCGGAGGAGGGATCCTCACGAGGGGGAGAAGAAGTAGGGGCCATAGGGCGGAGTGCACACGGGACGTGGTACGCGAGTTACCCAGCACGATGACAGGGCCTACGCTGCTTGTCTGGAATTATCCGGGCGCTCGCGTTGTTACAATGAGTTGTGGCTGTGCCTCTAGCGCTCCCAGGATCCGGCTTATAAAGGCGCACGGATCTAGGGTTTACACGGAGAGTCCTAGCCGACACAGACAAGCCTAACTACGGTACAACATCTTGCCGTGCACGTCACGGATCCGCCTTCCATATACATCGTGCTGGATCCGGGTTCCTCATGGGCCTCCATGGATCCCGGTTACTCCTATGTCGGTACGGATCCGGCCGCTGATCCTGGATCGGACTTCTTTCGCATGATCAAAAAGAATCGGGCCGCCCGATGGGCCACATGCCTCATCACCGTCTGTGGGCCACCCGGGCTTGCCGGATCTAGGCACTGTCGATGGTACACCCATGAAGTATACCCACAACAACGGAGGTGCTGCCCGTTCGTGGCGCCGGAACCGATCGTGATCAAGATCTTCTACGCGCTTTTGCAAGCGGCAAGTGATCGTCTACCGCAGCAACAAGAGCCTCATCTTGTAGGCTTTGGAATCTCTTCAAGGGTGAGACTCGATACCCCCTCGTTGCTACCGTCTTCTAGATTGCATCTTGGCTTGGATTGCGTGTTCGCGGTAGGAAAATTTTTGTTTTCTATGCAACGTTATCCTACAATGTTTATGTGTGACATGCATTGTTGAAGCAAAACTTTTCGGTTTATTTAAAACCCTTGACCAACTCTTTTTAGTAGAGATGGGCAACCTTTGTTTTATGCTTTCAAACCAAAACCTCTGCAACTTAACATTAGCTCTTTTATTTTGCTTAAGTTTCCAAATGATGTGTAATATGGTTTGCTTCCTATTTTGGATGTAGTGTTATGTGAACAAATTAAATTAGGAAAACTATTTTCTACTTTTCCAAAAATGTTTGAAAATGTTTTGTGAATGTATTTGATGTCAAACTAATGCTCTTGTCCTCTTTATGATGTTATCTACCAGGGGGTACTTAGCTTGTGCCATGGTGATACCGAGAGAGGCAATTGCTAAGTTGTGATACTCGCATACCTTTACTAGGTAAATAAAATGGGTTCTCTTTAAGTTGTTTGTGGTATCTATAAGTCCTTAGTATGTTATACCGTGGCTGCATGGTTAGTTGTTGATTGTTGAATGTTGTCTTGTTGATGCAATGTGATTGATTGTGTTCCTTTTATATTTTTCTGGCGATAGATGCGAACATTTAGAAGAAGAAGTGGAATCGGATGAGAAGATTATTTATATTGTTGGGATTCATATATTGATGGAGTTGAAGAAGTACAGGGACAAATAAGCCAAGGCAAGCCATCTTTTGACCTCTAATTCGGTGTCTAGTTGGATGTCATTTGTTGATATCCAAAGCACCTTGATTCTATGTGTGTTGTTCTCTTTATTATTGTCATCTATGTATGGTTGCTAGTGGGGTACTCCCTAGTGGTGATACTCCACTATTGTCTTTGTGATTATGGGATGCATGGTATCATGGCCGTGCTATTCCTCTTGGTTATCTTGTATGCTCGACTTGAGCATGTTCCATCTCAAGATAATGACTTACACTACACCCACCACTTTTGTAGTATAGAGGTATCAATGTCATGATCTTGGTGTATTCTCAACTTGAGAGGAGTATGCCGTGTACCCATTGGAGAGTATGTTGGATAGTGATAATCCACTATCTAAGTTGTATTTTTAGCACCACAAATCTGAAAGTATAATCATCCTTGTGTTGTCATAGTACATGCTTACCTTAAGCAAGTATGATCCACTCCATTACCCCGTTTTTACACCATCTATGGCGTGATGACTCTCATCTCGGCCGTAGTTCTATAGTAGTTCCACTCATGAAACTATAGGTTGGGAACCCCTCAAGGGCTTACCTTGTTGTAAATGTTTGTGAAAACCTTGGGTAAGTTAACTCTACCCAAGTGTATGTTTTGGAAAGACAAGGTCTTTGGACAAGGATGTTGGAGGAATATGGTTGGTTGTTGGCAAGTAGAGGAAGTGTGGGTGAAATGTTTTTCAAAGGAGCACTGTGTATAAGTGTTCGCCGTCCCAACTTTTTATCGCGCAACCACACTACCCTGGTGTGGGACGGGGCTTAGCCCATAGTTTGTTGAAGCTGGCAGGAGCACCCTTCACAACTTTCTAGGGAGGGTCACGATGACCTCCGACGCCGGGTTGCGCTCTGGAGGAGGCAATACACTGTCTTAACTGATAGCCGGACATTACTGAGGGTCTTCTACGTGGCGCTGGAGATACGCTCAAAAGGAGGTATGCTGCCGGGTGCCGGGAAGGGGTAAGCCCGCAGGGAAGGACTCGTGCCAGTGGAGATGGGCGAAAGGTTATGTCCGGGTATCCGTCGTGGCATATGATGTTATGCGGGGATGATGCCCACACGATAGGTATCCGGATAGTTGTGGGGAAGGTGTGCAAACTCTGCAGAGTCAAATCTATTCGAATAGCCGCGTCCGCGGTCATGGACAAGTTGAAATGGCCATACTTAACCTGGGCTTGAGTTTTGTTTTGAAAAATTCTTTGCAAAAGGAAATGTTGTGTTGGATGTACCGGAAGGGTACAGGAAAAAGGGCGTGTGTAGACCATATGGAGATGGTCGTGGAAAAATAAGACCAAGTGGGGAACTCTTTCCTAGTGTTTCATGTAGAGGAGCTCTTATTTAACAAAGATATCGAGATGTCATAGGACTTCCCTAGCATCCACATCAAATGAGATGGCGGTATGCTAACTCTTCTTTAATAAAGACATAGAGATGTCATAGGACTTCCATAGCGCCCGCATCACTTGAGATGTCGGAACGCTACCTCTTCCATAAAGATATAGAGATGTCATAGTTATCTTTTGAAGTATCTTCTTCAATAAAGATATAGAGATGTCATAGTACCACCTTAGTGTCCCCTTCAATTGAGACGTTGGGACGCTATATCCACAAGAGAAACTATTTCTCTTTCACATGCTATATCCACAAAAGAAACTATTTCTCTTACACATGCTATTTCCACTAGTGAAATTAGCTCTTCCCTCTTGTCATCTTAGATTAGCACTTGTTATCTTGCACTCTTGCAAAGTACCTTCTGATGGTTTGCGAGTACAATTCCAAATGTACTCACGGCTTTGTCCCCCGGCTATTTACTTGGCCAGACCTGGATTCATTGAAGATGAAGAAGGAGTTGGCACGTCTATGCGAGCTAGGGAACATCTTCCCGCCGCTTGCCTGTAGGGTTATGGCAAGATGACTTGGGCTCGCACGCTGAAGTGATGATGCTACTCTGATGTTTAGTTAGCCCTTCGAGGCTATTATATAAGTATTGGTCATGTGACCATGTTGTAATTTTCTTATTCCGCTTTGTAATGGATGGTGTAATTTGATATCGTCGGTTATGTGTTCACTACAAGATCGATCATGGGATCGTGAACTGTATACATAACAGGGAATTTCGAACAGCTAGTCCGGGGTCCCCACAGTTGTCTTCTCCTATTATGCCATCATGTTTAGATCTTGTGAGCTGCCTATCATGATCAAGATCATCTTATTGTAATGCTACATGTTGTGTTTGTTGGGATCCGATGAATATCAAATACTATGTCAAGTTGATTATCGATCTATCATATATGTGTTGTTTATGATCTTGCATGCTCTCCGTTGCTAGTAGAGGCTCTGGCCAAGTTGATAGTTGTAACTCCAAGAGGGGGTATTTATGCTAGATAGTGGGTTCATGCCTCCATTGAATCTCGGGGACATAGGATTCTAAAGTTGTAAGGATGTGTCCACTAGGGATAAAACATCAATGCTTTGTCTAAGGATATTTGTATTGTTTACATTACTACGTACTTAATACAATTGTCTGTTGTTTGCAACTTAATACTGGAAGGGGTGCGGATGCTAAACCCGAAGGTGGACTTTAGGCATAGATGCATGTTTGATGGCGGTCTATGTTCTTTGTCGTAATGCCCTAAGTAAATCTCATAGTAGTCATCATGGTATGTATGTGCATTGTTATGCTCTCTCTATTTGTCAATTGCCCAACTGTAATTTGTTCACCCAACATGTTATTTATCTTATTGGAGAGACATCACTAGTGAACTGTGGACTCCGGTCCATTCTTTTACATCTGAAATACAACCTACTGCAATCATTGTTCTCTGTTGTTCTTTGAAAGCAAACATCATTCTCCACACCATACGTTTAATCCTTTGTTTACAGCAAGCCGGTGAGATTGACAACCTCACCGTTAAGTTGGGGCAAAGTATCTTGATTGTGTTGTGCAGGTTCCACGCTACGAATCACGGTGTTGCCGCACTACACTCCTTCACCAACAACCTTCACGTGGCCTTCATCTCCTACTAGTTCGATAAACCTTGGTTTCTCTGAGGGAAAACTTGCTTGCACGCATCACACCTTCCTCTGGGTTCCTAAATCTGAGTGCTTTACCGTCACAAGAAGCTACTTTCTGGCGCCGTTGCAATCCCTGTCACGCGCAAGCACCCCTATGAGCAGATCTTTGGGAATTTAGAGCTTATCTAGACAGAGGATGGTAACCGGAGTACCAGTACATTTGTAGAGGATACTGACTTTCCATATACTATGGAGAGCTTTCCAAGAAAATTGATGTGCCCTATACAAAATAAAGTTCTAAGAAGTACACAAGCTCATTGGTGTCTTTCTCATGTTCATTGGTTGTGCAGTAAAAGTGCTATCTCTTTCAACTTTTCAGTATAGTTTGCTTAATCCTGAAGAACATGGATCAAATTTGCATCTGCACCACAATATTAAATAACTATCACGAAGGTATTCCTTATGCTCATACTTTTGTATGCTTATACAACATTGCAGGATAGGTGATTTATATACTGATGATTTTCTCTTAGATTTACCTTTTAAGAAACTCCCTATTGTCTCCTGATTAGAAGGAAAAACTGAGTAAGATGCTTCTGATGACTTCATTTCTTAATCTTAAATTTTGCTTATTTTGGAAAACTGCACTTAACTCTGCCTATGTTGTCTCAACATAGCCGGTCCCAAGCCCGGGTAAAGGAGGAGGGTTGTGATAGGCGGGGCGAGCCAATGTAAAAAACCCAGTCACTTTATGGAGATGAAACCCAAAGGAACCTCGTTGGGGCGTAACCCTCTTAGCGACGCGCCACATCGGAACCCGGGTGTGGTGTCAAATGGGCAAGGGCCGGGCCGTCACCCCCTTGGTGGCGTGTCGTATCTTGATATGGATACGGTGATAAGTGAGAAAGCGTCGGGTCGCCGCATCCTTAGTGGCGCGCTGCACCGACGCCCCGGTGTAGTGAAAAATGAGCAAGGGTCTCCGCATTTGACTTGACGAGTGTGGAGGGTAAGGAAGTTAGCCGAGCCTAGGAGGATACGCTTAGGTAGCTGGAACGTAGGATCCCTGACGGGTAAGTTACGGGAGTTAGTTGATACGGCGGTGAGGAGGCGTGTTGATGTCCTATGTGTCCAAGAGAACAAATGGAAGGGACAGAAGGCGAAGGAGGTGGAGGATACCGGTTTCAAGTTGTGGTACACGGGGACAACTTCAAACAAAAATGGAGTAGGCATCTTGGTCAATGAGAGCCTCAGAGATGGAGTTGTGGACGTCAAGAGGCAAGGGGACCGAATGATCCTTGTCAAGCTGGTTGTTGGGGACTTAGTCCTCAATGTTATCAGCGCGTATGCCCCACAAGTAGGCCACAATGAGAGCACCAAGAGGGAGTTCTGGGAAGGCCTGGAGGACTTGGTTAGGAGGGTACCTATTGGTGAGAAGCTCTTCATAGGAGGAGACCTCAATGGCCATGTGGGTACATCTAACACAGGTTTTGAAAGGGTGCATGGGGGCTTTGGCTATGGCATCAGGAACCAAGAAGGAGAAGATGTCCTGAGCTTCGCTCTAGCCTATGACATGGTCATAGCTAACACCCTCTTTAGGAAGAGAGAATCCCATCTAGTGACGTTCAGTAGTGGTCTACACTCTAGCCAGATTGATTTTGTCCTCTCTAGAAGAGAAGATAGACGCGCATGCATTGATTGTAAGGTGATACCTGGAGAGAGTGTTGTCCCTCAACATAAGCTGGTGGTTGCTGACTTTCGCTTTAGGATCCGTGTCCAGCGGGGTAAGCGCGCCAAAGTCGCTAGAACAAAGTGGTGGAAGCTCAAGGGTGAGGCATCCCAGGCTTTCAGGGAGAGGGTTATTAAGGAGGGCCCTTGGGAGGAAGGAGGCGATGCAAACATGATGTGGACGAGTATGGCGACCTGCTTGCGGAAGGTCGTTGTAGAGGAGTTTGGGGTGACTAAGGGAAGTAGAAGGGAAGCTAAGGATACCTGGTGGTGGAACGACGAGGTCGAGAAGGTTATTAGGGAGAAGAGGGACTGTTTCAGATGCCTATATCTGGACAGGAGTGCAGCTAACATGGAGAAGTACAAGGTGGCAAAGAAGGCTGCAAAGCGGTCGGTGAGTGAAGCAAGGGGTCGGGCGTATGAGGACCTCTACAAACGTTTAAACACGAAGGAAGGCGAAAGGGACATCTATAAGATGGACAAGTTTAGGGAGAGGAAGACGAGGGATGTCAACGAAGTCAAATGCATCAAGGACGGAGAGGATCAGCTTCTTGTGAAGGATGAGGCGATCAAGCGTAGATGGCGGGAGTACTTTGACAACCTTTACAATGGAGAGGTTGAGAGCTCTACCATTGAGCTAGACGACTCCTTTGATGATACCAGCATGTGCTTTGTGCGACGTATCCAGGAGTCTGAGGTTAAGGAGGCGTTAAGGAGGATGAAAGGAGGCAAGGCGATGGGTCCTGATGGTATCCCCATCAAGGCGTGGAGAGGCCTTGGAGACGTAGCGATTGTTTGGCTGTCAACACCCGGATTTTTAAGTCCAGATGCCTGTCATGTCATACATCGCAATCCCAGGAATATTGTTATTGCGAGACATAATAGTTGAATGTCATAAGTCATCATTCATTACATACCATAGTCGTCTTACAAATAGAGATCACACGATCCAATATTACACAAATAGTTGATATATTGATCAACGGACACACAGTTCATAGCGAAAGCGTAAATAGAAGGGACTCTCTAATCCACAGGCCAACGCTTGACGTCGGAAGACTCCTAGTTGTCGTAGGCGTCCTGCTGGTCATCTCCTTGGTAGTTCTGTTCCTCTTCATACTGCCATTTGAATAGCCAGGGACAAAGCCGTGAGTACTTTAAGTACTCGCAAACTAATACTAGTGTAAGTGCTAACAATTCTAGTAAGGGGTGCTAAGCTCTAGTGTATTTGCATAAAGCCAATTTTAGTTCACAAGTATTTGAGAAAAGACTTATTCATGTGCTAACTAACTCAAGTGGGAACATTAGTGTCATTCCCACAACTCAACAAGTCACCATTCACCATTCACTTCACCAACATTTTCAGGAATCTGACACCGGAAACTGTATGGCCTTTCCAACCGTCTGTAACCGTGGACAAGGCTATTCGAATAGGGTTACACTCTGCAGAGGTTGCACACTTGTGCCACAACATTTGATTTCATCCGTCGGGATAACCCCGAATCATCGTAACACAGTACGCGGATCATCAACCATAACCTTTCACTTACAAACCCTAGTATGAGCACCTCTCCCCATGAGCTTGGCCTCCCAATGAAGACCAACTGTCAACCTGGGAACTGCATGGCTTGGCCGTACAATTCACCTCAATTCACATCATTTCTCAACAACGGAGGCAGCCTCGGCATAACCCCTGATGTGTGTTCAGAGGGAACCCATACTAAGATGCATAAATTTCCAGTTAAGCCCTACCCATAATCAGTATTGTGGGGGTACTCAAAATTGGAAAGGTGTCGCATTCAAACCAATATCAGTTTTATCAAAAATCACCATCTTCTCCAAGTCATATTCACCTTCAAAATTCATTCAATGGAATGACTCATCATTCCAAGGTTTCAAATTCAATTCAAGTCACATGTTCCCATCTAGAGTAGTCAAGTTTTAGTATTTAGCACTAGCACTAGTCATGAGGGGTGCTATCTTGCTTGGCTAGCTTGAGACTAACTTTGCTACTCTAGTAACCTTCTTAACTTAGACCAAAGTTAACTATAAAAGTAACTCTTTAAATAAACAAGTAAAAACTTGCATATTAAAAACTTGGGATAGGCTTGTGGTAAGAAAGGTAAGACTAATGGTGCCTTGCCCAAAAGGGCTTTGCACTTTGCAAGAATATTAGCTTGCAAGGGTAGAGCTTGCAATGGTGTTAGCTTGCCTTGGTTGTTGAGGTGATCAAATTTCTCTTCTTCTTCTGGGTAGAATCCTTCCTCTTCCTGGTATTCTCCGGTACTAGCGTCTATACACGAATACGAGGATACAATCACCAAACAATACTTAAGTAGCCTTAATTAGCCTTAATGGCTCACTCCAAATGATCTAGCATCATCACTTAGCATTGCTACTTAAAATTATTCTAGGGTTTTCTTACTTAGTGTTAGAGAAATAATTTCCTCTCATTATATATGTAAATGATAGTTTCCATTTAGTTTTTGAGGAATAATTTCCTCTCATTGAATCTTCTTAAGATTTAACTTCCTCAAACAATCATACATGAAATCATGCTGACAATACCTGATATTGGTTTAAATGAGGTAGAATACCGCATACAATTTAACAATGCTACATATGATTTAATATCACCAAGTATTTCATGTGAGAGTAATTGGACCAGGGTCTAAACCTCATATGAAAGTGCTTGGGACAAGATTTAAATGAAGTAAACCACTTCATATGATTTGCATAATAGTTTTGGACAATATCACTTAACTAAAATAGCCATATAGTCCTTTATTTAATTTGGGCCATGATCACTCAAAGTAACCATACCATCTTTTTGCATAAACAATTAGTGTAAGTTAAATGTGAGCTATTAGAGTTGAAATCAACTCAAAAGAATTTTTGGTTGATTTTTAAGAATTATTTGAATATGCAAAAGTCCCTGACTTGTTCTTTTTGTCACATTAATTCTACACAAGATTTCAAAGTGAGACCAGTGTGGTTGGATCAAGCATTTCATAAGCTTTCCAAAAATATAAAATTCATCAAATTTGGTTGGGTGGATTTAAAACTATTTGAATTCTAGCACAGGACCAGTATTGAATTTAAACAGAATCTGGATTTTTGAATTTGAATAAAAGGGCCGGCGGGAAAACAAATTGGGCCGAAATGAGGGGAGTCGAACTGGGCTGGCCCAGCAACGCTTCGGTGCACCACGGGCCAACTGACAGGGGGTCCCATGCGTCAGCGACTCGTACACACCGAATCGGTATGATTTAAAGAGGGCCGCTGGATTAGAACGAAGATCGACGGTTGAGGCGCGTCGTCTCCGTCGATGAGAGCAAACCCTACTGGCGGCGACGGTGGGGGGTCGGAGGGTCACCTGAGCTCCGGCGAGGCTCGGCGAGGGTGCGCGGCGGCGTTGTCGAGGACGAGGAAGCGAACGGTGGTTGCGGGGGAAGCTGAGGCGGCGCCAATCGTCGTCGTTGCTGAGGTACTGGCGCGGCGAACTCCGGCGAAATTGCGATGGCGGAGGGTGTAATCGGCGAAGGGAGGTGGTCAGGGAGGCTCAAGAGGGAGAGGGGAAGGCAATGGTGTGCTCAATTCGTCCAGGGGCGTGCCCTTTTTATAGTGGCGCGAGGTGACCGTGGGTCTGCGGCGAGGGCGACAGCGGCGCGGCGATTCCGGCGAGCGAGAGGGGTAGGCGAGGGCAGCGCTAGGTAGACGACGTCAATGCAGTGCTAGGGAGCCTGCTGGAGAGGTGGGGGACGGCTTGGCGAGCGCTGGCGATAGCGAGGTCTGGCGGCACGGGTGCGGAGAAAATGGCGACGATGTCGACAGCGGCAGGCTGCGCGAGGGCACGGGCGCGTGTCTGGTGGGTTGGTGCTGCGGCGGCAAAGCTCAAAGTGCAGCGAGGGGGTCCGGGGGAGGCTTCGAGCGCTGGAGCGGCGCGTGGCCAGTGCTGGTCCATGAGCGACGCCATCGGCATGCTCTGGTCACCCTGGGCGCGTGATGTCCGGCGATGGTCGGCCTCCTGCTCGACCAGGGATGGTGTAGGCTGGGGTAGGAGAGCTAGGTGGCGCCAAGGGACATGGAGGTCAGGGCTGAGGAGGTGAGGAGAGGAGGGGAGCATGTGCTCATGCATGGTGGCCGGCATGGCATGGCTATGCCATTCTTAGCCTCCTCCCTCTAGGGTTGCTATGCAGAGATGAGATGGAGAGGGGCCAGAGGATAGGTAGGGACCAAGTGGAGGTCAAGGTTAGGTTAGAGCACTGTTTAGAATAGTGTTTGAATTGATGCCTATTTGGAATTTTGCAAATTTTGCTAAATTGGGTTTGGTTCAAGGGGTTCCAAAATTTGAATTGGGTTGGTTTGGATGAGTTGCAAATGACCAGAGACATTCACAAGTGGTGGTGGAATTTTAAAAATAAAAGAATTGCAAAATTGCAATGTGTGAGATTGTTGCATTTGATAAAAGGTCTCAACTTTGCATGAGCATAGAATTTGATCCAAGATGAATTTGACATGGTGGTCTTTACCAAAGTTGTTCACCTTGATGTGCTCTTGGATGAGGTGCAAAGAATTGGGAAAGTTTGGTTTGAAAAACTTGAAATCCAGGGGCTCAAAGTAGTGACCAGAATATAAATGGCAGATTTGACCATTATCATATGTGATCACAATTTGAGTTTGAATTTGATTTGATTTGAGTTTCTTTGATTCCAAAAATTGTAATAAGTGTTTAGTAACATAATACAACTAATGGTTAAGGCCAAATTGGTCTAGGTCAAAGATTTGGGAAAATGGCATAAACCATATGTGAGGGTTTTGTGATTTTCTACTTTTTATTATTTTATTTTTCTTTGCCTCTCCTTGACATGGGTGAGGTTTATTTGGTGTTAGATTGAGTTGGGTAAAGGGTTCAAACCAATTTGGGGCAATGTGGGTGCCTAGGTCAAGAATTGATATTATGGCTAAGTGCCACATATGCTTCTATGCATATGTTTAACTTATTTTTGTTTCTCACTTGAATTGGGTTGTTAGCACTAGACTAAGTTGGTTGAGGTATTTCAAATCATCACACAAGGTAGCCATGGCAAAAAATTAGCATATGCAAAGTTAAACATATGCATATGATTTAATATCACCAAGTATTTCATGTGAGAGTAATTGGACCAGGGTCTAAACCTCATATGAAAGTGCTTGGGACAAGATTTAAATGAAGTAAACCACTTCATATGATTTGCATAATAGTTTTGGACAATATCACTTAACTAAAATAGCCATATAGTCCTTTATTTAATTTGGGCCATGATCACTCAAAGTAACCATACCATCTTTTTGCATAAACAATTAGTGTAAGTTAAATGTGAGCTATTAGAGTTGAAATCAACTCAAAAGAATTTTTGGTTGATTTTTAAGAATTATTTGAATGTGCAAAAGTCCCTGACTTGTTCTTTTTGTCACATTAATTCTACACAAGATTTCAAAGTGAGACCAGTGTGGTTGGATCAAGCATTTCATAAGCTTTCCAAAAATATAAAATTCATCAAATTTGGTTGGGTGGATTTAAAACTATTTGAATTCTAGCACAGGACCAGTACTGAATTTAAACAGAATCTGGATTTTTGAATTTGAATAAAAGGGCCGGCGGGAAAACAAATTGGGCCGAAATGAGGGGAGTCGAACTGGGCTGGCCCAGCAATGCTTCGGTGCGCCACGGGCCAACTGACAGGGGGTCCCATGCGTCAGCGACTCGTACACACCGAATCGGTATGATTTAAAGAGGGCCGCTGGATTAGAACGAAGATCGACGGTTGAGGCGCGTCGTCTCCGTCGATGAGAGCAAACCCTACTGGCGGCGACGGTGGGGGGTCGGAGGGTCACCTGAGCTCCGGCGAGGCTCGGCGAGGGTGCGCGGCGGCATTGTCGAGGACGAGGAAGCGAACGGTGGTTGCGGGGGAAGCTGAGGCGGCGCCAATCGTCGTCGTTGCTGAGGTACTGGCGCGGCGAACTCCGGCGAAATTGCGATGGCGGAGGGTGTAATCGGCGAAGGGAGGTGGTCAGGGAGGCTCAGGAGGGAGAGGGGAAGGCAATGGTGTGCTCAATTCGTCCAGGGGCGTGCCCTTTTTATAGTGGCGCGAGGTGACCGTGGGTCTGCGGCGAGGGCGACAGCGGCGCGGCGATTCCGGCGAGCGAGAGGGGTAGGCAAGGGCAGCGCTAGGTAGACGACGTCAATGCAGTGCTAGGGAGCCTGCTGGCGAGGTGGGGGACGGCTTGGCGAGCGCTGGCGATAGCGAGGTCTGGCGGCACGGGTGCGGAGAAAATGGCGACGATGTCGACAGCGGCAGGCTGCACGAGGGCACGGGCGCGTGTCTGGTGGGTTGGTGCTGCGGCGGCGAAGCTCAAAGTGCAGCGAGGGGGTCCGGGGGAGGCTTCGAGCGCTGGAGCGGCGCGTGGCCAGTGCTGGTCCATGAGCGACGCCATCGGCATGCTCTGGTCACCCTGGGCGCGTGATGTCCGGCGATGGTCGGCCTCCTGCTCGACCAGGGATGGTGTAGGCTGGGGTAGGAGAGCTAGGTGGCGCCAAGGGACATGGAGGTCAGGGCTGAGGAGGTGAGGAGAGGAGGGGAGCATGTGCTCATGCATGGTGGCCGGCATGGCATGGCTATGCCATTCTTAGCCTCCTCCCTCTAGGGTTGCTGTGCAGAGATGAGATGGAGAGGGGCCAGAGGATAGGTAGGGACCAAGTGGAGGTCAAGGTTAGGTTAGAGCACTGTTTAGAATAGTGTTTGAATTGATGCCTATTTGGAATTTTGCAAATTTTGCTAAATTGGGTTTGGTTCAAGGGGTTCCAAAATTTGAATTGGGTTGGTTTGGATGAGTTGCAAATGACCAGAGACATTCACAAGTGGTGGTGGAATTTTAAAAATAAAAGAATTGCAAAATTGCAATGTGTGAGATTGTTGCATTTGATAAAAGGTCTCAACTTTGCATGAGCATAGAATTTGATCCAAGATGAATTTGACATGGTGGTCTTTACCAAAGTTGTTCACCTTGATGTGCTCTTGGATGAGGTGCAAAGAATTGGGAAAGTTTGGTTTGAAAAACTTGAAATCCAGGGGCTCAAAGTAGTGACCAGAATATAAATGGCAGATTTGACCATTATCATATGTGATCACAATTTGAGTTTGAATTTGATTTGATTTGAGTTTCTTTGATTCCAAAAATTGTAATAAGTGTTTAGTAACATAATACAACTAATGGTTAAGGCCAAATTGGTCTAGGTCAAAGATTTGAAAAAATGGCATAAACCATATGTGAGGGTTTTGTGATTTTCTACTTTTTATTCTTTTATTTTTCTTTGCCTCTCCTTGACATGGGTGAGGTTTATTTGGTGTTAGATTGAGTTGGGTAAAGGGTTCAAACCAATTTGGGGCAATGTGGGTGCCTAGGTCAAGAATTGATATTATGGCTAAGTGCCACATATGCTTCTATGCATATGTTTAACTTATTTTTGTTTCTCACTTGAATTGGGTTGGTAGCACTAGACTAAGTTGGTTGAGGTATTTCAAATCATCACACAAGGTATCCATGGCAAAAATTAGCATATGCAAAAATAGCCATAGGCTTACATATGCCTTTTTCTTATTTAAGATCATTTCTTTTTATTTTGCTTTTCAAAGGAGGGTGGTAAGAGGGATGAGGTTTAGGGTTTAGTGGGTTTTACCATGGTTCACCACCATTCATCAAAGTAAGAAAGGGTAGGGTTCAAGATTTACATATTTGGGCTATATGCCCACATATGTCTTTTTATTTTATTTTGGTTTCTCAAATTTGACCCACTTTGTTTTTGAGAAGGTTGGGGTTTAGGGTTTTGGAAATGTGTGTAGAGAAAAGAACACATAATCATGGCAATAGCACAAAGATTAAGTATGAGTACTATGCATAGCACCTAATGTAAGAAAAGTTTTTGTTGGTTCTCATTTTTAGAAAAAGGAAATTCATTTTCTCTTTGTTTTAAAATTTGGGGTGTTACAATGGCTAACTAAGCTTTTCAACCTCATTTTTCGGTCAAACAAGATGCCCGAAGAATGGAGGCGGAGTATTTTAGTACCAATCTTCAAGAACAAGGGGATATTCAAAGTTGTACTAATTACCGTGGAATCAAGCTGATGAGCCATACTATGAAGCTATGGGAGAGAGTCATTGAGCACCGCTTAAGAAGGTTGACAAGCGTGACCAAAAACCAATTTGGTTTCATGCCTGGGAGGTCTACCATGGAAGCCATCTTCTTGGTACGACAGCTGATGGAGAGATACAGGGAGCAAAAGAAGGACCTCCATATGGTGTTCATTGATTTGGAGAAGGCCTATGATAAGATACCTCGGAATGTCATGTGGTGGGCCTTGGAGAAACACAAAGTCCCAATAAAGTACATTACCCTCATCAAGGATATGTATGATAATGTTGTGACAAGTGTTCGAACAAGCGATGGCGACACTGATGACTTTCCAATTAGAATAGGGCTACACCAAGGGTTAGCTTTGAGCCCTTATCTTTTTGATTTGGTGATGGATGAGGTCACAAGGAATATACA
Source organism: Lolium multiflorum (assembly GCA_030979885.1). NCBI lineage: Eukaryota > Viridiplantae > Streptophyta > Magnoliopsida > Poales > Poaceae > Lolium > Lolium multiflorum. The sequence goes on along the minus strand of CM061752.1, from coordinate 112,975,389 downwards.
AGAAGATATCCCATGGTGTATGCTCTTTGCGGATGATGTGGTGCTAGTCGATGATAGCCGAACGGGGGTTAATAGAAAGTTAGAGTTGTGGAGGCGAACTCTAGAATCGAAAGGTTTTAGGCTTAGTAGAACTAAAACTGAATACATGAGATGCAGTTTCAGTTCTACTAGGCACGAGGAGGGAGAGGTTAGCCTTGATGGGCAGGTGGTACCGGAGAGAGACACTTTTCGATATTTGGGGTCCATGTTGCAGAAGGATGGCGATATCGATGAAGATGTGGGCCACCGAATCAAGGCTGGTTGGATGAAGTGGCGCCAAGCTTCTGGCGTACTCTGTGACAAGAGAGTGCCACAAAAGCTAAAAGGCAGGTTTTATAGGACAGCTATCCGACCTGCAATGTTGTATGGCGCGGAGTGTTTGCCAACGAAGAGACGACATATCCAACAGTTAAGTGTAGCAGAGATGCGCATGTTGAGATGGATATGTGGCCACACAAGAAAGGATCGGGTACGGAATGACGATATACGAGAGAGAATTGGGGTAGCACCGATTGAAGAGAAGCTGGTCCAACATCGTCTCAGATGGTTTGGATATATCCAACGGAGTCATCCGGAAGCGCCAGTGCATAGCGGACGGATAAAGCATGCTGAGAATGTTAAGAGGAGTCGTGGTAGACCAAACTTGACATGAGAGAAATCCGTTAAGAGAGACCTGAAGTTTTGGAATATCGATAAAGATTAAGCTATGGACAGGGGTGCGTGGAAGTTAGCTATCCATGTTCCGGAACCATGATTTGGCTTCGAGATCTTATGGGTTTCAACTCTAGCCTACCCCAACTTGTTTGGGACTGAAAGACTTGGTTGTTGTTGTTATTATTGTTGAAAAACTGCACTTGATAAATATAGTTCAATCTATCTCTTTCGAGACAGCTTATTGCCTTCCATATGTTTAGTTCGCAGAAGGGACACATATCGTTCATGTTTATTGGTGAGGAATTGGGTTGGAAACTCAATATTACTTTGGGGGTAAGTTCTACTTTAAACTGAAAGGAATATATATCTTAGTATGTTTTTTTTTCAGTGAGCGCATTTAGACGAATGATTAAAATACAAAGATATTTGTTCTCTGGACCTATGTGCTCACGTAAAAAAATTAATTGGTCAAAACTTTGAAAAAGAAAAAAGATAAAAGAAGATGTAACAAGAGGCCTCTACTCTACACAGATAGTTTACTTATATGTTCAGATGAAATTCTAAAGTTTATTCTCTTCAGATGAAATTGTTAGTGCAAATGTATATAGTCATGTTTATTATATGTTCAGGTTTGTACAAGTTTTACAATTATTGGTATTTTTAATAACCGTCCATACAACCTGATCAGATGGTGGTAATTAGACGGAACCAAATTGACGGAACCAAAAGTATGGACCGGAACTAAATTACGTAGAACCGGAACCTCTAATATATTTTATGAAAATTATAAAAATCAAACGTCTTTTTGAGCGGACGAAGTTCCCATGAGACAGCACGGATCTTAAAGCAAAGCAATTAACCATGTCCTCTCAATCTCACCGTATTATCCCCTCTCTCTCTAACAATGTCGGTCTGGGCACCGTACCTTACGGCGAGCTCTACTCCGGCCGGCTGCCGATTCCCACGGCTTACCGCCCGCCAAGGACGACGGCAATCTCTTACTCAGCCGTAGCCACCATCTGATCGGGCTGTTTCCATCACGTACCAGGGGAAACCTGGCTCTTTCCATTTTCGTCGTGGCTGGGTGGCGGCTACAATAGTACCGAGAGCGGCGGCGTCTGGAGCACCATGGGCTTCTCTAGACAGAGGGGCAGATGTTCACGGGATCGTTCGCAGCAACAGACTTAGGTGAGGCTGGATCTAGAGGCGGCGCAACTTCAGATCTCCGGTAAGGTCGTCTTTCTCCTCTAGCTTGGTACAAGACCGACCAAAAATTAGTAGAACATCCTCTGTGATTTGCTCGATGTTCTAGCCAAATTCAGTTAGTGTTTGTGTCGATTTCCATCTGGGACATGACATGTTGCTGCTGAAAATTCAGTTAGTATGTATGCTTACAGACAATTTATAACTAGCATGATGTCCTGTGAAAAAACCTAGCTTGATGCACTTCATCAGTGTTGCTTTGCACATTCAACTTCCAATAGCAACACAGTCAAATCATGAAACATATACAGGGAACGATGCTACAATCTCTTGCTGATATCCTACACTCGGACCAATGGCCATTCTTTCCCGCCATAGCTTCGGGCATCTTCACTTCTTAAGTGCCAGCATTTTCCATCACAATGCAGCTAAAAAGTGAGTTTTTTGTAGATTGAAATGCTGAGTGATTGCAGGTACAACTTAGTTAAATAGCACTTGTATCCCAACCAACTTACTAGTTTGCTTGAAGATCTGATATATTCTAACCTCTTCTGATGAGCTAAAATATGAGATTTTATAAAAAGTTCACCGATTCTCACAAAAATTTAAGGTGGAATATTTTACTTTGGAGTATGCAGACTCTAGAAAGTTTTTGTTGTACTGATGCATCAATTCTTACAGATTTCTAACTTTTTCTGAATTTCTGTGTCAATTGGTTTTATCTTCCAGTGACAATGTCTAATATCATCATTGTAAATGCATTGAATCTATTGTCCTTAGTACATGACATCCCTATTTCCATCTGACACGATTTTACTATTCTTTCCTTTCAATTGGTTTGGTCGCAGGTAATGCATATGCATTTCTTCGGTTATTATCTGTATTGACTGTGCCATCGGTGCTCTTCGTCACGAACGTCGTGTGGTTGTCACAGATTTTGGAAGGGGTGAAGAAAACACTATCGAAATGGCCGTGATCGACTACGCTTCCAACTTGTTCCTGCAGTGCTGCGTTGTGACCTTGAGGTGTAAAGTTATGAATATATATCAGCTTAACTATTGAAAGTGAATATGTAAAATATTAGAAAAAGTTAGATTAGGTCAAAGCGCACTATTTTTCAGTGAGCAGGAATTTGCTAGCCAGTTTGACATGTACTGAAGTTCCAGCACGTTATTCCTTCCGCCGTCCTGCAGATGCAGTCTGTTTTGTAGAAGAATATCTCATTGCATCTCTTTCCCTGTGAGTAGATATCAATTGCAGCTGCAGTAGCGAAAAGATCTCAGATCCCTGTGAGAATTAAACTGCTTTCTTTGGAATTTCTGCAAAATTAATGCGCGCATGACACAACTATGACCTCTTTTCTCAACCGATAGATTACATACTCTTTGAAAATACAAATCTTAAAACTCAATTGGAGAACAGCAACTGCCGGTGGCACATTCAACACTTCTGTAACTCTTTCACTTGCGAGTCTGTGCACTGGTATTCTAGTATGGGCATTTACATGATAAACGCATGAAAAAATAGAGAAATAAAATCACAAGAGACCTGGAGTATCGTAAGATTCATCCAGTGAACCATAGTTGAAGCAGGAGACCATAACTGTACTCATAAAACACGCGATGCAGATGTTCTCTCTACAACTTAACGACACAATCTTTAAGCAGCACATCAAAGATAATCCCTTCGTTTTATTTTCCCAGATTCTCAGTTGTAAGAAATGTGAAATTTCTCTACAAATATTTAAATTGTCAGTTGAGCTGTTTTGTTCTTCCTATCTTTCGCGGCGGCACCACGGAGCTGGCCGCCGGCTCTAGCGAGGAAGGCGGAGGGGCGTGGGGTATTGGCAGCATCGGCGGAGAGGTCCTGGGTGGCTTCCGGGGTGGCACAACCTTCACATGTAGTACTAGTTCAGTTACAAGGCTGACAAGGTATTGCCAACGAGCCACCATCACGCCCTCATCATCTGCTCTCATTTTTTGTAACTGAACAATCATTTGGGAGTGGATTTTAGAGATGGAATCAATGTTGACAGAGTAAACAGTATAGTTTTCAAAGATAACAAATGTTAACTAAGCTAACCATCTACAGATGCATTTTGAAGCAAACAAAATGACACCGCTTCTTCAGCGATGGACAAAGCACAAGAAAATCATCGAACTTGCTGAGCCATATCTTCCTGCATATCACATACAAATTAAGGATTAAAAGTTTCCAAAACACAGTAACTCTAGACAATAGTTGAAGGAAAACATGAGAACACACATGAGTTACGAGTAGCTGGTGCAAGATATGAAGTTGTTCAATCAGTACATGAATTTCTTAGCCAGACGATCACAGAGCCAATAGAGGTAGCTGATGCACGTTTCTAAAGCAGTGCTAACCTGAACCTCTCAGTCTAGCAAGGTATCAATCTGACCACTATGTGAATGCCTTCGTTGCTGGCATGCTCATGTAACTGAACCATGTTTTTAGGAAAATAAGAACGGACATCAAAATGACCACAAACTGAACCATGCACGTCATACTAAAAATTTCGAATAGGAGCATCCATGCTCCAAATACATTTGTCGTCTCTAGACAAGCATCCTTTTTACCCAACATGATTTTGTAGATCATCTGAAGCCTAAATGACTCGAGGGCATTTTTTCAGTGTATGGCATATTGCTTTTGCCACCTGAAGGCCTGAACGAGATTTTCAGCTTACGGAGTGGTAATATTGTGGTCCTGGTATATTGTGGTGCTCGAATGCCACCTGGATGCATATTCCATTCATCCATAAGCTTGTAAATTGCCAATCACAAGCCGATCGATCCTATCAGCACATAGTTCCAACAAAGTTCAGACATTAAACTGACCTGGTGAGTTGATGAAGTGGAGTCCGATCCAGTGGGCAACGAGAGCAGCAGCCGCCGATTACGATACTGGTGTTTTGGCTGTCAGATCCAATCCTGCCAGTGAAGAGATCGGCGGCGGCCGGGATCCGGTGGGATGAGGAGATGGCCGCGTCCGACCTGGCTGCGATGGGTGGATCGGAGGACTGAGGCAGCTAGGCAGAGAGGATGCGGTGGAGGGGTGATGCTGCAGCAGGGCAGGAGGATGACTGGATGAGGCGGCGGCGGGCAGCATGTTGCGGTGGTGGGGTGATGCGGCGGCGCCGGCGCCGTAATGGCTCGTCCTACTCGATAGGGAGATGAAACTTTTTTTTTATCAGGGAGATAAAAAACAATTATCCGTGGAGACAAATGACCGATTCAATGTACGGTTTCGTGGCTTACTAGTATATAAATGCCCGTGCGTTGCCACGGGTCTTCAAAATTTATTTCTTAACTAGAAAGAATGCCCGTGCGTTGCACCGGGAGAATTTTTTTTATCAACATACGCGCAAAGTATGGTCTTTTTGGTACAATGTGGTATGCCCTACAAACATCAAGTTTCAGGGACCTGGCATGTTGTTGCGGAAGAACATAAATCTGAGATAAAAAGTTTCGCTTGCCTATATTTGATCGGTTTCTTATAACTAACAATTCACTTTCTCCAGCATAACATGTACAAATAGTCCCAATAAATAATATTCTAGAAAATAGTTAAATGGTTTAAAGAGTTTGACTTCTTCCAGCCCCTGGATCTAGATCCAGGACCTCCGGTGATATGGACACTATCGCTGTGGAGATTCAGGAGAAGATAGTCCACACGTGTAGTTTGACTCTAAGAGCATCTCCACCGGCAGCTCCTAAATAGGCGCTGGCAGGGGCGCCGGCACCTCCGTTTGAGGGACCCGGCACAACATCCTCTATTTGGGGACGCTGCTCCCACACCGACGCTCCCAAACCGGCGGCCCCGATAGATTTTGAAAATCAAATTCAAATGTTGAAAATGATATTCATATAAAGTTCGAACAAAATTTGTACAAATTTAACGCGAATTCAAACTAAAAAACTAAAAATAAACATCTAGCGGCGCGGGGAGTCGAAGGCGCTGAAGTCCAGTTCGTCGCCGCTGGACGTCGCGAAGGACCAGCTGTCGGCGTCGTCATCCTCCTCTTCGTCGGCCTTCTCCTCCTTGACGCGGAAGCGGCGGCCCGACCCCGTCGTCCGACGAGTCAGACCAGAGGACGCGCGCCTCGCGTCATCGCGGATGACGACGCCTCCGGAAGGAGGCGTGGGCGCGGCCGAGCGCGTGAACGCGACGGCAGACGATCCGGTGCGTGAGGTTCCGGACGCCGCGGTCCGTTCCGGCGCCCTCTGCGTGGTAGGCGGCGGCGCCATGTTCGCCGCCTGCGGGAAGTATCGGCTCCCGTTGCCCGCGGACGCGTGGCCGGAAGCCGTACTCGCGGAGCGTGTCGTCGACGGAGCGGCCGTACCACCAGGCACGGCGGCCGACATTGTTGAAGCGGGCGCCCGAGGGGTTGTCCGTCCGCGCGATCTCGACGGCGCGCTCGTGTTCTAAGCGCCCTACCTAGGTGGACGCCACGTGGCTAGTCGCCGCCCTCGCCGTTTTGGTTTCCACGCGGGAGGCCATTAACGCCGATGACTAACCTCCCCGTGTCGTTTCCGATGCAAACCGCCGCGTCCCCTCGCTGACAAGGTGCCCCCGCCCGTGAAAACCATCGTTCCGTGAGGCACCGGCGTGCCCGATTCGCGCCCTTGCCGAAGGGGCCGACACGGGGTTGCCGGCGATTCTATTGGGCTCCAAAATTGTCCGGCGCCGTTTGGGGCGCGCCGGTGCGAGCCCATTTTTCCTCCCGACCCCCAAATTGCTATCAGGACCGCTATCGGGGCCACCGGTGGAGATGCTCTAAAGCCCTTCTACCAATTTTTCAGAGATATTGTTTGGTCCTAACAAACTAAACAAACAACATACCCCCTTCGGCAGTAAAGGACTTTTTTTTTTCCCAAGATGAAGGATTTTAGCCTATGTATTTGCGACAAGTACTTAGGGCTGCTGGGATACTATGAATAGCAAAAGCAGGCGTGTATGTAAATCTAAAGTTCAAGATTAATGAGCATACCAGTGTTTCATACTGTGTGTGACGGTAGTTACTACAATATTTACATTGAAACCGCCCCGTCCGAAGACTAAAAAGTTGGTCTGCATTGCAACGGGGAAGTTTTGACTTCTATTCAGGTGTCAGCTAATATTTACTCCACTTGCCATCTAGGCATATACCAGAACACTCAATCGATATAACATCAAGCAGGTTACTGTTGTCTCTCTCGCTTCAGTGGGAGACGGGAATTGGTTTGCCTTCGACAGCAATACCATCTGGCCTGCTCTTATGCAGCCAAGCGATGCATCCTCTTTTTCTTTGCTAATTAGTCGTCTCTTCTCTTTGCTTGCTTGTGATCAAACTCGAGGACGGCTGAAGGACGCAGTACAATAGGTGCCGACAGATACCGCACGCACATCAGCACTCTCACCGGCTTCAGAGGGTCATATCCGCTGGCCTCCTCGCTAATTCGGTTGGCATGAAGCTGCTCACCAGTCTTCGCGTTGCCTCCTACCTCCACGACGCGCTTCAGCGGCAAAGCCGCAAAGGCAAGTCCGGCCAGCCGCGAGGGTTTCTACACCACATACCTCTGGATGCCCGCCCCCTTCCGCTCTCGTTCTCACCTATCTTCGTGCCACCGACATCCGCTACAATAACCTCTGCAATCAGCTAACAGAGCGAAGCCAGCCGGCGTCGGCGCTGTCGTCACCGTCCACCGTAGAGTCCCACACCTGCCGTAAACACGCGCGTCTCGATCCTTGCCTATGGCGCCGGTGGCGATGGCCGTCTTGCGGCTTCCACGTGCACGATCCACTTTTTGGCAAGCGAGGGACGGATCGGATAATCAGGCGCCTCGCGGCGTTTCCCCTATTTTCGGATCAACCAGCTTACAAACGATGATGTATCTTGCTGCCGCGCGGCTACCGCCTGCTATCCGCGATGATGCCGATGCTCAGGTCCAGGGTCCAGTTCTGCCGCTGACTCGAACGCCACGGCACTGTCGTGGCTGCCGCTTTGTGTCCACCATGACGCTCACGTCGTTCCTCGTGCTCCTCAGGCTTGCCCTGAAACTGCTAGCACTCCTCATCTAATGGCGCGGCGGAATCACTCCGAGAGGCATCCCCGCCGGCGCCGATGGAGAGGATGTGCTAGGACGCAGTCAAGCAGCTGCCGTCGACGGATCGTTCGCATCGACGGGCATCATCTCGCCTCGTGCGATCGAGACAGACGAAATTGGGCCAGGCCTGGGTACGCCGCCACGAAGTTCGTGTCGACCGGATCCTCGACGAAGAAGTTTCTGACAAAATTCGATTCGATTCGATTGATTGCTACATCGATCGTTTGGAGTATATATAAGCGTTTAGGTCGAGCTACCGTACGTAGGTGCACGTTCACCTGGACTCTTTCTAGAGAGACACCCGTAGCTAGCTAGGCTGGTTTGATCCGGATTCTACTCCACGATGACCCAGACCCACCAGAAAATCAGCTACATGTAAGGGAAAACGACCACGACGGGTGGTGACTGAATTTTACTTACCGGTGGCAATACTTGTAATTATAGTTAATATGTAGGGGCAGTTTTAAGTTAGACGAACGACCGAGGGAGAAACCCTTTTGCTTTTATTATTAGGTATAGATATACATATATAATTTACAACTTACTATCAAAATTTGAAACAAATCAGGGATAATATAATACACAACACGATAACACCGAAGCAATAACAAAAAAACATTGTTGTGCATTGGTTCCAAGTTCTTGCTCTTCTTTTTTTCCGCGGTCTGTCCTATACCTGTGTTTTGGGCCGTCATAATTGTTAAATCAACAACCACTGCTTTTAGATGTATTATTGTCTCACAAGACGTGTGTGTTGCAAACACAAGTATAACTAAAGGAATGATTCTTTTCTGATGAGTCAAAACAACACTTTGATATTCATAAATATCTGGAGACAACCCTACATCGTAGCCTTCTGTCAAACATATAAAAGAGGCTTATGAAATCTTCAACAATAGCTGGGATAAAAAAAACTCCGTGGGTAGGCGGTGTTGCGGATGTTAAATTTTTTAGGTAGCTTCCTCAAACCTATTCAGGACATGCAAGCCAAAGAAAAATTAAGTGAAACACGGTTGCGATCAAAGACCATTGCTTTTGTGGATCTTTCTCTAGCTCCCTTGCATTTCCCCGTGTCTCTCCTCATTGGTTCCAGTAACCCCTACCCCAACAACAACACCACTACACGCTGCTTTGCGTCCCGTGTTTTCTCCAACTCCAAATCAACACTAACTGCAAATGGTTTTGACTGCTTATTATAATGCAGGAAAAACCATTTGCAGAAATCACGAAGAACTTCATAGTATGTAATTCACTTACCTTGCATGAAACAAGATCCCACTGTGATACTTTACCCAAGAAAATACTACACTTGTTATGTTATTTGTCTTGGGATGGATGCAATAGATTTCTGGATTTTTTAATAGTATGCTGATATGATTCCGCAGATTGAGAACTTTATGAGGAGCAATATATAACTGGGAAATTCTAATTTGAATAGTATGATGATTTGATTAGAATTTTATATATGGAGTAGCAGTGCCATAACACATGTCACATCGCTATCATAAGGAACTTTTGTTAATAGCAAAATCTTCGTCATTGCTGAATCGAACTACCCCTAGATCCTCCTAGTGTTTCCTCTCATTGCTCCGCACCTCCTCCTCACTTCAGTTTCAAAAATACTGTCAAAGTTTTGTGCTGACATGCACCTTCTCTATGTATACTTTGACAATCTTTATAGCTAGATCATTTTCGAAAATTACTTCATCTGCAATAATAACTTGCTTCCACATAAACTGGAGGCTCCGAGACAATGCAAAACCTAAGAAAATGGTGACAACTCATCCTATATAACTAAGTAGTTCATCCCCACTTACCTATTTCTCTAAACATGCAGCTACGCCACCTCAGGAGGCCCACGATAACAGCCATTTCCCATCCATGCAGTTTGTGTTGATGCCTACTTATTATTTCCGCGTGATGCACTTCAACATGGCTCTCTCTCTTCCACCATTATTTCTTCTCTACATGGAGTTAGACCGGCCGTTTCCTTTGGTCCCTTTGCACTCCACTCAACATTGTTACTGCTCATCTACTTCTGCTCTCATATGAAGATGACATCTTCCTTTCTCAAAAATATCGGCTAGATGGCCAATGTCTTCGCTAATCCTATTCCACGCACAGGACAACCCAAATTAGGTTCATCTTCCTCGCCTGTCCAGCCACTTGTGTGCCTTAACCTTGTTACCTTTCCATTGTACTCAACACTTGCTGTCGAAGGAAATCAGCCAAAAACAGTGAATCGATGTGGGTGCTGACACTACAACCGCGGCGGCGATCGTGGGAGACAGGAAAGAACCTTTGATCATCTATGTGTTTTTTTGGGTATAGTGGCTGATCCAGAGGACAAAGTGCATACATGGTTTCTTCTGAAGGTGAGTTTGATTCGGTTGTATCACTGTGTGGCTCATTATGGGGCAATGAATGATCTATGAGACAAGATGCATACTTGATTGTTACTATAAGATTTTGTCTCTGTTGTTTGTTCCCTTCCAATGTAAGAATAGGTGTCAACACCCGGATTTTTAAGTGCGGGTGCCTATTATGTCATACATCGCAATCCCAGGAATATTGTTGTTGCGAGGCATAATAGTTAAGTATCACAGTCATCATTCATTACAAACCATAAGTCTTACAAATTTGGAATCACATGATCCATATTACACGAATAGTTGATCTATTGATCAACGAACAAACACAAGTTCATAGTTCATAGCGGAAGCGTAAGATACAAGGACTCTCTAGTCCACAGGCCAACGCTTGACGTTGGAAGACTCCTAGTTGTCGTAGGCGTCCTGCTGGTCGTCTCCTTGTTCATCTTCATACTCTGGCCATTTGAATAGCCAGGGACAAAGCCGTGAGTACTTTAAGTACTCGCAAACTAATACTAATGTAAGTGCTAAACATTTCTAGTATGGTTTTGTCGTCGTGGCGAACGAGCAGATGCCATGGGATGGCTTAAGTTGGGGCCGAATGGGCGCTAGAGGATTCGGGGGAGGGTTTGCGACTAGATGGGATGAACTTCCGGATGCTTTCCTCAAGAACACAACCAAAGGCCGGTATGCAAGAAGAGAGACAAGAGGAAGAACTCTTTACTAGATCGCTTGCTTCATTGATCTCAACATGATTACAGGTGCTTGGGTACAAGTTCTATCGTCTAATCTCCTCTGTGGACACGCGCCCGTATGAGGCAGTGCCCCCTCTCCTTATATAGGGGAGAGGGTGGCTTACAGAATAAGAAACCCTAATGGTATCTTTGACTGGACAAACTACTTTACAAAGCTACTTTAATCATAGATGACGCCGGGGTCTTTTAATCGTGGACGCCGACGTCCTCCGGCTTCTTTCGCGTCTCTCTCTTGGCGTCAGGGCTTCGATTAAAGCCACTTTGCTTAGCTCATCCTTGTCTTCTAGCTCTGAAGAGAATCTTTGACCAGTCCTGCCGACAGGCCCTTCTCTCCGGTATCTTCTTTACCAGGTTCCGGTATACCCCTCATCGGGATACCGGCTTAGCTTCACTTAGCCCAAACTCTTACCTTTGTGTTCCGGTAAGAATATTAAACCGGTATCTCGATGGCTCAAACCATCCGGTTTGGCATGCCTTTGGCATACCGGGGGTTATCCCCCAACATTAGTCCCCGAAGCTGGTATAGTCTGGCGGATCCTATCCTACGACCATGCCGTTTTCATGTTTTTAGGATACCGGTTTAATCTCTCCGGCTTTGAACTTGGATCATCTTTGCCCTTATTTGTCTTTTCTCTCTTTGCAAGGTATTCCCCGCATCTCTTTTCTCCGGTATCATTCGCATTTACTCTTTCCTCGGCGAAGTCGAGAATATCTCGGGCCCGCTGCCGTGACATGCGCACCGTTAATGGCGCGCCAGTCAGTGGTCATTTCGCTTCGACTTTCGCGCGTGCATTAAATGCACCACTGCGGATCCCACTAGCCACTTCGGATCTGTGTGTGCCTCCGTGTGTCCTCCTATTTTTCGCGTGTACCTCCTTGCCACGTGGCGTCTGTGGTGCGAACCGTCGCGGCCCGCGAAGCGAACCGCCGCAGCCCGACGGTTTTCGGCCCACGCTCCCTCTTCTTTATAAGGAGAACCGCCCCTTCTTCTTCCTCTTCTTGCATTCTCCATCCTTCGCGCATAGTGCTCTTCGCTCGCTGCGCCTCTGCCGTTCTCCGCTCGCCGCCGCTCGCTCGAGCTCCACCGCCCGGCGAACTCACGCCGCTTGTCCGCCGGACTTCCTCGTGCGGAGATTCGTCGCAGCGCCTCCGTTGCGACCGCCGCATTCTCTCTTCTTCGCGCCCTTCACCGCTTCGCCGTCGACGGTGCTCGTCGGCGACTGTAGGCCCGCTCCTTCAACGGTGAACGTCCTCCCCAGCGACCGCGCCGCCTCAGGTTAGTGCCAATCTCACTTTGCTTGCCATTTGCTTGTTTTCTAGATCTTGGGTCGACAGTGTTCTTATTTCCTCTTTTTCTTTGATTTTCTTCTTACTCGTAGATCTTCGCGCGGGGTTTTCTGTTTTTTCGCCTCCAAACCAATGTCTAGCGAGGAATCTTCCTCTGCTTCTTCCTCTGATTCCTCCTCCGGTAGCCGGCGTAGTAAATCTTCTACGGCTTCAGATCCGATGGACACCGATTCCGGCAGCCAGCAAGAGTCCGGTAGCCACCTAGAATCCGGTAGCTCTAGCCAAGCTTCCGGCGTAGAGCCTTCCCCTATCACTCGTGGAGCCTGGATGGGCTCCAATGTTACCAAATACGAGATCGATTGGCTATACCGGTCCCGCAGGATTCCAGAAGGAGTAACCTGCCGGCTTCCCGGTGACGAAATCGAACCGGAGCTCCAGCCCGGTGAACACGTTGTTTTCCTTGCTCATTTTGAGCGTGGCTTCGGCCTTCCCGCTTCGCCTTTTTTCCGGGAGTTCCTAAATTTCTATGAACTCCAACCTCATCACCTCCCTGGCAACGCCATTTTTTACCTTTCCTGTTTTGCCACCTTCATGGAGGCCTATATTGGCATTCGTCCCACTCGTGAGACGTTTGCCCGCTTCTTTGCTCTGCGGATTAATTCCGTTCAGGGCAAGGAGATTCCTAAGCCCAAACCGCCCGTGCAGTGCGGGTCTTGCATCGTCGGCTCCCGCCAAGGGAGCACTTTCTTCAAATTCTCCGGCCTCGAGTCCTGCCGCGCCTGGCAAGGGACTTTCTTCTACGTGAAGAACAACGGCCCCGCGAACCTCATCGATCTGCCGCCCTTCAACGCGGCGCCGCCCAGCAGAACCAATTGGAGCTACCACCCGAAGACGGACCACATCGAAACCAACCGGGTGGTGCGCTTCATGGCAACTTTGAAGAAGGAGACTAACATCTGCTCGGATGATATCATCCGCACTTTTATCTCGCGCCGGGTGCGGCTTGTCAACATTGTAGAGCCGGAAGAGCCTAGAGCTGCGGCTGGCGAGACCCCTCCGAGCGACGGCCCGCAATGCTCTTCTGGTCACACGCGGCGATGCGAAGTGCAAGGGCGTGCCACCTGACCTATACCCGGTCAGGAAGGTGATGGGGATGCCTCGCTTAGTTCCTGCATGGCATACACGTAAACATTAAATACGAGCCTCGATCGGCTCTCGGTTATCCCGTGAATCGGCTCAAAGAGCCGATCCACCCATGATTCGTACGGGGTGCACGAATATATGGTGATCCTGCTTGATCAAGATAAAGCTAATGAGATCTACGACGATTTAGGGTTTTCACCGCATAATCGGATCATCCTACTCCAGGTTGGGCCTCGCGGCCACGCACGGTGATCGTAAGCCGATCCTAAACAAGGCCTAAAAACCAACATGAAGTTGATCCTCGGAACATCCCTGTTTAGGACTTGCGAACGCCACCCTACGTGCCGCTGGATCCTCCCCCCCTTTGTAAGGCCTAACTATGCAGATATTAAACTAATCCTTGCACAAGGAGCAATCGTAACGGATCAGATCTACTAAATAATGATCAAGCGGGGTGCCGCCCCCACACCGAGATGTGTGAGGGCGGCTAGACATGCAAGGTTGCACTACGTAAGCATGTTATACGAAGAGCTATGCTAACCCTAACACATCTATGATAACTACGTTGCTCGCCATCAAAGACGCTTCAGTACGAGCAACGCATGAACAACGTGGAGCTTGTGCTGCCTAGATCGCAAGATGCGATCTAGGCAGCATGTCGCTTACCTGGTAGAAACCCTCGAGACGAAGGAGTTGGCGATGCGCCGAGATTGGTTTGTTTTGGGTTGAACGTGAGTTGTTGTTTATTCCATAAACCCTAGATACATATTTATAGTCCAAGGGACTTTCTAATTCGGACGTGCACCTAACCGTGCACGAGTAAAACTCTAACTTTTAATCTAAGATGCGATCTACTATATTACAGATACATGGGCAATTCAGCCCAACTTCGTGTATAAGGCCAATTCTTGTTTTTCCTTCCATGTATATCTTCAGGTCTATCTCAATCGTGGCCCACCTCGACTCGGTCAAATTCTGGTGATAACACATGCCCCCTGGTTTTGGAATTGGTAATTCCAAAATCACTCTGTTTTCCTTCGTCGGGTCATGTCGTGGCAGACCGTTGCAGTATCCTTCACCATGATGCCCTGCCTTCTCAACTTCTCCGCGTGACACAGCGCTTTTTTAGGCACCACTTCCTCGGAAACTGCTGTGGCATTGAATTTCCACTATATCCCATTTTATTTAACCACCACGAACAGTTCTCCTCTGCATCTTCTTCACATTAGCACTCCAAAAGCCCTCCTGCCACCATGTCTTCTTCCTCCTCTGCTCCATCGGATCCTTCCAGCCAGTCCTCCACATCCCGTGGCGGCCCGAGTACAACCCGGCAGAGGTCCACGCGGCGAACATCCGCCGCGCCATTGCGGCCGGGGAGAGTCAGACCATGACTTCTCCATCTGGTCCGAGGACGACCAGTCCTCGACGGACGGGGAGAGCGACCCGCTTCCTCGCCAACGGGGAATCGGAGGAGGAGAGCGATGACGATCGCTTCTCCTGGGATGACTTCACCTCCTCCGAGGGGGTGGAGGAAGAGGAAGAGGAGACGACGACGACGACAGCTCCTCCGACGAGCCGGCCAGCGGTTCTGCCCTTGGCCGGGCAAGCTTCGACAGCGACGAGGACGACGCTGACGAAGAAGATGAAGACAACGAGGGCCCCGTCGGCGGCCACTGGAGCGACGACGAGCCCGCCGGGAGCAGCGCCGACAGCGGCGACGACGGCGACGACGAGGGCAGTGATGGCCCGTAGATAGGACCTCTAGAATAGGGCCAGCAGTAGTAGATGGGGCAATGTATCCCCTAGTATTTCCTTTTGAGAGCAATTAGCTTTATGTAAGAAATCTCGCCTATCAATGAAGAACTTTTCCCCAATTTGATTTTGCCGATTTCTTCTGAGTTTAATTGAGCCGATTCCCTCTTCTACTGACCTTGCCGATTCGTCCCCTTTGCCAATGCGTATTGAGCCGATAGCACCGCATCGGTTCTTTGAAATTCACCCTTCCCTTCTTCAACTGATGATTTTCTAAATCTGGTGGAAAATGCAGAATCTTCAGGAAAATCTTTGAACTTTTCCAACCAAATCCAATAATCCTCTTCAGTACTCATCATTGTGAAGAAGGTTGCAATGAAGGAGCAGCCGATGGTATCCCCATCGGCTCTTTAAACAGAGTAAAAGCATCCACCAGGCCTGCTGCCCCCCGAGCCTTACTCGAGCCTGCTGCCCCCCAAGCCTTACTCGAGGCGATAATGTCAGAGAGAATGCGCCAAAGCCGATCCTCTTTTTTCCTCAGACAGCCAATAATCTTCCGTTTCAGCTGAACTAGTCCCAAAGATTGGAAATCCTTGACAAAAAGGTTCAGGAACCCGGATCGGCTCAAAGCAGCTGAAGAAATTTCCATCGTTTATTCCCTCGAAGCAACAGAAGGCACCACCGCTGGCCTGGATTTGGTGGAGGCTCGATAGACATCGCATAATTCCACTAGAGTCGATGGCTGCGCATCGGCTGTTTCTCAATTCTAAAGTCGATGCCCTTGCATCGGCTGCAAAAAAATTTTAGCCGATTTTCTCCTATCGGCCCCCGCATTTCATTGCACACATGTACCCCTGCATCTGCTCCCATATTTAGGTGCCCCCCGAGCCGAAGCTGTCAAAGAATGGCAGATATCGGCTCTGTAATTCGCACGTCGGCCCTGATAGGGTCAAGGGCGAACACAAGCAGAACATGTGGTGAGGATAAATTTGGCCGATTGCTGGGACCGGCCTCCATAATGATTGGAGCGCTGACTGAAGGTTCTGTAATATCCCTTCATAGACTTTTGGGGCCGATCACAAGGATCAGCCTCACCAAATTGCACATCGTTTTGCTTCAACTACATGGTCAGGCCAGTGGATAAAACCAGCTTAACCCTTCCCTTTGTCACATCGATGCGCTCGCAGTCATCCAAGTTTGTGAGAGGGGTTCTTGGCCTACTGCTTCCCATGCGTTCATGCCAGCTGTTGAAACTTCGGCTGAATCATCGGCCTGGACGACCTCTACCTCATCTCCATCCCACTGTATTATGCATTGGTGCATCGTGGAGGGAATACAACAATTGGCGTGGATCCAATCTCTTCCTAGCAGCACAGCATAACTGCTCGTGCTATCGACGATGAAGAACGTTGTAGGGATAGTTTTTCTTCCTACGGTCAAATCCACGTTCAGAACTCCTTGTGCTTCAGACGCTTGGCCGTTGAAATCGCTCAATGTCACGTTGGTCTTGATTAGATCCGAGCTAGAGCGTCCCAGCCGACGTAGCATAGAGTACGGCATGATGTTAACTGCCGCTCCGGTGTCCACCAGCATCTTGTTTACAGCCTCCCATCGATATATCCTCGTAAGTACAGGGCCTTCAGATGCTGTAGCTCTTTCTCGTGGCTTTCAAAGATAACCGGCCGTGGGCGCAGTCAAGTTGTGCCACGGATGTCTCATCTAAACCTGGAGCACTGAACTCCGAAGGGAGGATGAACACCATGTTCGTGCCAGCCGATGTTTCATCATCGGCTCTCCTTTGTTTGGGACGCCACTCCATTCTCCGCGGACGACCCTCTTCATCCAGGGCTCGCTGAACCTTTGCAGCCAGATCAGGTCGTGCCTTCCTTAGCGTATGCAGGCATAACCTTTCGGCTTCCTCCGGGCCGCGCAACCGCTGAACCCTGCGTTTTTGTGAGCGGCTGAGTCCGTCGGGCACCACCTTGACCGGTGGTACCTGTCTTCTTCTTGTCCCTCGTCTTCGGAATCCTCAAGATCTGCCCAACGAGGTGACTCAGCGCGTTTGCCTTGTGGCGGGAGAGGTCCTAGCGCTTGAACAGACACGTTGGCTGCCTCTTCTTCTTCTTGTTGCATTCAATTGCCGATTGTTGGCAATCGGCTCATTCCTGAATCCCAGCAGTGTCTGAAGAAAGGGCAGTCCCAGTGTCTGGCGTTGTCATCTTGCTCCCTTGATGTGTCCGTGGCACGGCGCTCGTGCTCCTCCTCATCGCGATCCTGCCGACGATGTCTTCTGGCTTCTCTAGCCAGACGATCTCCTTCATCATCATAGTTGGACCGTCGGCGTTGGTCGTACCGACTCACATATTTGTTGAGGAGGTGATCAGAGAGAGGTCGTTGATATCTTATATTCTTCACCTCTCCCTCTGTGACGTAGCGCTTGCCATCATGATGGAGCCGATCGCGTGGAGCGGCTCCGTGTCCTTGCTATGAGAGCAGCTGCCCTCATCTCCATCTTTGCCGGAGTGGTTCCTAGGTCCTACCATGTTGATGCCGAACGAGGATCCTGGCTGGCAACCCTCAGGGTAGGTGACTTCCACCATGTTAACGGCGGGAAAGGGTTGGGTGTCGACCTTCATGGCGTACTGGTTGAAAATTAGGCACCCCTTCTCTATCGCCGCTTGGATGTGCTGACGCCACACCCTGCAGTCGTTGGTGGCATGGGAGAGCGAGTTGTGGAATTTGCAGTATGGCTTTCCGTTCAGCTCTTGCGCCGTGGGGAACTTGAGACCTTCGGGAATCGTCAACTGTTTCTCCTTGAGCAGGAGGTCGAAGATTTGTTCAGTCTGGTCACGTCAAAATCAAATCCCCTCGGCGGCCCCCGCTGGCTTTACCCATTTGCGGGATACGGGGTTCCTCCCGAGTCCACTCAGCCATCGCTACTTCTTGGTCTCCGCAGAACTTCGTCTTCCTCTGCATCGACCAGGACTATCGCACGCTTGAACTTGTCTTGGTACACAGTCCGGTGGCGCTGTTCATATGCTGATAGTTTCGAACCATGTGCGCCGGCGAGGATAATCTGCTTGGGAGGCCATGTCCTTGAGCTGTGTTGCAAGGCCAGCTACTGCCAACTCGATTGCTTCCTTTTCGGTTATACGAACCGAATAACATCGGTTCCTAAGATTCCTGAGCGCTGGATGTACTCTGTCACCGTTTCTCCGCGCTTCTGACGTAGTTGTGCTAGATCGGCAATGCTAGACTCGGAAGCTTCTGAATGGTATTGCATATGGGCTGTTCTTCCAATTGCTTCCAAGACCGGATGGAGTTTGCGGCAAAGAGGTGTACCATCCAAAGCCGATCCCGTGAGGGACTGTGAAAGAGCCTCACGCGTAGCTGATCCGACACCGGGCCGGTCCTAGTTGCGCCAAATATCGGCCGACGTGCTCGATGGGCTGGAGCCATCCGATCCACTGAATTTGGAGAAGTCAGGGAGCCGATATTTAGGTGGCAGCGGGATCATCTCGTACTCGTCGGGTACGGCTTGGAATAGCCGATTGCCCTTCTCTTCGGCACCATGCCGAACGGTCTCTCGCATGGTACCGATCCGATCCGTGTGCTGGCTGCGGGAGTTGCACTCTGAAGATTCGTCGGGGTGGCGTACTTAGCCAGCCATGTTTGCTTTTCCAGCTCTGAGCCAACTGCAGAGCTGGGCTCGGGAGTTTCGTCGGGGTGGCGTACTTAGTTAGCCACGCCGCTCTCAAGCTCATTGCGACGTTCCTCCTGTTGCGTCGGAGTCCCGACGTTGTGGCCTGGTTTGAGAGTGGCCAGTTGCACAATCTGGCACATACGTACACGCGTATCCTTGAGGGATCTCCCAGGCGCCACCAAGAACTCGGTAGTCACTAGGGTCACCACCGATCTTGTAGACGACGAATGCCGGGTAGCCGGCACTTAGCTGGTGCCGCCAACGCATATGGCAGCGGACGGATCGAGTGGCAACTCTCCGATGCGTCCCGAGAGCTGGTCCCGACGGCGAGTACGGTGGCTCATGATCTCCGGATCACGCGCGAGCGAGACGCTCCAACACGTTGACCAAGTTTTCGGAGTGGCGGGTGTAGCGAGTGAGCCACCAAGTAGTTGATCTCCTGCCGCAGGGCCCTGGTGCGTTCCTCCGACGGGGCAGAGAGATCTATCCCATCGAGTGCACCTTGCGATGAGAATCCCTTCCATCTGATGCCATGGGAACGGGTTCTCTCGAAAGAGCCGATGAGGTCGGCTTCGAGGGTGACCTTGATCTCGTCATATCTCTCTTGAGCTCGTCTGCTCCTCGTAGGTGATCGTGCCGTCCGCCATCTCGATGTAGATGGCGATGTGGTTGATGTAGATGATGGTCCCACCGGGCGTGCCAATGTGTTGACTGCCAAAACCCACCGGCGGGCAGCGGCTTGTCAACACCGTAGAGCCGGGAAGAGCCTAGAGCTGCGGCTGGTGAGACCCCTCCGAGCGACGCCCGCAATGCTCTTCTGGTCACACGGCGATGCGAAGTGCAGGGCGTGCCACCTGACCTATACCTGGTCGAAGGTGATGGGGATGCCTCGCTTAGTTTCTGCATGGCATACACGTAAACATTAAATACGAGCCTCGATCGGCTCTCGGGTTATCCGTGAATCGCTCAAAGAGCCGATCCACCCATGATTCGTACGGGGTGCACGAATATATGGTGATCCTGCTTGATCAAGATAAAGCTAATGAGATCTACGACGATTTAGGGTTTTCACCGCATAATCGGATCATCCTACTCCAGGTTGGGCCTCGCCGCACGGTGATCGTAAGCCCATCCTAAACAAGGCCTAAAAACCAACATGAAGTTGATCCTCGGAACATCCTGTTTAGGACTTGCGAACGCCACCCTACGTGCCGCTGGATCCTCCCCCCTTTGTAAGGCCTAACTATTGCAGATATTAAACTAATCCTTGCGAACAAGGAGCAATCGTAACGGATCAGATCTACTAAATAATGATCAAGCGGGGTGCCGCCCCCACACCTGAGACAGATGTGGGCGGCTAGACATGCAAGGGTTGCACTACGTAAGCATGTTATACGAAGAGCTATGCTAACCCTAACACATCTATGATAACTACGTTGCTCGCCATCAAAGATGCTTCAGTACGAGCAACGCATGAACAACGTGGAGCTTGTGCTGCCTAGATCGCAAGATGCGATCTAGGCAGCATGTCGCTTACCTGAGAAACCCTCGAGACGAAGGAGTTGGCGATGCGCCGAGATTGGTTTGTTTTGGGTTGAACGTGAGTTGTTGTTTATTCCATAAACCCTAGATACATATTTATAGTCCAAGGGACTTTCTAATTGACGTGCACCTAACCGTGCACGAGTAAAACTCTAACTTTTAATCTAAGATGCGATCTACTATATTACAGATACATGGGCAATTCAGCCCAACTTCGTGTATGAGGCCAATTCTTGTTTTTCCTTCCATGTATATCTTCAGGTCTATCTCAATCGTGGCCCACCTCTGACTCGGTCAAATTCTGGTGATAACACATCCGCACTTTTATCTCGCGCCGGGTGCTTCCTCTCAAGCATCGGCAGCATAGGATGAGCGAGATGTACGGTCCTGGCGATCCCACCAAGATCACAGGCCGTCCCCTTAGCAAGAAGGACGTCGTCCGCAAGGCTAGGTAGATCTGCCAAACTGCCATGCCGTTGGAATGGGGCCTCCTTCCCCTCAGCACTACTAACCCTCCGACCCAAGAAGTAAGAGATTACGCAATTAGGGTCGGTTTGCCGGTAACTTTTTACTCTTATTAACCTTCTTTTTTCTTGTTTCAGGCCAAGGATCGCTTCCCCACCATTCACGCAGAGCGGCGTGGGATCTGCGTGAAGCGCGCGCTTGACTCCTTTGACCCGGATCCTTATATCCGTTGGAAGGATCTGAAGATGGGCAAGACTCCGGCTTCGCGCCTTGGCAGATCTCCGCCGAAGCCAACCGGCTCTTCTGATGATCTGACCATGCTTGAGGTACCTTTCTTTTCCGGTTTCTTATACTTCTTCGTTATCGCTTTCTTGCGAATCTCTTCTTAGCTATCTTTAACACACAGATCCACGAGCACGCGCCGCCGTTGCGCGCCGAGGCCGGTCATGAGTTTGTGGACAAGCTCATGGCCCAGGGCCAGAAGCACAAGGCGCCGGCATCTGACGCCGGTTCCAGCCAGGCCCCTCCCTCTAAACGCTTCCGGACGGAGCCTTTGGGGGAGAAGGAAGTAGGCATGCGGCGCTACGGGCGCAAGCAGATGCCGACTGCTTCCGGGTAAGTTTCTTGTTTTCTTGCTTGACTCTTTTTGCCAAGTTCTTTTTCCGGTTTCTTTTCTCCAACTGTTTTTCTTTCTTTTTCTCAGCCCTGCACTCAAGCTTGGCTCAAGGCCAGCGGGCTCTGAAGGTTCCGCAAGGACCTCAACCCCTCCTCCAAGCTCAAGCCCGCACCATCTGGTGCCGGTAACGCCTCTGCCTCCCTCTCGGGGGGCACAACAAGTTCGGGCGTGCGGCCCCTACACCGCCAGAACACCGCACGGAGGAGGATCTTTCCTTCCCTCCAGAGAACCAGGATACCGGCGCCAGCAACATCGGCGCCGAGGAAGAAGCTGCCGGGCGGGCGGAGCCTTCGGTTCCTCCCGTCCTTGAAAAGAAGACAACTTCCGCGCCGGAAACTTCCGTGCCGGAAAGTTCCAACTTGGGTGGTGCCCCTAGCGCACCCCCTTCTCCAAGAACCACTCCAACGCCACCGCCGGATGCGCCTCGCCCCAAACCTGCCGGGGCTGCTCCAACTGCGCCGCCGCTCAAGCTCTCCAAGCTTGTTAAGGGGAAGGCGACGGCCTCCAAGGCCCCTTCCGGTGGACAGCAGCCCTTGGTGCTGCATGTCTCCAAGGCCGCCAGTGCTGACAGCGAGAAGGCCACCAGCCTGCTCGGCCGCATCACTGAGTTCCGGCGCGGGGGCCGGGAGCTGGGGCATCTGCTGCCCTATGCCCAGCAGTGGAATGCCGCGGATGTGACCCCGGTGACCCACGGCGTGGGCAAGGACAGGCAGCCGTTGCCAGACCCTGCTGGGGACCGATGTTCCGAGGAGCATTTCATGCGGCTCCGCCGAGCCGTGAAGGAGCTCGACAACGCGTGGTTTGACTCCACGAATAATCTGAGGGTAAGTTTCCAGCACTCTTTTCAACTTTTGCCGGTTCCCTTACTTCCAGATTTTTTCTATCTTTCTTCAGTTTCATGCCGGTTTCTCTCTTGTCTATCTTCCCAGTCCCCGAGTTTTGTGGTGAGAGCGCTGTTTTAGCACAAAACTTTAACTAAAAACTTAGCGTGAAACCGGCATTGCCAGTCCCCGAGTTTCGGGTTAAGAACCTTGTTCTTAGCGCAAAGCTTAGCTTAAAAACGCGTGAAACCGGCAGCCAGTCCCGAGTTTCGGGTTAAGAACCTTGTTCTTAGCGCAAAACTTAGCTTAAAAACGCGCGAAACTAGCACTGCCAGTCCCCGAGTTTCGTGTTAAGAACCTTGTTCTTAGCGCAAAACTTAGCTAATCTCTTTTTCTTGAACAGCTCACGGCTGACGCTCGGAAGGTCCTCTTTGAGGAGCTTCTATGGGAGCATCGGGATCTCGCTGAGGCACACGATAAGTGCCAAGGTAAGTTTTTGTACCACCGGCATCTTTTTACCGGAAACCTTTTTTCCTCCTAACACTTTATTTGTTTAACAGTGATCCCGGAAGCTTCCATTGAGGCTCTCAAGGAGCAGCTCGCCGCCGCCCAACGTACAACTTTCCCTCTTTCCTGTTGGCTTGGTTTTCTTTTCATCTTAATAGTACAACTTTGTTAACATCTTCTTTTCCGGGTTTCAGGGGAGAAGGACCAGCTCATCCGGCAACATCAGGAGGGCTGAGCGCCCAAAAGACCAGCTACCAGGAGCTCAAGTCCCAGTTCATCCAGCTGGGCCTTGACCATGCTAAGGCTCTGAAAGCTGCTGAAGCTGACGCAGCGGCCAAGATGCATGAGGCTCTTGAGGATGCCGGCAACTCCAACATGGTGTTGCAGGCTGAGCTGGAGGAGCTGGCCAAGGTGCAGAAAGCTGCCGAGGAGAAGGTCGCGCGGCTCGAGGCGGAGTAGAAGGAGTACGACCGGCTGGTCGTGCAAACTGATGCACATGCCTACCGTAAGTTTCTTCCTTTTCCCTTTTCCGATTTCTGCTTATAAGCTTTTTTCTTCCGATCGCATTTTCTTTCCGTTATCTTTCTTTCCGGTTGCATTTTCTTCCGGATGCCTTTCCTTAGCCTCTTTCTTTCTTTGCACAGGCCTCTTCCCAGACTCTCAGAGGTTCGCCATCAAGAAGGTTGATGAGCACCGCGTTGCCCAGGCCCAGGAGAATCTTGGCGTGCCGTGGACCCCTATGACCATCTGTTGCGCTGAACGCGCGGGTGTCCCACATGCGCGCCATAGATCGTAATCTCTCTGATATTCCTGATGTAGCTACCCAGCTCTTCGGGACTCGTAACCTGGCGAGGAGGTGCCGGATACTTTCTCGCTGATCGGCGATCGCCTCAAGGGAGCGGCAGGAGGATCCGTGAGTGGCGGTGCTCCGCTGCCCGGCTGGAGCAGACTCTGCACTCCGCGTCGCCTGTTCGTGGTATCCTGAGCTGAACTTGGACGCCCTCACCGGAGTGTGCGAAGGCGCGGAAACCGATTTGGACCCGATCCTCACCGCTAAGCGGCAGGATCGCGCGTACCACATCGCGGAGTACGCCGATATGCGCACCTTCATCCCTCCCCCTCCTGATGTTCAGGACTATCTCGATGAGGAGGAGGATGAAGCCGAGGAGGAGCCTCAGGCGATGCCGGTGCTGGCGATGCTCCTCCGGAAGCCCCCGCTGCCTGATCATCTACTGTTTAAAGTTTGCCTGTGATATGTCCTTTGGTCCTGTTTATCTCAAAACAATATCTCGTTAAATTCTACCCCGGTATGCCGGGGTTTATGATGTAAAACTCTAAGTTCTCTTTTGGTTGCCGCACAACAGTCTATGCCGGTACATATACCGGTAGTTAATTATCTTATATTTGCCTTAGCATATTTGCTTATGGTTTTGCTTTTATCCTGCACCGCAAAGATTTCCAAATTGTTTCCGCATCCAATTCGATGCACACTTGGTTCTTTTGCCTTGGCTCTGCCTGCCTTCTCTGGGCGTTCTTTGGCATATGAGCACAAGGTTCTTTCACCAAACAAGCATTTTCTTGAACTTAGAAATAACTTCGAAATTTTGCAAAAAACCGGTTTGACCGGGGTTAGTTAAATTTTCCGGATTGTTTGTTCCCGCTTTCTCTCTTCGCAGTTCGCGTGCTTAGTTGCTACCGGTTTTATCTTGCTTGCCATGAAGCCGGTTTGCGGACAGCAGCAGAGTCGAAGACTCCGGTAGGTTTAGCACGCTACTAAACCGGAAAGAAAAAAATGTTCACTGAACAACCGGTGAACTGAAAAAATAAACAGGTTGCATGCAACTTAGGTTGGGGTAGTCCTCGAGATTCATTCGAGGTTCCGACATCTGTTTATTCATAGCATATAAGGTACAAAAAGGAACTTCTTACTCCACAACTTCAAGAGTAGAAAGGACGCAACAGAGCTACGTTCCATGGACGCTTGCTCTCCTCTCCGGACCTGTCCGCCTTTCCTTTTTTCCACTCATGTGCATCGATCAAGTAATAGGCATCGTTGTGAAGAGCTTTGCTCACAATGAAGGGACCTTCCCATGGTGGTGAGAGCTTATGCCGGCCTTTAGTACGCTGCACTAGGCGTAGCACCAGATCTCCTTCCCGGAAAACTCTCGGGTTAACCTTCCGGCTATGATAGCGTACGAGGTTTTTTGGTAAATGGCTGTTCTTGCCAAAGCCAGCTCTCTTGCTTCTTCTAGCAAGTCCACATCATTTTCTCTGGCCTCTTTGACCTCTTGCTCAGTATAGAGCTGTACCCTCGGTGAATCATGAATGATGTCGGTTGGTATGACCGCTTCTACTCCGTATACCATGAAGAATGGAGTGTACCCGGTGGACCGGTTTGGAGTTGTTCTTATGCTCCACAACACTGATGGTAGCTCATCAAGCCAACACCCCGGTGACTTTTCTACCGCCTCAATGAGCCTTGGTTTGATACCGGAAAGTACCAAAGCATTCATTCTTTCCACTTGGCCATTGCCTTGTGGGTGTGCCACTGAGCACAAATCCAACCGGATGTTGTTGTCCTCACAAAACCTTTTGAACTCACCTTGAGCAAAGTTGGTTCCATTGTCAGTGATGATGTTGTGCGGGTATCCATACCGCAAAATGACATCTTTCAAGAACTTCACCGTTGTATGCCCATCACACTTTGCGATAGGTTTCACTTCTAGCCACTTGGTGAACTTATCCACCATAACCAAGATGTGAGTCATGCTGCTCCTTGCAGTTTTGAATGGGCCAACCATATCGAGGCACCAAACGGCAAACGGCCATGTTAACGGTATTGTTTTTAAACCGGACGCTGGGGTATGATTTTGCTTGGCGTACCTCTGGCACCCGTTGCATTTTCTTACCAAATCCTCAGCGTTTTCCAAAGCCGTGGGCCAATAGAACCCATGCCGGAATACCTTTGCTACCAGCGCCCTTGATGAAGCATGATGCCCACATTCTCCTTGGTGAATCCCCTCAAGCATTTCTTTTCCTTCTTCCGGTTCCACACATCTTTGAAGGACACCGGTAACGCTTCTCTTGTACACCTCACCATTGATGAATGTGTATGCCTTGGATCTTCTTTGGATCCTTCTTGATTCATTTTCGTCATCCGGCAAGGTGCCGTTGATCAGGAATTCCTTAATAGGTTTAACCCACGATGGTGTCTCTCGAACCAAAAACACCGGTGCATCTATCTCCATGCTATCCACCAGCATTGTTTCTTCCGGCGCGGCTGCGTCAGTCCCCGATCTTGCCGGAGCAGTCCCCGAGTTTACCGGAGCAGTCCCCAGGTTTCCTTCATCGATGTCCATGGGTACTATGTGCGATTCCGGTACGAAAATTGATTCCGATTCCGGGCTTGGTTTGATTGATGGTACTCTTAAGTGTTCCAAGGCTATTCCGGGAGGAATTTCCTACCTAGATGAGCCCAGCTTGGACAAAGCATCCGCGGCTTCGTTTTCCGCTCGCGGTACATGGTGAAACTCACAGCCTTCAAAGAAGCCGGCAATCTTTTAAACGTGAAACCTGTACAAAGCCATATTTGCATCCTTCGCGTCCCAATCTCCGGAACATTGCTGCACCACAAGATCTGAATCTCCATAGCAAATGATCCGGTGCGCACCGATTTCTTTTGCGACCTTTAACCCATGGATCAGGGCCTCATATTGCGACATTGTTTGATGCCCGAAATGCACTTGCAAGACATACCGGAGATGATCTCCTTTTGGCGAGGTAAGCACCACACCAGCACCTAGACCCTCTTTGAGTTTGGATCCATCAAAGTGCATTTTCCAGTATTCTATCTTCTGATCCGGTGGCTTGATTGCATCTCCGCCCAATCGACGAGGAAATCAGCCAAAGCCTGTGATTTTATGGCATCTCTCCTTTCGTACATTGGTACATATGGTGATATCTGGATTGCCCACTTTGCAATCCTTCCGCTAGCGTCCTTGTTGCACATGATATCGGAAATTGGTGCTTCACTCACCACCTTCATAGGATGTTCTTCAAAGTAATGCTTGAGCTTTGTGGCGGCCATGTACACGCCATAAGTCATCTTTTGGAAGTGAGGGTAGTTTTGTTTTGAGAGGAGAGCACCTCGCTCAGGTAGTATACCGGCCTGCTGGACGGTTTTCCTTCCTCTTCTCTTTCAACCACAACCACTACGCTCACAACCCGGTTTGTTGCTGCTATGTATAATAGCATAGGCTCTCTTTCTAGAGGTGAAGCCGTATAGGTGTGTGGCCAACATTGTTTTTAGCTCTTTAACGCGCCTGCCTGAGGGGTACAGACGAACGTGTCAGATTTTTTCATGAGAGCATAGAGTGGCAGAGCTTTTTCTCCCAATCTGCTTATGAACCGGCTTAGCGATGCCAAGCTACCGGTAAATTTTTGCACGTCTTTTAGATCACGCGGTATTGTCATTCTTTCGATTGCCCGGATTTTTACCGGATTTACCTCAATGCCTCGGCTTGATACGAGAAAGCCAAGCAACTTGCCGGCTGGGACACCGAAGGTACACTTTGCCGGATTGAGCTTCATCCGGAACCTCCTTAAGTTATCAAATGTTTGCCGGAGGTCATCGATTAAGGTTTCTTTTACCTTAGTTTTTACCACAACATCGTCCACATACACTTGCACATTCTTTCCGATTTGATCAAACAAGCATTTTTGCATACGGCGCTGACGTTGCACCGGCGTTGCGCAAACCAAACGGCATAGTGACATAGCAATAAGCCCCGTGGGGTAATGAACGAGTTTTTATTTGATCTTCCTTTTTCAAGGGAATTTGGTGGAAAACCGGAATAAGCATCCAAGAAAGACAACAGCTCACATCCTGCAGTGGAATCAATCACTTGATCGATCCTGGGTAAGGGGAAAGGATCTTTCGGGCAAGCTTTGTTCAAGTTGGTGTAGTCGATGCACATGCGCCACACCTTTGGAGCTTTTGCTTCCATGTTTTCTTCCTTCTTCTTCTCGACCAGCACCGGATTGGCTAGCCACTCGGTGTGCAGTACCTCCACAATGAAACCGGCAACCAGTAACTTCGTCACCTCTTCTCCAATGATCTTTCTCCTGTCTTCAGCAAACCGGCGCAGCGGCTGCCTTACCGGCTTTGCATCTTTCCGGACATTTAATGAGTGCTCAGCCAGCTCCCTCGGAACTCCTACCAAGTCATCAGTAGACCGGGCAAAGATATTCCGATTCTCACGGAGGAAGCTGACGAGCGCGCTTCCTGCCTCGTTCATACGGCACCGATACGAACGGTGCGCTCAGGGTAAGCTGGATCCAGTACAATGTCCTTTGTCTCTTTGGTTGGCTTGAACGCCGGTGTGCCCAGGTTTGCACTCATTGCCGCTAAGCTCAGCTGTGAGGACTGAGCCAGCGCAACCGCGGTTTGCATTCTCCTCTTTTCTTCGGCAATCACCAGTGATTCTGCCAGGTTTGATCCAGCGGATGCTGTTTCCAGCGAGACTTTGTAGTTTCCCACCACAGTCAAGGGTCCACGAGGTGCCGGCATCTTCATCTTGAGATACGCCGTGTGAGTCGAGGCCATGAAAGCAGCTAACGCTGGTCTCCCCAGCAAAGCATGGTAAGGACTATCTAAGTCCACCACCTCAAACTCAAGGTTTTCAACCCGGCAATTGTCACGTCCTCCAAACGACACATCCACCCGGACTTTTCCAACCGGTGCGCAGGACAAACCCGGAACGATTCCATGGAAAGTCGTGCGCGTTGGCTGAAGCATATTTTCTGTTATGCCCAGCATGTTCATGGTGTGCCGGTACATGATGTTTATGCTGCTCCCATTGTCTATCAGCACCTTGCTGAACTTGACTCGAGCATTTGGCCCTTGCATGATTGGGTCCAAGACGAGAGCATAGCCACCGGGTTCGGCATGACCTTAGGGTGATCCTTGAATGACCACGAGATCTCTTGATCAGACCACAGCATATATTTTGGTATTGCCGGCATCACCGCGTTCACTTCCATAGAACGGCGATACAGGCTCTGTCTCCTCGGTTTGCTGGCCAGCCACGAATACAACGCACAGCACATATCCGGATCCTTGTAAATGTTCCCGCCCAAAGGTGCCGGTGGAGGTGGTTGGTCATTGCCCTCCATCACCTGGTTAACCTGCTGGTACTGCTGTTGGCTGCACCGGTAAGGCGTTTGCCCCGGTAAGCGGTGGTGGTGGTGGTAGTTGTTGTTGCCGCGACATGTCTTGTGGTGGTTGTGCATCCTTTACCGTTCCTTTTTGCATCAAGTACTTGGTCCAAGTACAATCCTTCGTCAGATGGTTTGACGGGTGTGCCGGGTTCGGTGTGTGCCAGCGGCAAGGCTGGTCCATGGCAGCTTCCATGGTGTACTTTGCGGGTTCCTGCCAGTTCTTTTTCTGAACCCAAGGCTTCTTTTCTACCCACTGTTTTTTAGGACCCACCCATGGCTGCGATCCGGTTCTCTGCCTCTGACTGCCGCTGGCCTCAGAGTTTTCTTGCACTGCAGCAACTTGCTGCGGACCGTACCTTCGATCCGGAAAATCTTCCCTTCTCTTATTATTCCGGTTATCCCGGTGTTGCTCTTGGCGCTGCTGTTCCGGCTCAGGTTGTACTGCCGGCTGCGTTGGGTCTCCCAACACATAGCTATCTGCCACACGTATCATCTCTCGCCAACGTTGTCGGCATGTTCCGCTTTGCAGCTTTTGCCACAACGGTGAACCTCTCCTGCACCCACTGCTAAACCAAGCAATGGCATGTGCCTCGATTACCCCTTCACAAGAGTTCCTTGTGGTGTTCCACCGCCGATAATCCCGGTCTATTTGCTCGGCGCTGTATGCACAGAAGCGAGCTGCTGCGGCCTCGTTTGGCCTCGATAAGTCTGCTGAAATTGCTCACAAAGACTTCAAAATCCAGCCAGCCATTTATGCTTCCTGCCGCAAGTTGTTGGCGATTCTTACGGCCCAACCAAAACGAGTATGATTCTCACGGCCCATCGCCGATTCCCTCCTCCTGCTACGGTTCCTCCGCCGCTCGCGACGTATGCCGCGGTCACGTAATCCGCGAGCCAATCTTCCGGCTTCGTGGTGCCATCATATGTTTTTGTGTCACGGGGCAACATAAAGTTGTGAACTGGTGGTTTTTCCTTCATGATCCTTGGGCCAAAGCACTTTGGGCCTGGGGGTCCTCCTCGATCATTTCGACAAGTACACTCTATCCAGACGGTGCCTCGCATCCGGTCTGGTAAGTATCTCTCTCCCAAGCGTTCTCCCAATGGGTTCCGGTATGCTGCCGGTCTTGCGGAATCAGCTTCATCATAACATTCCGGTACCGCGGCCCTTGCCTCGGTACCTCGGGGGATCTATTTCCTCCTCATCGTACGCCGCCTGCAGCCCGATAATTTTGCCCGGTTTCTTGTCTACCGCATGATTGTTTCCGGCATAGCCCTCTTTGGCGTAGCCTCTGTTTGCCCCTTGGCCTTTTCTGCCGCATCATATTGCCCGGCTTGTTGCTTTCCGGCAAGAATCGGATCGTACACGGTCATCTTGCTCATTCACTTTTTCTTCTGTCCGGATGGGGGGACGAAGCCTGCCCATGGGACTTGCTACCGGCATTCCTTGTCGAACGTGCGGATTTTGAAGCCACCGCCTTGTTTAGCCTATCAAGCTGCTCAGCATGCTGTTGCTCGATAGTTTCAAGAAGTTCCGGACACGCTCTTGTTGTTTTGCCGAGCTCCCGAAAGCGAGTCACAAGGTACGGCAGCTTTAGCAGCTTTTATTGTTTTATCCGGGCTACTGTACTTAGGTTTCTCTACAATGCTCACGGATGCAGAGATACTTTTACCGGCAGCAACTTCTTTGCGCAGGTCCTGATCTAGATTGCGAGCCTTGGCCGGTTTTCCGGTATCCTAGGCATGTGCGCTAATGAAGCAAAGCCATGGGCAGCGTTGTACTCACGTAGGGTTAGGTTCAGCTCGCGCTGCGCCCTGGCGATGTCCTTGCCGCTCTCGAGCATCTTTTGGCGCTGCGCCTCCAGCTCCGCCTGAGCTGCTGCCGGGTCGATGTTCTGCGCGATGGGGGTGGCGAGGACGTTCATCGCCACTTGGAGCGGTGTTTCCGGTGGCGCGGATGATGCTCCCGCTGCGCCTGCGCCTCGCCCCAGCGGTGGCTTGGCCGCACGGGTCGAAACCGCATGCCCAGCGCCTTTTGCAGCCTTGCCGGCGCCGACCGCGCCTGCCATCATCACCTCCACGCTGCCTGGAGCGCGGCCAGCATGTAGCCACCTTGGCGGATCCGGCGCCACCAGCACCGGCGAGAGGCACTGGCGCACAGGAACGGTGCCGAAGTAGATGCGGTGGCTGCCGAACTCGATGATGCGGCCGTTCTTGGGGAAGATCGCCGTTGGCGAAGCAGCCCGCGTTGTCGTTGATGAAGTCCATGGCGTAGATGCGCTGCACCAACGCGGAGACCGTACGCTGGCCGGCGACATCGAGGATGCCCGCCCGAATGTGAACTCCAGCAAGCGCCACTTCATGCCCCACGGTGGGCGCCAAGCGCGTCGTGGCGAACGAGCAGATGCCATGGGATGGCTTAAGTTGGGGCCGAATGGGCGCTAGAGGATTGGGGAGGGTTTGCGACTAGATGGGATGAACTTCCGGATGCTTTCCTCAAGAACACAACCAAAGGCCGGTATGCAAGAAGAGAGACAAGAGGAAGAACTCTTTACTAGATCGCTTGCTTCATTGATCTCAACATGATTACAGTGCTTGGGTACAAGTTCTATCGTCTAATCCTCTGTCAACACGCGCCCGTATGAGGCAGTACCCCCTCTCCTTATATAGGGGAGAGGGTGGCTTACAGAATAAGAAACCCTAATGGTATCTTTGACTGGACAAACTACTTTACAAAGCTACTTTAATCATAGATGACGCCGGGGTCTTCTTTAATCAGGGACGCTGACGTCCTCCGGCTTCTTTCAGCGTCACCTCTCTCTTTGGCGTCAGGGCTCTGATTAAAGCCACTTTGCTTAGCTCATCCTTGTATTCTAGCTCTGAAGAGAATCTTTGACCAGTCCTGCCGACAGGCCCTTCTCTCCGGTATCTTCTTTACCAGGTTCCGGTATACCCCTCTTGGGGATACCGGCTTAGCTTCACTTAGCCCAAACTCTTACCTTTGTGTTCCGGTAAGAATATTAAACCGGTATCTCGATGGCTCAAACCATCCGGTTTGGCATGCCTTTGGCATACCGGGGGTTATCCCCCCAACAGGTTTGCTAAGCTCTAGTTTATTTGCATAAAGCTAGTTTTAGTTCACAAGTATTTGCGAGAAGCTTATTTCAAGTGCTAACTAACTCAAATGGGAACATTAGTGTCATTCCCACCATTCAAGTGGTGATTTCAATTCAATTCACCACAAGTCATTTCACCATCATATTTCAACATCATTTTTCAAAGATATGACATCGGAAACTGTATGGCCTTTCCCACCGTCCGTAACCGTGGACGCGGCTATTCGAATAGATTGACACTCTACGAGGTTGCACACTTGTGCCACAACATTTGATTTCATCCGTCGGGATTCCCCGAATCATCGTAACACAGTACGCGGATCATCAACCATAACCTTTCACTTATAAATCCTAGTATGAGCACCTCTCCCCATGAGCTTGGCCTCCCATGAAGACCAACCGTCAACCTGGGAACTGCACAGGCTTGGCCGTACAATTCACCTCAATTTCACATCATTTCTCAACGACGGAGGCAGCCTCAAGCGTAACCCCTATGACGTGTGTTCAGAGGGAACCCATACTAAGATGCATAAACTTCCAGTTAAGCCCTACCCATAATCAGGTATTGTGGGGGTACTTACTAATTGCAAAGGTATCGCATTCAAACCAACATCATGTTTATCAAAAATCGCCATCTTCTCTTGGTCATATTCACCTTCAAAAAACATTCAATGGAATGCATCATCATTCCAAGGTTTCAAATTTATTTCAAATCACATTGTTCCCATCTAGAGTAGTCAAGTTTTATTCATTAGCACTAGCTCTAAATCATGAGGGGTGCTATCTTGCTTTGCTTTATGGAGACTAACTTTACTACTCTAGTAAACTTCTTTACTTTGACCAAAGTTAACTATAAAAGTAACTTCTTGAGAAAACAAGTAAAAACTTGTAATGTAATAAACTTGGGATAGGCTTATGTAAGAAAAGATAAGATTCATGGTGCCTTGCCCAAGCTTTGCACTTTGCAAGAATATTAGCTTGCCTTGGTAGTTCTCAAACTGCTCCTCCTCCTCCTCTGGTAGCAACCTTCTTCTTCGGTGTACTCTCCGGTGCTAGCGTCTAAATTTGAATACGAGTATAATTACTCACTAATTCAATGGCTATTCCATGTATCACATATAAACACACAAACTATTCTATGCACACAAATAATTTAACTAGGGTGCATGAGTTGTGTTATTTAAATAGAATTCACTTCTTTGTATTTAATATGTAAATGATAGTTTCCATAGGGTTCTTGAGAACTAATTTCCTCTCATTGAAATCTTCTTAAGATTTAACTTCTCAAACAATCATATATGAACTTATATTGACCTAAGCCAAATGTTCATCATCATCATTCGAGAAAATGATTTAAATGGGGTAGATCACCCCATATCATTTAATACACTACATATGATTTAAATCTCAAGTAATTCATATAAGAGAGTTTGGACCAGGGGTCCAAACATCCCATGAATTCATGTGAGACAAGTTTAAATGAAGTATAAGACTTCACATAATTTACTTTAATAGTTTTGGACAATATCAACTAGTTAAACTAGCCATATTATCCATTCATTAAACTAGGGCATGATCATGCAAAGTGACCACAACATTTTATTGCATAATCAATTAGTGTAAGTCAAATGTGAGCTATTAGAGTTGGAATTAACTTAATATCTATTTTGGTTGATTTTTAATAATTATTTGAATAGGGAAAAGTCCCTGCCTTATTCTTTTTATCACATTAATTCTACAATGAATCTGGTCATGGGACCAGTGGCATTTGGTAGATAATTTCACTATCTTTCCAACAATATAAAGTTCATTAAATTTGGTTGAGCCAATTTGAATCTATTGATTTTCAAAGTGGAGGCACTATTGGAATTATTTGAATTTGTTTAAATCCAGTTTGGATAAAAAGGCCGGCGGGAAAAACTAACTGGGCCAGATTCAAATTAAACGGCCCAAGCCAGCCCACCACGCGACTGTGCCCGCGTGGGCTGCCTGACAGAGGGTCCCGCATGTCAGCGGCTCTTTAAACCCGAATCGGTACAGATCAACCAGAGACGTAGGATTAGAATCAGATCGAACGGCTCGAGTTCATCGTCGTCTCCGACGAGAACCCGACGCTCTGGCGGCGGCGGTAGGGGGTCGGAGGGCTTACGGCGGCTCTAGCAAGGGATGGCAGTGTGCTCGGGGTAGATGTGGACGACGGCGAAGCTCCAGGTACAGGTGGCGTCGCCTGAGGTGGTCGGGTTCGCCGGCGATTGCTGCAGAGCTTCCGCGGCGGCGAGCTCTCGATTGGCCTTGCTCCGGCGTGAATCAGGTGAGTGGTGAGGTGGTTGAGAAGCTGTGAGAGGTGGGGAGTGGTGGTGTGCTTGGATCATCCAGGGAGGTCTCCTTTTATAGCAGCGCATGGGTGCTGCGGGGCAGGGTGGTGGTCGACCATGGCATGGCTTCTCCGGCGAGTGGTCGAGCTAGCCGAGGGTGCAGCGGTGCTCTACGTGTCCAGGCGAGGCTAATGGTGGTGACGGCGCGGTCGGGCGGCGTCAGAATAGTTCGCGTTGCTTCCATGTCGTGCGGCGGCAGTGGCGGGATCTTCTTCTCCGTCCACGGCGGCGGCGGTCCAGGGTCTGGTCGTGGCCATGTCTGGCGGCGTCCAGGTGGTGGCGCGAGAGGTGGCCAGAGCGCGTCCATGCACGTGCATGCGCGACACGAGCGGCGTCTGGGCGCGTCCTGGGCGCGCGTCGTGTGGCCAGTGTCGTCGTCCTCCTCGACCATGGCGGTGCTAGGCGTTGCTAGGCGATGCGGTGGCGAGCTGTGGCGCGGTGGCCAGGGCAGAGAAGCAATGGGAGAGAGGGGAGAGCGTCGGGTT
Source organism: Lolium multiflorum (assembly GCA_030979885.1). NCBI lineage: Eukaryota > Viridiplantae > Streptophyta > Magnoliopsida > Poales > Poaceae > Lolium > Lolium multiflorum. The sequence continues at coordinate 112,940,171 of CM061752.1, read as the reverse complement.
GGGCGACATGGCCGGCATGGCCATGTCTAGCCTTGCTCTCTCTCTCCCTAGGGTTCTATTTGGCATTGAATGGGATTAAGGGGACCAGGGAACCAAATGGTGTAGGTTTGAGGTAGATTAGGTGGAGTAGAATCACTATTTCAAATAGTGGCAAATAGTGCCATAGATGCTATGTTTGATTTTTGTCCAAATTTGGTTTGATTCAAATGGTTGAACAATTTGAAATGTGTGTGTTTAGATAAGTTGTATTTGACCAGAGATGATTAGAGGTGGTGGTGGAATTGTAGAATTCAAGAATTTGCAAAATTGGCTAAGGTGGAGATTGTTGAGTATGTTAAAAAGTTGAATCTTTGGATGAGCATAGCTCTTGATCAAGAATGATTTTGGCATGGTGATCTTTACAGAAGTTGTTCACCTTGATGTGGACTTTGAAATGGTGCAAAGAGTTAGCAAGATTTGGTTTGAGAAAATTGAATGGCAATGGCTCAAAGTAGTGATCAGACTATAAATTTCAGTTTTGACCATTATCATATGTGAGCTAGTTTTGCATTTGGAAATTATTTGAATTGTGAAACTTTGATTCCAAAAGTTGTAATAAGTGTTTAATAACATTATTCAACTAATGGTGAAGACCAAATTGGTCTAGGGTCAAAATTTATAAAATGCCATAGGGCATATGTGAGGGTTTTTAGGGTTTTTCATTTATTGGATTTTCTTCCTCTTTGATTTATTTGGTTGGTGATCTTCATATGATCACATTAGGGTTTTAGAGTACAGCACATACAAATAATAAGACTCATCATGGCATATCACTCAAATGCACAAGTCATATGCATGGCACTATATGCAATTTAAAAAGTTTTTGTTTGTTTGAAATTTTGCTCTCTGGAATTCTCTAACTTTCTTTTTATTGAAATTTGGGATGTTACAAACCCTTCCCCCTTACAAAAGATCTTGTCCCGAGATCGAAAAGAAAGTTAGGTACTAGAGAGATCTGGGTACTCCTTCATGAAGTCTTCGCGTTCCCATGTGGCTTCATCCTCGGTATGATTGCTCCATTGTATCTTCAGGAACTTGATGCTTCGGTGCGGGTGGTTCGGTAAGCTTCCTCCAGGATGCGGATCGGCACTTTGCGGTAAGTCAGATCCTTGTTGATATCCACCGATCGGTGATCGATGTTCTTGAACACTTCGGTCTTCTCCGGAACTTCAAGGCACTTCCGGAGGAGTGAGATGTGAAACACGTCGTGCACAGCCGGCATTTCTTCGGGCAACTCCAGTTGATAAGATACTTCACCTCGGCGACTGAGGACTTTGAAAGGTCTGACATATCGGGGTGTGAGCTTTCCTTTCAGTTGGAATCTCTGCATTCGTTTCAAGGGGGATACCTTGAGATAGACGAAGTCTCCGATCTCGAAGGTCATCTCCGACGTCTTTTGTCGGCGTAGCTCTTCTGTCTTGACTGTGCTGTCTTGAGGTACTCTCGGATCTTGTGGACTTTCTCTTCGGCTTCACGAAGAATATCCGGAAAAACTTGGCTTTCTCCGACTTCCGACCAGTTAGGGGGTACGGCCAGCCGGCGATGGGCGCTTGAGGCGTAGTTGGCTTGGGAGGCTCCGTTGTGAGGTTCTCTTGTATGGGGCATTCCGTTACATGCTCTCGAGCACTCCTCCGATGTCTCACTCTCTCGGTCTGTCCGTCGGTCTCGAGGGTGATAGGGGTCTGAACACCGGGTTGGTCCTTCATGCACACGAGTCTTGAGGTGAACTGTGATCCTCTATCGACACTATCGATTTGGGGGTTCCGTGCGGGCGACTATTCGGAGATGTATAGTTCAGCTAACTTTGGGCCTTGGTAGGTGGTTTTGACGGCGATGAAATGGGCGACTTTGGTCAATCTATCGACAACTACCCATATGGAATCATTGCCTTTGCTGGATTTGGGCAGTCCGATAAAGTCCATTCCTACGAGTCCCATTTCCATTCCGGAATCTGGAGGGGTTGTAACAGTCCGGCGGGTCGTTGATGTTCTGCCTTGACTCTTTGACAGATGTCACACTTGGCGATATAGCTACCGATCTCTCTCTTCATTCCGTGCCACCAGAATTGTTCTTTTAGGTCTTGGTACATCTTGGTACCTCCGGGGTGGATTGAATAAAGGGTGTCATGGGCTTCTTGCAGGATGACTTGTTTCTCGAGTCCGATGGTACGCAGAGACATTCTTTGTACCAAAGAACTCCGGCTTCGTCTACGGTGAATCCGGGGGCTTTTCCTGCGGCTATCTGTTTCTTGATTCCGTCAATGCTAGCGTTGTCCTTCTGGGCTTCCTTGATCTGACTAACCAAGGTGGGTTGTAGTTCGATGCTGGCTAGGAATCCTTCGCTAACAAGTTCAAGTCTGAACTGTTCAAACTCTTGATGCAAGCTGGGCTGTTCGGTTGCGAGCATGGAGTTCAACTGACATGGCAGTCGACTCAAAGCATCCGCTACCACATTGGCCTTGCCGAGGTGGTAGTGAATCTCCATGTCGTAATCCTTGATCAATTCGATCCATCGGCGTTGTCTCATGTTTAGCTCCTTCTGGGTGAATATATATTTGAGGCTTTTGTGGTCGGAGTAGATCTCACATCGATTACCCATGAGGTAATGACGCCAAACTTTCAAGGCTAAGACCACGGCTGCAAGCTCGAGGTCATGGGTTGGGTAGTTCTGCTCATGTTGCTTTAGTTGTCTTGAAAGGTAGGATACAACCTTGCCTTCTTGCATAAGCACGCATCCAAGTCCAGTCTTGGAGGCGTCGCAATATACGTCAAAGGGCTTTGCGATATCCGGCATGATCAGTATTGGGGCTGTGGTCACCTACTCTTGAGTGTTGAAAGCTCTTCGCATTTGTCGGTCCACTCAAACTTCTGTCCTTTTCAGCAATTGGGTCATTGGTCGAGCGATGCTCGAAAAACCTTCTACAAATCTGCGGTAGTATCCGGCTAATCCAAGAAAAGCGCGGACCTCGGTTTGTGTGGTTGGGGCTTGCCATTCCATAACGGTTTTGATCTTGGCGGGATCTACGGCAATTCCTCCTGCAGACAAGATGTGTCCCAGGAATCCAACTTCTTCCAACCAAAACTCACACTTGCTGAACTTGGCATACAACTTGTGCTGTCTGAGGGTTTCTAGGACAGTATCCAAATGCTGTTCATGTTCCTCTTCGGACTTGGAGTAGATGAGAATGTCGTCGATGAACACAACGACAAACTTGTCCAAAAAGTTCATGAAGATCTTATTCATGAGATTCATGAAGTAAGCGGGGCATTGGTTAGTCCAAACGACATGACGTTGTACTCATACAACCCATATCTAGTGGTAAAGGCAGTTTTTGGAATGTCGGTGGCTCGGATCTTCAGCTGATGGTATCCAGTTCTAAGGTCGATCTTGGAGAAAACTTTGGCTCCGGTGAGTTGATCAAACAAGTCTTCTATCTTGGGTAGGGGGTATTTATTTTTGATGGCGACATCGTTAAGCTTACGATAGTCCGTACATAATCGATTTGCACCATCCTTCTTGTCCACAAACAAGACGGGAGATCTCCAGGGGGATGCACTTGGTCTAATCAGACCTTTGGCCAACATATCATCTATCTGCTTCTTCAGCTCCACGAGCTCGGTTGCGTTCATGCTGTAGGCTCGCTATGGGTCCAGTTCCGGGGATTAACTCGATGATGAACTCGATATCCCGGTCCGGGGGCATACTGGGTAGATCATCAAAACACATCAGGGTATCGACAAACGACCCCGATTTGATCCAGAGTTGGCTTGATACACTTTGGTTGCGTAAATTTTCTGGGTAGTTTTTCAGAGACGTGCTCCACTACGATGCCAGTGCTGCTAGTCATGGTTATGGCTTTCTTGGCACAGTCTATCAATCCATTGTGTTTGGACATCCAGTCCATTTCTAGTACGACTTCCAAACCTTTGGTTCCCAGAATGATTAGATTGGCATAGAAATCTACATCATGGATTTTGATTGGTACATTTTTGCAAAATTTTCTGGCTTTGGTGGTTGATCCGGGGATTTGAACTATCATAACATGCTTCAAACTGAGGGGTTGAATTTTACTTGTTGATGCAAAGTCTTCCGTGACGAAAGAATGAGATGCTCCGGAATCAAACAATACTCTGGCAGGGATGTGTGTGGTGACCCTGCATACCACTGCATGTTGTAGTATGCCAGTCGTTGATATAACATTCACGAAGTACCATTCCGCAAATATTACATCCCTCAGAGTAGTACAACAGAACATAGAAGGTCCATACTCATTCATTTATTATTACAAATATCATACACATGTTGTCTCGGAGCTCCTCTTGGGTCCTAAGAGGGTTACTCCTGGGTTCGAGGCGAACCCAATAGCTTACAATATAAGAGTTTCATTAAGTTATACATTTAACTTCGAGCAGCTAAATACTAAGAGTTCGGGCTGCTCGGCTACTACTACTACTCGAGATGTTTAGGCTTGATCTCCTCCGGAAGCCTCCCCGGATCCGTAGACGATGAGGTAGTCTACGCCTTCGATACCTCCCGAGAGGTCTGGTTCTTCATAGCCGATGATCTCGGCTCCTTCATTGTTGTTGTAGTCCTCCTCCAGACGATTCAGACAGTCTAAGCAAGGGATTTAAGAGTGGTATGAGTACGAGCGTACTCAACAAGTTCATTATAGATAAGAGGTGTTTAATGCTCTAGCTACGATATTAGACCAGAAAGTCTAATACCAATGCAAGTTTTGATAAACATTTCTTCAAGAGATTGCTTTTATTCCAAAGAGCTATGTCCGTCAGCCTTCCGGTTTACTAGAACTTCATGGAGCTCCTTTCCCGTTCGTCAGCCTTCCTTATCCCGAACAGGAGTGACAGTCACGCTTCTTACACTCGCAGAGGTGTGTTGCTTTACCCATAAGAGATCTTAACCTTGGTGCCAACCGGGCAGCTTTCCCGTCCACACTTTCTTCGGTGTGAGGCCCGGTATAAGGTCTAGCCAATCATGTTCCTCCGCTACCTCAACACCCACCCTTTGTTGCATGCCCCGACCCTGGGTCCTCGCCGGTCCCATTATTCCCACTCACGGGTGGACCCCGACCACGACAACAGTTTGGGACTCGTTAACCAAACTCCTTCGCCGGTAGCTGCAACCCATCATAGACCGCAATACCGTGGGGACTTAAGGCTTCCCAGCCAACCTCTTGCACTTCGAGCGACAAGTGTCTACGACTATGCCGTGGGGACTTAAGGCTTCCCAGCCAACCGCTTGCCTTGGATACAAGTGTCTATGGTAAAGCGCATCCGTTGATGAACGAGAGGTGGAACACTTTTGACTACTCCGTCCCACTCGGATCTTATGGTTAACACGGTATTACGGCACAAGAATCACTGGCGACATTTGTTGTTTAATCCTAGATGGATATAAGCCCGTGCAATGGAACCTCCACCATATCAACACAATCCATGGTTCCATTGCCCACCACATAGTCATATTCATAGTTATGAAAGTAGTGGTTTTGATTTTTGTGCAATAGTGATAACCATAATACTTTGCAAGTAATTTGATAGAAATACTCAAATGACATGAGCAAGTGATGAACTTGCCTAACACCGCAAAGTTTTGCGCTTGGAAGGTGTGGATGACCCTTGTCCTCTCGTCTCTGAAAAATAGCATCATTGTCTGATAAGGGCAATGGTTAAAGAAGCAATTATGCATGATTCCAGTTTTAGGGTTTGATTCCCCCTTCCGATGTCGTTATTATCTCATGTGAGAGGTTAATACTAAGAATAATTTATGATACTCTGTTTAGGGTAAAATACAACCTTGAAATGTTGTCAAGGTGTTTTTAAACTCTAATTGTATTTATGGACTTATTTTCATTATTGAAAATAATATGTGTGATTTAAATTATTATTTAAATCTTCAAATTAAGACCTATTCTTAATTGTCTTCAAAAATTCTCTTTGATATTTTATTTAGATAGATAATTTTATGCTGATCCATTTACATATTTTTAATTATTTTTTTAGAGCTTTTATCAATTTTCTATTGAATTTCAAAGTTTCGGTTTTTATTGAATTGTGAAAAGTCATATTTGCCCCTGGGCCCACCTGTCAGTGGAGCCCAGTGGGTTGGGCTAAACCAGCTCAGGTCCAACCGACCCGAGCGGTCGCTCACTCGCCCACCACCTCGCGCCGCCTCGACCTAACCCTAATTCCCCTTGCTCGCTCTGGCGACCTGCGTCGCCCTCACCGTCGCCGGCCGATTCCGGCGATCTCCGGCCGCCATGGCCCTCGCCATGGGGCGCATCTGCACCGCCACGTGACGGCGCACCAGATCATCGGCGTCGATCTGGTTCTTGCCGCCCTTCGCCGATCCCCCTCGCGTTTGTCCGCACGGTGGTGCGGTGCTCACCGGCGCCTCAGGTGTGATGGCGCCGCCGGGCCTTCGCCGCCGTGGTGCGGAGCGCTGCGGCACTAGTCGGGCCTGGCATGGCCTGGCCAGGTGCCGCCGTGCCTTCGGCGCGCGACGCCGTGGCCGCCATGGTTATGCCAGTCGTCTGCTCGCTCCAGGTACACGCGCCGCCTCTCTCTTACCCCCTGTGCTTGTTCTTCCTCCTCTTCTATGAGCTCTGGCCATGGCTTTCCTCCTCGTGGAGGTCTGCCGTGCTGTTGCTGCTGCTCTGCTGCGCCTAGCTCGCTGCTGCTGCGTGTGCTGCTTGCTGTGCTGCTACTGCCATGCTTGCTCTAGTCTATGTGCTTGTGCAAATCTTGTTGTGGCGTGTGCTTCCTTTGATTCTTGTCCCTGCTCACCCTTGGGGTTATACATGCTATTATCTGGCTAGATGCTCATCTGAGCATCGCTAGCCATTGCTGTTGCTTGCTTGCTTGTGCTGTAATAAGCTCTAGCTCCTCTGGTTCATTACTGTGAGTGGTTCTTGCTGTTTAGCAAGAGACAGTGTTATTTGTGTGATGATTATTGAGTTCTGGCTCATAGTAGGTTTGGCCTTGCTTAATTGTTGTTCATATACATCAATTCCTTGATGATATGCTTCTGGATACAATCATAAAAATGGTTTATGTGCTAGTCTGTGATTCAATTGTTGCTTATCTGTGGCTGTTTAATTCATAGAATTCATGTGTGATACCAGTGATTGATTCTAGCATGCCTTGGCATGCTCTAGCAGGCTCTGGTGATCAAATGATCATCACTTGCTTGTTTGCCTGCCTTACTGGTGCTTCTCCTGGTGTCTGTGTGACACTTATACTTGTGCTGGTGTGTGTTAATGCTTACTCAAGCATCATCTGATGCTTGCAGTGAGCCATTGGGTCACTGGCAAGATGTTGGTGCTTTGGTTACTTAACTGTTTCATTTATCTGTAATTCCTTGCTTTACTAGATGGATAAATGATGTGAACTGTTTATCAGTAATGATCATATGGATGAATTTGATGTAGCTAGAGGGATGCCAACCACTGGTTGGGTACCCTAGCTCATACTGAATCCTACTGGATGATGATGTGATGCTTTGGTGACTTTCTTGTGTGGATAGGTAGCTGTTGTGACCCTAGCAGGCTCTGCTAGAAATGGTTGCTCCTACCCCTGTTGGATGCTTCTGTGCACTAATCCTGGTAGTCTTTCATAGGCTGCTAGGTTATTTGATGTTGAAATCATACTGGACATATATCTATCCAATATTCTGATGGCTTTGCTAGCTGTGTGTTGCTAGGTGAATCTGGGTAGCTAGATAGGGATTAGTTCCTTGCTGGATTTCCCTGGTTAAGTCACTTTTAATTCTGTTGGCTTGATCAGTGTTCCCTTGGATCCATTCCTAATGGTTTTACCCTTATTTTGCTTGCATCATATGGCTGGTAGCCAAATGATGACACAAACAGGGTTCTCACACCCTTTTGCATGAGTGTGATTGATGCATATGCTTATTTATGAGCAAGACAGATGCTTGCTCATGATTCTTTGTGTATACCTCACTCCAGCTCCTAGAATGAGTTGTTGGTGTAGAGGATTTCTTCTGGTTTGGATTTATGATCTTGCCCTGCTCCTCCTGGCTTGCTGATGATGCTTGGTTAATTCTGGTGGTTGGAGAATGGTGAAACAGCTCTAGTTGTTTACCTGTTCTTGGTGTTCTTGAGTTGTTCTTGGTCTCTGATGGCTTACCCTACTGCCTGTCGATGGATGAAGATAATGGCTAGGGTTTTGGGCTGTGAAAAGCTTATATGTGACTAGCCATTGCTTCCCTGGTCGACAGCTGAGCCTGGCATTTGTCGGTGACTCCTCTCTTGTTGTGTGTGTGTACTGCATGCACACATGCTGTGTGTGCAGCCTGTGTGTGTGAGTGTACCAAGCTTGGGACTTGGTCCATTTGGTGGATCAGCTCGGCTGATCTTTGAGAATATCCTCTCACTTCTCATTTTTCTTCTAATCTGCCAAGTGGTAATACGACTTGGCATAACTAGTTCTTTACTTTGTTATGTGCAGGGATCAACCTGATGCTCCAAGGATCATGGAGATCATCAAGTACAAGGCTAAATGAAGATTAGCTTGTAGTGTTAGGATAGAACATTAAATTGTACTTTTTTTTCTTTTCATTTTCCATTTTGTCCAATTCTTGTAATATGTTGTAATTCCATAATTCAAATCTGAATATTGTAAAGACAATGTATTATGTGTGTGATGATCAATAAAGCTCAAGTTTTCCTTATTGAGCTAAATGTAATTGTTGTATTACTTATATTATTGCTTAATGGTAATTGTTTGTGAAATTTGTCTCAAATTTGAATTATTTGATAATCCTTTGATGTTTGAATTTGAAATTCAAATTCAAATTTGGTTTGAATTCAAACCTACCACTTAACTTGTAATTCAATCATACAACTTAAGATTTCAATGCAATTATCACTTCTCTCTTCTCAAAACCCTAATTTAGTTAAGTAGGAACAAGTTCATCGCACTCTCGAAACCCTAACCCTGTAAGGTGTCGAGAGAAAACTGTCCCCCTTCGATGCAGTTTTTGTTTTAAAAGCGCGAAATTTCCCGTAAATTACAATGCAATGCACATCCCTTTCTAAAATCTACCCTCGATCGTCTCTAAACTGGGATATTACAATGTGGTTGACAAAAACATACCCAACATCGGTGCTTCTGGCTTCTTGGCGTTCATGTGGTAGGCGGCCGTTGCGGTTATTGGGGTTGTTGGGGCGAACTTCTTGCCGGTGGAGACACGGTTTTGTTGGCGGTGTGGCGGTGTTGCGGCGAGCTTGGCAAGACGCTTGGGACACTCGTTGGAGTAGTGCCCACTACACCACACTCATAGCAAGTAATGGTGGTCTTGTCCTGCTTGTTGGCAAGGGACGGCGTTGCTTCCGGTTCTGGGAGCGGTGTTGGTGTTGTTGTTGTTGTTGGGGGCTCTCGGCGGAGCGCGGTTGTAGTTGTTGTTGTTGTTGTAGTTGTTGTTGTTGTAGCCTCCTGGCTTGGAGTTTCCTCCACTCCGGTTCTGATAACCGGGGCGCGAGTTCTGCATCGGTGGCTTGTTGTTTCTCGGAGTGAAACCTCCGCTTGAGCTAGGGCGATACCTTTGGGGGTGCTTGACTTTGATTCGCCATGCGGCGCTTGCGGTTCTCATTGGCTTGGTTCAACTTGCCTCCATCGGATGGCGGAATCAACAAGGGCTTCGAGGTCGGCGAAGGGGATGTTGACAAGGACGTCTGCATCTCATCATGCGTCGTTCAGAATCTCTCCTTCCTCTTCTCTGTGGGGACCCGGACTAGCTGTCCGAAATTCCCTGTTATGTATACAGTTCACGATCCCATGATCGCTGTGAACACATAACCGAACCGATATCAAATTACACCATCCATTACAAAGCGGAATAAGAAAATTACAACATGGTCACATGACCGATAATTACATAATAGCCTCGAAGGGCCTAACTAAACATCAAGTAGCATCATCACTTCAGCGCAGTACCCAAGTCATCTGCCATAACCCTACAACACTGGGGAAGACGTTCCTAGCTCGCATAGACGTCGTCAACTCCTTCTTCAACTGTCGAATTCCTCCAAGTCTAGCCAAGTAAATAGCCAGGGATAAAGCCGTGAGTACATTGGAATTGTACTCGCAAACCATCAAGAAAGGTGCTAACAATGCTAACTAAAAGAGACAAGAGAGGAAGAATAGTTTCTCTTGTGGATATAGCATGTGAAAGAGAATCAGTTTCTCTTGTGGATATAGTATCCCGACATCACAGTTGATGGGGACACTAAGAAAATCCTATGACATCTTTGTCAAAGAAGATACTTCAAAAGATAAACTACGACATCTATATATCTTTATTGAAGAAGAGTCTCTCTACATGAAACACTAGGAAGGGTCACCCAATTTTGTTTCATTTTCCTCGACCATCTCCATATGGTCGGCCCAAGCCTTTCCGTACCCTTCCGGTACATCCAACACATTCCCTTCCTTTGTAAAGTATTTTCTAAAACAAAACTCGACACAGCTCTGTAACGGCCATCCCAACCGTCCATGACCGCGGACGCGGCTATTCGAATAGTTTTAACTCTGCAGAGTGTGCACACTTTCACCACAACTATCCGGATACCTATCGTGTGGGCATCATCCCCGCATAACGACATATGCCACGACGGATACCCGGACATAACCTTTCGCCCATTCGACTTAACACGAGGTCCTACCCTATGGAGTATGTACCTCCCCGGCACCGTGGCAGCTCACCTCCTCTTGAGCGTGGCTCCACCGCCAGGAGACCCATAGTGTCTTCCGGACGGGTCAGCCCCGAAGGCCTCCCGTTATACTATTGTCCCAAACATGACAACCCGGACTCGGGGGTAACCGTACCCTTGTATAGTTGTGCGGTGCCTCATGCTAAGAAGAACAAACGTCAAGTTAAGCCCCGTGCCCACGTTGGAGTAGCTATGGTTGCGCTGTTTAGTTGTTCCGGGCGAATACAAAGAACCATGTGTCGTTTTTCTCAAAACCCAAGTCACACACACATTCCTTTTCTCAATCATTTTTGACAAGATCCTTTTTGCCTTCATAAACCATACACTTGGATAAGGTTATCTCACCCAAGGTTTTCATAAACATTTACAACAAGGTAAACCTTGAGGGGTTCCCAACCTAAAGTTTTATGTAGGAGCTAAGATATAACAATGGCTTGATGCTAGCCGTCATATCTCTAAGGAGATGATAATTGAGGTGTCAAGGGGATCATACATGCTTAGGATAAGCACGCATGGGGACAATATAAGTAGGAGGATTCAACAAAGGGTCATGATGTTGATCATCATACCACTAAGAAGATGGTAAAATAGGTGGTCAAGGGGGCATACATGCTCGGGGTAAGCATGCATAACAACAACAAGGGGTTCAACATACTTGGGAGTAAGTATGTATAGCATCAACAAGAGGTTCGGCACACTTGGGAGTAAGTATGCATAGCATCACAAGGTAGAAGGTATAACAAGGGCATGATACTAACCATCATACCACTAAGGGGTGCAAAATGGGTGTCGAGAGGTCGACACACTCAAGGTAAGTGGGCATACCCATCACATTTAGAGGGTACACCATGATCATGTTGTTGACAACCATCATTCACAAAAAGGGGTTTGTCGGCGAGGTGCCAAAGAGAGTAAACATGCTCACGGTAGGCATGCTCCGACAACAAAAGTAGAAATCACACAAGATAGATCGAGAGACAATAATAATAACAAAGTAACCACAATATGTGATTCAATATTCAGAGATCAAGAGATGGCTTGGCTTGGTTGGCTTGTCCCTGGTCCTCTTCAAATCCTTCTCCAAAATCCTCCCCTTCAATTTTCCCCTCATTCGTATCTAGCGTCGCAAAAGTAAAAAATGCAAACAATCAACACATAGCTCAAGAACCAAGGGTTAAAAAAAAATATGCAGGGGAGTTGTTTGACAGTAACAAATCATGGGTTTGCTATTTTTAAAACAAAGTGATGGCAAGGATTTGAATAAACCAAATAGATTTCAAAACTATCATTGCATGTGTCACACATACACTCACTAAAAGAGACAAAATTTCATGAACAGAGACTAATTGTTTTTTTCCTAGATGGACAGTAACAAATAAAGATTAACACAATTGGATTCATACAAAAACATTAATTTTTCGATTTTAGGAATTAGAAATACTAAACAATAACCAGCGATCATGTTTAATACCTTAAAAATCGTACAAAAATCCTAAAAATACAAGGTCAATGGCATAATGTAGATATTTTCATACCGGTTCTGCAGCAATTTGAATCACCTCAATCGGATCTACCAAACTCTAGTTATTTGTATTTGAACATCTCAGGTTTTAATACAAATTAACAGGAAAACTCAAATTTCAAAAGAATTATGAGGGCGGGAGAACACTGGGCCGTGCGGGGGATGGGAAGTGGGCCGGCCCAGTTGGGTTTCCAGGTGGAGGGAGGAGGAAAATAAAGAGAAAAGAAAAGGGGAGAGGGAGGGCCCGGTGCGGGGCCCATCTGCATGGGCCGACGTGGCCGACCATGCATGCGCGCTCGGGCGTCGTCTCCCTCTGCGATACAGCGACACGGGCGTCTGGGAGAAACGGAGGCGGCCAGGGGACTTACCGGCGGCGAGCAGCGGACGGCGGCGAGGGTTGGGCGGGTTGGTGGCGACCTGGGACGATCCGGAGGCGCACTCGGCGGCTCCCTCTCTTTCAGCGGAGGTTCCTCCCGAGGACTCCTTCCACGCGGTCTCCCCGGCTCGAGCTCGACGGCGGCGGCTCCCGGAGTTCCTGGGCAAAGCGGAGGGACTGGTTAGAACCAGAAAAGGATGGGGAGCATGAAGGAACCGAGAGAGAGCGACGGGAACGACGGAGGCGACGTCCACTTCGCCCGTTCTTCATGGTGACCACGGCAATGGTGACCTCGCCGGCGTGCAGCAGCAAGGGGGCGCCCTGGGTGCGTGCTGCGGGTGTTCTAGTGTGGGAAACGAGAGGTGTGGGAGGGTGGAGAGTGGGAAGGGGTGAGAAGAGGGCTCGGGTGCCCTTTTTATATCCAAACATCGGCGTATGGTGAGCGTGGTGCACGCGGTTGTGGGCGCGTGAGGTTGAGCGTGATCGAGCAGCTGGGTGTAGTCATCATGAAAGGCATACAGAGTAGGGTCTAGGGCAGCTGAGAATCCGGGGATACGCGTGCTGAAACGGCCACAGGGAGGTGTTTTCCGAGGCTGCACGCAGATGTTCGATGCGAATCAATTGATGGAACGAGGATTAGGGAGGGATCTAGGGTGCTGGATACGGTCAAGATACGGTGCCTTATAGGCTTAATAAAGTGGAGAAGGCTGAGACGGCTAGGTTGCTTGGGAACGCACGAGCACGTCCAGAGCAGGGTGACCACGTTGATGGCGAGCATGGGAGAGGCTCTTGCGGGGTAGGGCTGGCCTTGGGAGCATGCACGTTGGGTAGAGGGACGCCAGGGCATCATCATGGCGCAGCCTCGGGGCCTGGGGTGCTTGCTGCCGTGCTGACCAAAATGGAGGTGACCACTAGGTTGGCATGCTAGAGTGGGAGGATGGGGGGCCTTGGGGCACGGGGGAAAAGCACAGAGGGACTCCAGGGATCAAGATAGATGTGCTAGACATGGTTAGAGTGCAAGGGTGCAGGTATAGAGTCCCTTGTCCAAGGTTTATGCCATTCAATGGCATTAGGAAGGAGAAGGAGGGCAATGATGGTGGAGGGGTATAGGGCTCATCTAGGGTTGCAGGTTGGAGAGGTAGGGATGCAGGTTTTTGTGTCTTCCCAAGGTGGAGCAAGGTAGAGAGAGAGGTAGGGGAGTGAGAGAGAGAATCGGGTCACATGCACAAATTCATGAGCATGGCCGGCTCTCCTCTTGTGTCAAGCCTAGATGGTTATGCACATTGTCCAAATGGATAGTGCAAGACGACAAGGTGATGAGATGGATGATCCAAGGTCTAGAGAGATGGATATGGAATTAGTAATTCCAAGAATAATATGGTGACATAAATTATTAATTCAAGAGGTAAAGGTGATGATGGTAAGGAATAGAGGAGGGAGATGTGTGTGATGCAAAGAGGATGTCATGTCAAATGGAATTTATTTGGTAAAGGTGTAGATTACCTAAGGAGAGTATGGCCATAATTGAAGAAATTTTATTTGAACTTGTATTTGAAAAACTTTGATAATAACTAGAAGAAAATTTGAATTAAGAAGGCTCAAAATACCGAGCTAGTCAAAGTATATTTTTCTCATACTTAAGATAAACAAGATAATGAAATAATTGGCATAAGTGCCATAAACAAGCATTTTGGTAAAAGAAAAGAAAATAAGGTGAAAACAAACTATGGAAACATTTTTTTGGTTGAAAAGGGATGATATAAAATACCACCCACGTTTCCTCTTTTATAGAGATTTGAAAAGCTTTGATAAAACTAGGATTAGTTTTGTAGTGAAAATAGAGAAGAGTCTTAAATAGGATTTTTGGTAAATAAAATATTTTTGGAGAAGTGATCTCAAGGGTAGAGGTTGGATAAATAAAGTACCCATCATTCTACTCTTGGTTTTTGTGAAGATTAAACTTGGATATAAGAAAAACAAGAGACAAAATAGGATGAAGTGATCTAGTGCTGAAATAGTGGATAGGGTGCAAGATCAAGTGATAAAAAGAAGTGTGGGGGTAGATTGGGACATGCAAGACGTGGAAGTTGTAGAGGGTGTTGCATAGATGAGATCCATGCATTGAGGTCGCTAATAACAGTTGAGGGTGCTTAAGAAACATCTGCCAAAGTTTGCACATTTTAAGCCTGCCAAAACATCTTATTGACTTGGCCTCAAAATAGACAAGGATAAATGAGTATAAGAGAGATTTGGTTCAAGGCAAGGACATGGTTGGGAAGTGTTCATGATAAGGTAGGTCTAGGACCAAGTGCATTGCCTTAGATAGCAAGGGGTAGCTTAATCCAGAGGTTCCAAAACTGATCCTGATAACAGTTTTAGGACTTAGCCAAAAATTGTGATGTTGGAGGGGTTTTGACTAGGGTATAAGAGAAGGATGTATTAAGGGGTAGATGATCCCAAGTTTTGAATCAAGGATGGTTTGAGCTAGATTATACCACAAAGAGGAATTCTAAGTAGGCACACTCATGTTGCCATAATTGGAAGGGTTTGATGTAGTAAGAAGGAAAAACCATTTTTCCTAAACCACACATTTGTTTTAATAGGTGAGTTGCTTGTCACACCACTAGAGGTGTTGTTCTTTGAGGTAGCTCAAGACAAAAATCAACAATCAAATCAAGACAATTCATCCAATTAGTCTTAGGAAAAAGTTTTTGTTCCCCCTAATTTTTGCACTAAGGACAATTTAACAAAGTTGCAAAAGTTGGGGTGTTACAGTTCTTCCACCCTTAAAATAATCTCGTCCCGAGATTACAAAGCGTAGGACTAGAGGGGTTTTCAAAGTTGACTAAAGTTAGACTCCATCCTTCTGTAGATGTGCACTTGTTGACAGGGTCATAACTTCAGCTTCTGAGAGACACGCTAGATTCTGGCCGAGAGCAAGCTTCGAGAAGAGGTAGACTACTCCAAACAGGTGTAAGATCTGTAGCTTCTTAACGACCCAAGCAGGGGTTCACGACTCTGGGAGGGTTAGCGCACTCCAACGGTGCTTTAGCAGGGTTGAAAACCTTTTAGAGTTAGCTTAAAAAAAATAGTGGAAGACGAAGTCTTCCACCCTTAAGATTTTTCATCGTGCTTTCGGAAAAACTCAGAGCTTCTGCCTTGTGGTTCTGTCCGGGGCTTTTTGAAGAAGTCGTCGATCTTCCGTAATCAGTTGAAGAATCTTCAGGGGTGACGTTCAGACCACGGCTTCCATAGGTAAACACGGTGTTTACTAAACCATAGGATGCGCGGTAAGTTAGTAAGTTGATGAAACGTCTGGTTGGTATCCATATGAAGCAGCAACAAAGGTCGTCGAAGACAAATCTTCAGCTGGAGGGTCGGCGCTGACTTATACCAGCTAAGAAGTGAGCGGGTAAAATATACCTAATCTTGAGGTATCTTCAGGAATCTTCCACTTGATGAGGACTAGATGAACCATGTGACGTAGCTTGGCTTTGACACTATTGTTCGCTTAGCTTGATAGACGGTGGGTTAGAGGGTAGTTTCCAAAAAGATATCCTCGAGGTTAGCACGATTATACTCCAAGGATAGACTAAGTTAGTATGTCTTCACGCAGAGGTTCAGTCAATCTTGAACGTATGGGCTTCTTCTTTCTTGGCATAGGAGAGATGTTTTGGCTGATCTTGAAAGTAGTTAGCGTAGATCGGGGTAGGGATAGTTTCTCTGACTGTTGAAAAACAACTGCTAACAGGCTTAGAGTTAGAGTCTTTCGTTAACCTACCCAATTATCTAGCAGTTAGCATTTTATCGGCGAGGTAGATGAGGGTGTAAACATATTAGAGAGGTTTTCTAAGATAGGTTATCACACCAAGAGTGTTTTTCAGACCGAAAGGCCAAGACAAACATACACACAACAAACAGATCAAAACACTCCAGGCAGCACACTCAGGTACTACAAGCAATCATCAAACCAGACATGGTAACACAAGTACCCATGGATGACTAATACGCGGGGGTAGCTCAATCAAAGCGATTGAGTTTTGTCCTATCCATCCTATAGGTTTGGGCTGGTCACATATGTTGCAGTCTTCAGCTTGTTGACATCGTCTTCAACAAGGATTCTTGAAGCAGAGAGTGGTGATGCGGCCTGGTGTTGAGTCGTCGAGGTTGAGGTAGAGGCTAAAACTGTGTAGTCTTCTTGCTCAACATCCCGGGGACGGGGGGGTCTTCAGAGGGGTAGTTGTTGAGGTTCTCCCAAAGTCGACAACTTCTGGTGGCTGGCCTAAAAATTACTAGTCAAGAACTGAGAACCTAATCCTTGACGACTGCAAAAAAAGGTGCAAGTCCACGAAGGAACAAGGTCAGCTCCTTGACAGACTTTGGTGACAACCAAAGACATGATATTATCATTCTTATAAGCATACGGATGAGTTGGCATCCAATCTTCAATAGCTATTGTTGGAGATTCATGAGTCTTCCCGAGGGATTGATCCATCTTTGGGTTCGAGTTTCTAGACTGAGTTGGGGACATCGTCCAATATGTAGGTTTGAAGTGGATGAGACAATAGAGTAAGAATTTTCAAACATTCTTATAAAGTGGAGAGATAAGAATCTGGGAGTTTTTAAGAAATAAGAGGAGTAGAAGCTATGCTTCCGACTAAAGAAAGAATTTGTTTCGTAAATAGTTTTGTCCAAGTAATTGTTTCCTAACTAACGTCCATGCTAACTAAGGTCTCCTACAGTCATAGCTCTCGATATTTCTGTGGGGACCCCGGACTAATACGAAATTCCCTGTTATGTATACAGTTCACGATCCCATGATCAGTCGTGAACACATAACCGAACTGATATCAAATTACACCATCCATTACAAAGCGGAATAAGAAAATTACAACATGGTCACATGACCGATAATTACATAATAGCCTCGAAGGGCCTAACTAAACATCGAAGTAGCATCATCACTTCAACAGCGCAGACCCAAGTCATCTGCCATAACCATACAGAACCGGGGGAAGACGTTCTAGCTCGCAGACGTCGTCAACTCCTTCTTCAACTGTCGAATTCCTCCAAGTCTGGCCAAGTAAATAGCCAGGGACAAAGCCGTGAGTACATTGGAATTGTACTCGCAAACCATCAAGAAAGGTGCTAACAATGCTAACTAAAAGAGACAAGAGAGGAAGAATAGTTTCTCTTGTGGATATAGCATGTGAAAGAGAATCGGTTTCTCTTGTGGATATAGTATCCCGACATCACAGTTGATGGGGACACTAAGAAAATCCTATGACATCTTTGTCAAAGAAGATACTTCAAAAGATAAACTACGACATCTATATATCTTTATTGAAGAAGAGTCTCTCTACATGAAACACTAGGAAGGGTCACCCAATTTTGTTTCATTTTCCTCGACCATCTCCATATGGTCGGCCCAAGCCTTTCCGTACCCTTCCGGTACATCCAACACATTCCCTTCCTTTGTAAAGTATTTTCTAAAACAAAACTCGACACAGCTAACGGCCATCCCAACCGTCCATGACGCGGACGCGGCTATTCGAATAGTTTTAACTCTGCAGAGTGTGCACACTTTCACCACAACTATCCGGATACCTATCGTGTGGGCATCATCCCCGCATAACGACATATGCCACGACGGATACCCGGACATAACCTTTCGCCCATTCGACTTAACACGAGGTCCTACCCTATGGAGTATGTACCTCCCCGGCACCGTGGCAGCTCACCTCCTCTAGAGCGTCCTCCGCCAAGCCAGGAGACCCATAGTGTCTTCCGGACGGGTCAGGCCTCCCGTTATACTATTGTCCCAACCATGACAACCCGGACTCGGGGGTAACCGTACCCTTATAGTTGTGCGGTGCCTCATGCTAAGAAGAACAAACGTCAAGTTAAGCCCCGTGCCCACGTTGGAGTAGCTATGGTTGCGCTGTTTAGTTGTTCCGGGCGAATACAAAGAACCATGTGTCGTTTTTCTCAAAACCCAAGTCACACACACATTCCTTTTCTCAATCATTTTTGACAAGATCCTTTTTGCCTTCATAAACCATACACTTGGATAAGGTTATCTCACCCAAGATTTTCATAAACATTTACAACAAGGTAAACCTTGAGGGGTTCCCAACCTAAAGTTTTATGTAGGAGCTAAGATATAACAATGGCTTGATGCTAGCCGTCATATCTCTAAGGAGATGATAATTGAGGTGTCAAGGGGATCATACATGCTTAGGATAAGCACGCATGGGGACAATATAAGTAGGAGGATTCAACAAAGGGTCATGATGTTGATCATCATACCACTAAGAAGATGGTAAAATAGGTGGTCAAGGGGGCATACATGCTCGGGGTAAGCATGCATAACAACAACAAGGGGTTCAACATACTTGGGAGTAAGTATGTATAGCATCAACAAGAGGTTCGGCATACTTGGGAGTAAGTATGCATAGCAGCACAAGGTAGAAGGTATAACAAGGGCATGATACTAACCATCATACCACTAAGGGGTGCAAAATGGGTGTCGAGAGGTCGACACACTCAAGGTAAGTGGGCATACCCATCACATTTAGAGGGTACACCATGATCATGTTGTTGACAACCATCATTCACAAAAAGGGGTTTGTCGGCGAGGTGCCAAAGAGAGTAAACATGCTCACGGTAGGCATGCTCCGACAACAAAAGTAGAAATCACACAAGATAGATCGAGAGACAATAATAATAACAAAGTAACCACAATATGTGATTCAATATTCAGAGATCAAGAGATGGCTTGCCTTGGTTGGCTTGTCCCTGGTCCTCTTCAAATCCTTCTCCAAAATCCTCCCCTTCAATTTTCCCCTCATTCGTATCTAGCGTCGCAAAAGTAAAAAATGCAAACAATCAACACATAGCTCAAGAACCAAGGGTTAAAAAAAAATATGCAGGGGAGTTGTTTGACAGTAACAAATCATGGGTTTGCTATATTTAAAACAAAGTGATGGCAAGGATTTGAATAAACCAAATAGATTTCAAAACTATCATTGCATGTGTCACACATACACTCACTAAAAGAGACAAAATTTCATGAACAGAGACTAATTGTATTTTTCCTAGATGGACAGTAACAAATCAAGATTAACACAATTGGATTCATACAAAAACATTAATTTTTCGATTTTAGGAATTAGAAATACTAAACAATAACCAGCGATCATGTTTAATACCTTAAAAATCGTACAAAAATCCTAAAAATACAAGGTCAATGGCATAATGTAGATATTTTCATACCGGTTCTGCAGCAATTTGAATCACCTCAATCGGATCTACCAAACTCTAGTTATTTGTATTTGAACATCTCAGGTTTTAATACAAATTAACAGGAAAACTCAAATTTCAAAAGAATTATGAGGGCGGGAGAACACTGGGCCGTGCGGGGGATGGGAAGTGGGCCGGCCCAGTTGGGTTTCCAGGTGGAGGGAGGAGGAAAATAAAGAGAAAAGAAAAGGGGAGAGGGAGGGCCCGGTGCGGGGCCCGTCTGCATGGGCCGACGTGGCCGACCATGCATGCGCGCTCGGGCGTCGTCTCCCTCTGCGATACAGCGACACGGGCGTCTGGGAGAAACGGAGGCGGCCAGGGGACTTACCGGCGGCGAGCAGCGACGGCGGCGGTTGGGCGGGTTGGTGGCGACCTGGGACGATCCGGAGGCGCACTCGGCGGCTCCCTCTCTTTCAGCGGAGGTTCCTCCCGAGGACTCCTTCCACGTGGTCTCCCCGGCTCGAGCTCGACGGCGGCGGCTCCCGGAGGTCCTGGGCAAAGCGGAGGGGCTGGTTAGAACCAGAAAAGGATGGGGAGCATGAAGGAACCGAGAGAGAGCGACGGGAACGACGGAGGCGACGTCCACTTCGCCCGTTCTTCATGGTGACCACGGCAATGGTGACCTCGCCGGCGTGCAGCAGCAAGGGGGCGCCCTGGGTGCGTGCTGCGGGTGTTCTAGTGTGGGAAACGAGAGGTGTGGGAGGGTGGAGAGTGGGAAGGGGTGAGAAGAGGGCTCGGGTGCCCTTTTTATATCCAAACATCGGCGTATGGTGAGCGTGGTGCACGCGGTTGTGGGCGCGTGAGGTTGAGCGTGATCGAGCAGCTGGGTGTAGTCATCATGAAAGGCATACAGAGTAGGGTCTAGGGCAGCTGAGAATCCGGGGATACGCGTGCTGAAACGGCCACAGGGAGGTGTTTTCCGAGGCTGCACGCAGATGTTCGATGCGAATCAATTGATGGAACGAGGATTAGGGAGGGATCTAGGGTGCTGGATACGGTCAAGATACGGTGCCTTATAGGCTTAATAAAGTGGAGAAGGCTGAGACGGCTAGGTTGCTTGGGAACGCACGAGCACGTCCAGAGCAGGGTGACCACGTTGATGGCGAGCATGGGAGAGGCTCTTGCGGGGTAGGGCTGGCCTTGGGAGCATGCACGTTGGGTAGAGGGACGCCAGGGCATCATCATGGCGCAGCCTCGGGGCCTGGGGTGCTTGCTGCCGTGCTGACCAAAATGGAGGTGACCACTAGGTTGGCATGCTAGAGTGGGAGGATGGGGGGCCTTGGGGCACGGGGGAAAAGCACAGAGGGACTCCAGGGATCAAGATAGATGTGCTAGACATGGTTAGAGTGCAAGGGTGCAGGTATAGAGTCCCTTGTCCAAGGTTTATGCCATTCAATGGCATTAGGAAGGAGAAGGAGGGCAATGATGGTGGAGGGGTATAGGGCTCATCTAGGGTTGCAGGTTGGAGAGGTAGGGATGCAGGTTTTTGTGTCTTCCCAAGGTGGAGCAAGGTAGAGAGAGAGGTAGGGGAGTGAGAGAGAGAATCGGGTCACATGCACAAATTCATGAGCATGGCCGGCTCTCCTCTTGTGTCAAGCCTAGATGGTTATGCACATTGTCCAAATGGATAGTGCAAGACGACAAGGTGATGAGATGGATGATCCAAGGTCTAGAGAGATGGATATGGAATTAGTAATTCCAAGAATAATATGGTGACATAAATTATTAATTCAAGAGGTAAAGGTGATGATGGTAAGGAATAGAGGAGGGAGATGTGTGTGATGCAAAGAGGATGTCATGTCAAATGGAATTTATTTGGTAAAGGTGTAGATTACCTAAGGAGAGTATGGCCATAATTGAAGAAATTTTATTTGAACTTGTATTTGAAAAACTTTGATAATAACTAGAAGAAAATTTGAATTAAGAAGGCTCAAAATACCGAGCTAGTCAAAGTATATTTTTCTCATACTTAAGATAAACAAGATAATGAAATAATTGGCATAAGTGCCATAAACAAGCATTTTGGTAAAAGAAAAGAAAATAAGGTGAAAACAAACTATGGAAACATTTTTTTGGTTGAAAAGGGATGATATAAAATACCACCCACGTTTCCTCTTTTATAGAGATTTGAAAAGCTTTGATAAAACTAGGATTAGTTTTGTAGTGAAAATAGAGAAGAGTCTTAAATAGGATTTTTGGTAAATAAAATATTTTTGGAGAAGTGATCTCAAGGGTAGAGGTTGGATAAATAAAGTACCCATCATTCTACTCTTGGTTTTTGTGAAGATTAAACTTGGATATAAGAAAAACAAGAGACAAAATAGGATGAAGTGATCTAGTGCTGAAATAGTGGATAGGGTGCAAGATCAAGTGATAAAAAGAAGTGTGGGGGTAGATTGGGACATGCAAGACGTGGAAGTTGTAGAGGGTGTTGCATAGATGAGATCCATGCATTGAGGTCGCTAATAACAGTTGAGGGTGCTTAAGAAACATCTGCCAAAGTTTGCACATTTTAAGCCTGCCAAAACATCTTATTGACTTGGCCTCAAAATAGACAAGGATAAATGAGTATAAGAGAGATTTGGTTCAAGGCAAGGACATGGTTGGGAAGTGTTCATGATAAGGTAGGTCTAGGACCAAGTGCATTGCCTTAGATAGCAAGGGGTAGCTTAATCCAGAGGTTCCAAAACTGATCCTGATAACAGTTTTAGGACTTAGCCAAAAATTGTGATGTTGGAGGGGTTTTGACTAGGGTATAAGAGAAGGATGTATTAAGGGGTAGATGATCCCAAGTTTTGAATCAAGGATGGTTTGAGCTAGATTATACCACAAAGAGGAATTCTAAGTAGGCACACTCATGTTGCCATAATTGGAAGGGTTTGATGTAGTAAGAAGGAAAAACCATTTTTCCTAAACCACACATTTGTTTTAATAGGTGAGTTGCTTGTCACACCACTAGAGGTGTTGTTCTTTGAGGTAGCTCAAGACAAAAATCAACAATCAAATCAAGACAATTCATCCAATTAGTCTTAGGAAAAAGTTTTTGTTCCCCCTAATTTTTGCACTAAGGACAATTTAACAAAGTTGCAAAAGTTGGGGTGTTACATCAACGGTGTCGGTCTCATCAGGGGCATACCTCGACAGTGTAAGAAACTTGTCGCGGTATTCAACCACCGTCATGCGACCTTGTTTCAGTTCACGGAACTCATCCCTCATCTTTTTGATAAGACCCGGGGGTACATGGTACTTGCTGAACTTGAGCTTGAAATCCTCCCAAGTCATGAACTGACCTCCGTTCATGGCACGGGTGCTCGTCCACCAAGCGCGGGCTGGTCCAGCGAGATAGTGGGTTGCAAACAAGACTTTCTCGTTGGCTTCCACTCCGGCTACCTCCGATTGTTCTCCATAGTCCTGAGCCAATCGTCGGCGTCGAGGGGTTCCTCGGTCTTGCTAAACCGGAGGGTTGGTGTTCTGGAAGTTCTTGAGTTTGGATCCAGGGTGGTCATGATTCCCATGGCCTTGATTTGCAATGTTCTGCAAGGCGATGAGGTTGGCTTGGCGTTCGGCTCTTTCTGTTTCCCTGTCGGCAAGCATGGTTTGCAGCAGTTGCAACATCGCGTCGTTGGTGCGATTTGGAGGGGCCATCTGAAGATATAGAAGATCATGAGATAAGAGGGACCATTCTATGGTTCTTTTTGGTTAAGTTTGAAAAACATTTGAAAACTTGTAATCTTTTCATGACAAACATAACATTCATTCATTCATTCAACACATAGTACAAACTAACACACACATACTCCAATGGTTTTTAAGAACCATTCTCATGCTACGATACAAGGGACGGGATACAACTCACACCTACATAAGTGAGACTAGTGCAACTACTCCTCATCCTCGACATCGATCGGGACGTAGTCGTCGGGTCCTGCCTCCAGGAACTCGTAGTCCTCCTCCTCGGTGTTCTCGTCCTCCTCAAAGTCGTCGTCGTCGTCGCTCAGGAAGGCGTCTCCTCCCTGAATGTCGATGCCTCCATTGTCATCCTCCAGCTCACGAATCTGATCCTCCTGGGCCTTGACAGTGGCCTCGAGTGATGCTATCTTGGCGCGAAGGCGCCGAATCGTAGCGTCCTTCTTGGCACGCTGCTGGCGAAGGCTCTTGCGGTCGTTGTTGAGTAGCTTGATCGCCTCACCCTGCTCGGTGATGTGAGCATGGGTCTGGTTCGCGTAAGCGCGAGTGGCGTCGAGGTCCCTCTGAGTCTGGTAGAGCATGAAGTCCAGGTGCTCAGCATGGTGCCTCAACTCCGGGTGCGGCTGCAGCTCCATGGGCACTCCCGCAGCATCACGCCTCACAAGGTGGGCGTAGCGCGACGCAAGGATGCGCACCACGTCTGTCCACAGAGGCGCGCAAGTGCCTCCCGAAGGCCACGTGCGAGTCCGTCCAGCCAGTTGCTCTCGCGGAAGGAGAAGAGGATCCTCTCCGAGGTGGGAGGCTCCATCTTGCCCCTCAAGTCGGCAGTGATCACCCACCGCAACTCTCCTCCGGGCGTGTCGTCCGCTGAACCCCGTGGAACTCGGGGTGTGGGCGCCCAAGGAAGTCGAGACGGCGTTGAGGTCGTGCTCGAAGATCAAGCTCCCTCCGTTCCCAAGCTGGTAAAACTTGGTGTTGGTGGGTTCATTCGGCTCCATCTGAAAGAGAATTGGATGAGTAAGTTAGAGAGTGCAAGGTGTGGCAAAATTTTAAGTTGATTCAAATAAGGTAGAACAGGATTCATCAAATTTTGGCAAAGTCTCAAAGACAAGAGTGTAGTAAATTTTCACAAATATTTTCTTTCATTTGATTTCAAAGTTAAGTTTTTCAGAACGCCCATTCTAACTAAGGTCTTCTAAGGTCAAACAATGGCTCTGATACCAACTTGTCAACACCCGGATTTTTAAGTCCGGTGCCTATTATGTCATACATCGCAATCCCAGGAATATTGTTGTTGCGAGGCATAATAGTTAAGTATCACAGTCATCATTCATTACAAACCATAAGTCTTACAAATTTGGAATCACATGATCCATATTACACGAATAGTTGATCTATTGATCAACGAACAAACACAAGTTCATAGTTCATAGCGGAAGCGTAAGATACAAGGACTCTCTAGTCCACAGCCAACGCTGACGTTGGAAGACTCCTAGTTGTCGTAGGCGTCCTGCTGGTCGTCTCCTTGTTCATCTTTATACTCTGGCCATTTGAATAGCCAGGGACAAAGCCGTGAGTACTTTAAGTACTCGCAAACTAATACTAATGTAAGTGCTAGACATTTCTAGTATGGTTTGCTAAGCTCTAGTTTATTTGCATAAAGCTAGTTTTAGTTCACAAGTATTTGCGAGAAGCTTATTTCAAGTGCTAACTAACTCAAATGGAAACATTAGTGTCATTCCCACCATTCAAGTGGTGATTTCAATTCAATTCACCACAAGTCATTTCACCATCATCTTTCAACATCATTTTTCAAAGATATGACATCGGAAACTGTATGGCCTTTCCCACCGTCCGTAACCGTGGATGCGGCTATTCGAATAGATTGACACTCTGCAGAGGTTGCACACTTGTGCCACAACATTTGATTTCATCCGTCGGGATTACCCCGAATCATCGTAACACAGTACGCGGATCATCAACCATAACCTTTCACTTATAAATCCTAGTATGAGCACCTCTCCCCATGAGCTTGGCCTCCCAGTGAAGACCAACTGTCAACCTGGGAACTGCACAGGCTTGGCCGTACAATTCACCTCAATTTCACATCATTTCTCAACAACGGAGGCAGCCTCAAGCGTAACCCCTATGACGTGTGTTCAGAGGGAACCCATACTAAGATGCATAAACTTCCGTTAAGCCCTACCCATAATCAGCTATTGTGGGGGTACTTACTAATTGGAAAGGTATCGCATTCAAACCAACATCATGTTTATCAAAAATCACCATCTTCTCTTGGTCATATTCACCTTCAAAAATCATTCAATGGAATGCATCATCATTCCAAGGTTTCAAATTTATTTCAAATCACATTGTTCCCATCTAGAGTAGTCAAGTTTTATTCATTAGCACTAGCTCTAAATCATGAGGGGTGCTATCTTGCTTTGCTTGATGGAGACGAACTTTACTACTCTAGTAAACTTCTTTACTTTGACCAAAGTTAACTATAAAAGTAACTTCTTGAGAAAACAAGTAAAAACTTGTAATGTAATAAACTTGGGATAGGCTTATGTAAGAAAAGATAAGATTCATGGTGCCTTGCCCCAAGGGGCTTTGCACTTTGCAATAATATTAGCTTGCCTTGGTAGTTCTCAAACTGTTCCTCCTCCTCCTCTGGGTAGCAACCTTCTTCTTCGGTGTACTTTCCGGTGCTAGCGTCTAAATTTGAATACGAGTATAATTACTCACTAATTCAATGGCTATTCCATGTATCACATATAAACACACAAACTATTCTATGCACACAAATAATTTAACTAGGGTGCATGAGTTGTGTTATTTAAATAGAATTCACTTCTTTGTATTTAATATGTAAATGATAGTTTCCATAGGGTTCTTGAGAACTAATTTCCTCTCATTGAAATCTTCTTAAGATTTAACTTCTCAAACAATCATATATGAACTTATATTGACCTAAGCCAAATGTTCATCATCATCATTTGAGAAAATGATTTAAATGGGGTAGATCACCCCATATCATTTAATACACTACATATGATTTAAATCTCAAGTAATTCATATAAGAGAGTTTGGACCAGGGGTCCAAACATCCCATGAATTCATGTGAGACAAGTTTAAATGAAGTATAAGACTCCACATAATTTACTTTAATAGTTTTGGACAATATCAACTAGTTAAACTAGCCATATTATCCATTCATTAAACTAGGGCATGATCATGCAAAGTGACCACACCATTTTATTGCATAATCAATTAGTGTTAGTCAAATTTGAGCTATTAGAGTTGGAATTAACTTAATATCTATTTTGGTTGATTTTTAATAATTATTTGAATAGGGAAAAGTCCCTGCCTTATTCTTTTTATCACATTAATTCTACAATGAATCTGGTCATGGGACCAGTGGCATTTGGTAGATAATTTCACTAGCTTTCCAACAATATAAAGTTCATTAAATTTGGTTGAGCCAATTTGAATATATTGATTTTCAAAGTGGAGGCAGTATTGGAATTATTTGAATTTGTTTAAATCCAGTTTGAATAAAAAGGCCAAGGAAAAACTAACTGGGCCAGATTCAAATTAAACGGCCCAAGCCAGCCCACCACGCGCGTGCCCGCGTGGGCTGCTCGACGAGGGTCCCGCATGTCGGCGGCTCTTTAAACCGAATCGGTGCAGATCAACCAGAGACGTAGGATTAGAATCGATCGAACGGCTCGAGTTCATCGTCGTCTCCGACGAGAACCCACGCTCGCGGCGGCGGTAGGGGGCGGAGGGCTTACGGTGGCTCCAGCAAGGGATGGCAGTGTGCTCGGGGTAGATGTGGACGGCAAAGCTCCAGTACGGTGGCGTACGAGGTGGACGGGTTCGCGGCGATTGCGGAGCCCGCGCGGCGAGCTCTCGATTGCGCCGGCGATTGGCAGTGAATCAGGTGAGTGGTGAGGTGGTTGAGAAGCTGTGAGAGGTGGGGAGTGTGGTGGTGTGCTTGGATCATCCAGGGGAGGTCTCCTTTTATAGCAGCGCATGGGTGCTGCGGGCAGGGTGGTGGTCGACCATGGCGCGGCTTCTCCGGCGAGTGGTCGAGCTAGGCGAGGGTGCGCGGTGCTCTACGTGTCCAGGCGAGGCTGGTGGTGACGGCGCGGTCGGGCGGCGTCGAATAGTTCGCGTTGCTTCCATGTCGTGCGGCGGCAGTGGCGGGATCTTCTTCTCCGTCCACGGTGGCGGCGGTCCAGGGTCTGGTCGTGGCCATGTCTGGCGGCGTCCAGGTGGTGGCGCGAGAGGTGGCCAGAGCGCGTCCATGCACGTGCATGCGCGACACGAGCGGCGTCTGGGCGCGTCCTGGGCGCGCGTCGTCCGGCCAGTGTCGTCGTCCTCCTCGACCATGGCGGTGCTAGGCGTTGCTAGGCGATGCGGTGGCGAGCTGTGGCGCGGTGGCCAGGGCAGAGAAGCAATGGGAGAGAGGGGAGAGCATCGGGTTGGGCGACATGGCCGGCATGGCCATGTCTAGCCTTGCTCTCATTCTCTCCCTAGGGTTCTATTTGGCATTGAATGGGATTAAGGGGACCAGGGAACCAAATGGTGTAGGTTTGAGGTAGATTAGGTGGAGTAGAATCACTATTTCAAATAGTGGCAAATAGTGCCATAGATGCTATGTTTGATTTTTGTCCAAATTTGGTTTGATTCAAATGGTTGAACAATTTGAAATGTGTGTGTTTAGATAAGTTGTATTTGACCAGAGATGATTAGAGGTGGTGGTGGAATTGTAGAATTCAAGAATTTGCAAAATTGGCTAAGGTGGAGATTGTTGAGTATGTTAAAAAGTGGAATCTTTGGATGAGCATAGCTCTTGATCAAGAATGATTTTGGCATGGTGATCTTTACAGAAGTTGTTCACCTTGATGTTGACTTTGAAATGGTGCAAAGAGTTAGCAAGATTTGGTTTGAGAAAATTGAATGGCAATGGCTCAAAGTAGTGATCAGGCTATAAATTTCAGTTTTGACCATTATCATATGTGAGCTAGTTTTGCATTTGGAAATTATTTGAATTGTGAAACTTTGATTCCAAAAGTTGTAATAAGTGTTTAATAACATTATTCAACTAATGGTGAAGACCAAATTGGTCTAGGGTCAAAATTTATAAAAATGCCATAGGGCATATGTGAGGGTTTTAGGGTTTTTCATTTATTGGATTTTCTTCCTCTTTGATTTATTTGGTTGGTGATCTTCATATGATCACATTAGGGTTTTAGAGTATAGCACATACAAATAATAAGACTCATCATGGCATATCACTCAAATGCACAAGTCCTATGCATGGCACTATATGCAATTTAAAAAGTTTTTGTTTGTTTGAAATTTTGCTCTCTGGAATTCTCTAACTTTCTTTTTATTGAAATTTGGGATGTTACAATAGGCCTATCACTTAATTAGCTTCTTTTTATTCCTGATCAAATTATATGAATGCTTGGAAGATTCATTCAATTTATCTTCCGATTCAAACTGATACTTTGTTTTGCACATATGGTTGTTCTTACCATGCAGTGCAGCAGTGAAAGATTATTTTGGAAGATGATTAACATTTCTTCTAAGCCTCAGAGTTTCTAGCCAGAATACCAAGATTATATAATTTATACTACTTTTGCATACATTTGGGTATGTTTCATTGGCTCTACTACATGTCCCCTCTAGATTCTCTTTGCTTTGGATTCTAGCAGGGTACGAATGATTCTACAGGAAGATCAATTGTTTACTATTCCATCCCCCTCCCCCTCTCTCACCCTGCTACAGTAGCTGAGCGGCTTCTCCACTGCATCTGGCCGGGCCAAGGCCCTCTCCGGCGGCGCTGCCGACGGAGAGTGGCTGAGGCGCCGCACCGGTCCTCTTAGTGTGTATAGTTGTAGGTTTGGTCGTTGTGCCACTGGAGGCGTGCACGGATCTCTGTTGACCAGATCTTGTGCAACTGGTGGTGGTTCTTCTCCGGCAAGCTCCAATGGGCGGAGCTGCTGGTTTCCACCGTCGGCGCATCTATCTCCGTCAATAAGGTCAAGGGTGGCCATCCAGCAATCTCCGCTGTTATCCTCCTGTCTCTCTTCCTTCTGGCCGGCCGTGGAGGCGAGGAGAGGGAGAGAAGCAGGGACAACTCCGCTCGATCTGCTGGCTGGTGGGGGTCCTCCGCTGCTCTGACGCATCTACGCGGTGCAGATCAGTTGCCATCAGAGCGCCCCGGCAAGCTTCCATGGAAGAAGGAGCCGGAGCATCCTCTTATGGTGAGCCCCTATCTCAATAAGCGCAACCATCTTCTCCGTTGTGGCGCTGCTCCTCCCCTCCTCTCGGTCGGGTGGTGGCGAGGGAGAGGTTGTGGGTGAGCGCATTGTCGTCAGCGTCTGCAGATGGTGGTCCGGTGGATCTTTGGAATCTGTTATCCAGGCAGCGGCGCCTTTTCGCCGTGGCTATCTCCGGTCACAAGGGTGGCCCTGCTGCGCTCGGCCATCGCTGCACGAGCTTCTTCTTTCTCCTTCGGGGGAGGATCTTCATCGGCCTCGGTATGGCGTCCATCACTGCAGCTTCCCCAAGTGGTTTCGTCCCCGGCGGAAGCAGCGGCGGCCACGCCGAAGTGTCAACCATCATCGGCATCGACCAAGGACTCGATCGTGTTTTCGAGTTTTCAACTGGGGTGTTTGTTGTAAAACTGAGGGACTCTACTGTAATTTCCTTTTTCTTATCTGTCCTTCATGCAGTTGTAAGACCCCTGCCGATATAATACAGATTCCAGGGCCATCTGGCCCTTTGTGTTAAAAAAAACTATATCTGTTACATGGCTTAATCAACAACCATTCGGAAAGAGTCACATGATATGGTGTAAACACTTAATAAACTCACTTTCTCAATATGTGCGGCTTAATGGTCATCCATATTTCTCTTTTCCCTAAAATGCATGCCACTGGAAAAGAATTTTGGTTCCCATCCCAGTAGATCGACGCCTGGTTGAGAGAGCGAGCTCACAATTCCACCTGCGAACAGAAGAACAGTTCACATCAGACTTCTGCGCATATACCTTTTATGATGGCTCACATCATGACTGATTTTTACCCACCAATAATAACAACACAATGTGAATCTGCATATAGTTCTTCCTCCGTGATGAGCTCTAACGTACATATGTTCATTCCACTATGAATAAAGGTGTCCGTAAGCTAAATCTAAATCATAGGTGTACTTTCAAGATGAACTCATCAATTGCGTAAGCAGGAGTACATTCTGGACTACATGAATGTCAAGTTCTATCAACAATTATGTAGCAGACGAAGCAAATGTTAATATGATTATCTTAAAAAGCACTATGTGTAGTAAGGAGCAGACTGCAAGTATGGGGGATAGGATGCTAAAAAATATCACTATCTGGTGTCCAATTTGGTAAGTCAATATTATATAGTATGGATTCCCGAACATAGAAAATAGCACACAGAAGAGAAGAAGCAATAGTCTAGCAACACAGTGCAAAACAAACAATAGGACAAAAATCATAAGAATTGTGCTTCTTACCTTGCATATTGGGGGTTGACGATCCCTCAAATTGGCAAGTAAACTTTCACTTTTCAAGTCAAAGTGCACTATATTGTTTATTATTGTAAGGGTACATTGCCCCTATGTGTGGTTTTGGTAATTAATGACAACCCCTATGGACTAATGTTTTCATTGAGTTTATATGAAGGAATATTCCATAGGTTCTACTTGTATTCCATGTGTTGGATTCAAGTATGGATGCCATGTAAATAAAGATACATCTTGTGTATTGGCATCAAGATCATCGATTTGAAAACATATATGTGATATGATCAAGAAGAAGAAATGAAGATGGAGTTCTTATGTGGAACTCAATATTAGTCATGCTCTATCTTATGAGAGTATGAGAAGATACAAGGTTGAGTTGGGCAAGTTCAAGATGAGCATCTCAAGTGGATCACATGCTTCAAGCTTGCCGTCCATTTGGTGGTAATGGACTTGTGAAGATGTGCATCAATGAAGCTTTCCCATCATAGTGTATGGGGGAGCATTTGTGAGTCTTCACAAAGCAACAATGATCAAGTGAGGCATTCCGGCTTGAGTGGAGCGTGAAGAGCCATCATCAAGATCAAGCGGGATGCACAAGGCAAAGGTATGGCCTTGCTAGGTTTTCCTTTTACCGGTCTCAAGGTGGTTGTTGGGAGACCGGATTATAGGATAGATAGCCGCACTATCAAGAGGGGCTTTCGGTTGGGTAACTTGATCACATCGTCTTAGGGAGCTCAATCCTTTGCATACTTTTCATATCCTTATTGCTTCTTGGTGTTTCTCTGTGTGAGGTTCTTGAGCTTGTTGCTAGCTTTACAACAAGCCCAAGTTCATCGAAAACGGAATCCGCATGCATCTTCTATTGCGTTTTCGAGTTTGGACGTCTTCACCGTTTCTTGACGGTGGGAGACTCCCTCTCTAAAATCATCTAAAAATGTTCTATTCGTCGTTATCTTTCCAACAAAATTGGTTTCATGTCAATCGGGGTCCGGACACAAAAGTTATCACAGTTTTTGTATAACATGTTTTCTGCTCACCGGTCGGGACGGTCGGACCGGCCCATGCGCCGGCCGGTTCCGGTCTGCCGCCCGGTCAACCGGCCTCCCAACCAGCTGGCCCGGCGTGCCGACCGGTCAACCGGCGCCATCCGGGCGCCAACCGGGTGACCTCCTGGACGACACAAAGTGACCCGGTCGGGGTCCGGCCTACCGGCCGGCTGGACCGGTCTGGCCCGGTCCGACCGGGCCCTGGACCGGACGGCCCAGCCCCAGGCCCGGTTGACCGGCCTCCTCGACGGTGGAGTCAGCCCAACTTTTCCCCAACGGTTATATTTGCTCTTGGGCTATAAATAGCCCTTCTTCCACCTTGGGCTGTGTTAGTTCTTCCCATTCTCTCTCCTCCATTGTTGCATTTTGAAGAACTTGCTCTCTCTCTTGTCCCCTCCATGATTCTTGCTCATTCTTGAGGGATCTAAGAGAGGAGATCTTGATCTACACTTCCACCAATCCATTTCTCCTCTAAGTGAGGGGAACTCTTGGGATCTAGATCTTGGAGTCTTTTGTTGACTTTCCCCATTGTTCTTCCTCTCCAATCTCATCCTAGCATTCGTTGCTTTGGTGGGATTTGAGTGTGAAGGACTTGAACACCTCTAGTGTTCTTGCTTTGCATCATTGCATAGTGTTGAGATCTCCACCACGATTAGTTCGAGTGAGAGACCGTGAGCTTGTTACTCTTGGAGGGAGACCTCCTAGTTGGCTTGGCGGTTGGTGCTCCGGTGATCTCTTCAAGAAGATTGTGAAGAGGCCCGGGCTTCTCCTTCGTGGAGCTTGTGAAGTGGTTGTGGAGCTTGCCATCTCTGGAGCGGAGGACAAGCTAACCATAAGGAAAGGGCCATTATCCTTCGTGGGTGTGGTTCGGAGAATAGGGTGAGCCTTCGTGGCGCGGGGAATCCTTCGTGGGACTTCCACTCCTCCAAACGTGACATACCTTCTTGCAAAGGAAGGGAACACGGGAATACATCCTCGTCTCCGCGTGCCTCGGTTATTTCTATATCCGAGCTCTCTTTCCTTGTGATAGCCATCATGCTTGAAGTACATATATCTTGCTATCACTTGTGCTACATATATCTTGTGCCTATCTTGCTTAGCTCTAGTTGATATTGTTACACTTAGTTGAGCTTAGCATATTTAGGGTTTGTGCTTGTAAACTAAACGATAGTTTAATTCCGCATTCTTACAAGACAAATCCGCAAGAGTTTTAATTGCCTATTCACCCCCCCTCTAGGCGACATCTCGATCTTTCAGTTATGCAAGTACACATTCCAAAAGTTGTATCAGTGGCAATGCTTAGTATATTCCTTCGATCACAAAGTATCTAAATGGCTCGAAGAGTGAGTCATAAACATAATTTCCCTAACCTGTAGTCAGGAATAGAAATGCAACCAACAAACAACATTTTTTGTGAAAAAACAATAAGTGGATATGATATTGGAACTATTGCCCCTAAACAAACTCCATCACCATGCAGTAATTTACGAGTTGGTAATGTACAGGTCTCCAATTTTTAGCTTCTTACTTCCAATCAGTGTCTGTGTTATGCTCTGAAAATCTAGGCACATTAAATAGCAAATATTTTGAAATAAGATAATCATGGCACTTCACATTCGGGAACAGTAAAAAAAATGGATCTTTTAATTCTGTAATTGGGAAAAATAAGGTGCTGGCTATTATTTCAAGGTTTAGCTAACTATTTTATATTTTTAGTAAAACACAAGGAGCAATATGTCTATAAAAAAGGCAAAAGATAATTATATAAAGCAGGTGTTGGAGAGGCGCTAGATGACCTGATACTCCATGTTCAGTGATAGGGAAGCGGTGTTGACAATCTCAACTCGTGCACTATATGGACCTGACATCAATTGAAAGTGCTAATAGTAGAAAAAAAAGAGCTTTATGCTTTATTAGGCATGCTGGCTGAGTTTGGCATTCAGTGATTCCAAATTATTATGAAGCTGAAAGCAGATGCAACATAAAAAAATGAGACATGAGATGAAAGCATATTAATGAGAGCATATGCTGTTTGGTAGCCAAGGAAAATGGCATTTGCCATTACGTCGATTAAATACATCATTTGACGCTTCATGGTCCTAAACAAATAAATAATTCGATGCAGACAATTGATTATAAATACCAACTACAAGTAACCTACCCCTGGAAGGTACTAACAGTACAGGAAAAGTAAATGCATGCCCTTAAAAAATGTGAAGCATACTAAAAGCTTCTACAGCGGAAGGGGAGGAAGACGTCATGCACACAAGGAACCGATGTTTCAGAACTCAGACAGTATATGGAAAGTAAATGTTATTCACAAATGCGTTTTGGAGTGGTAAAACACGAACAGTAATAATTTTCCTCGAATCCAACCATAATTCGCAAAACACCGTAACCCTCAAAAAATCCAAAGATCTCTTATAGGTAAACTGATATTCTACAGTGCCGATGACACTTATGTTTAGCCTACATAGAGTACAATAAGTTTCTAAGAACCAGAAAATAAGATTAAGAAAATACTTGTTGTTGTTCACATTACCTTGTCACCGCTGTAGGATCCAGATGAGGCCAGGTTGATTCCTGGCTCCTGCACTATGGCCCTGCCACGTCTGCACTAATTAACAACAGCAACACGTGTTAGAGATGGCCGACACTTTGTCTATGTAATAACATTTCACATGTCATTAATCAAAGATAGGTAAATAGGTTAGAGGAAAGCACATACTCCAGCTTCACAATCACATGTAAAAAATCTGAGCTAGGTTTCAGGCAAGCACGCCAACGAGTTCACTCAACTTTGAATCATACTAAATCTAGACGAACAACCATCGAATTAGAGCAACCTAAACACCCTAATCTGAAGAGGAAAGGCAACAAAAATTAGCTAACCATGAGAGCCAAATGGGGGCGTGGATTAGGTGATGGGGGTGGCACAAATGTCATTCTACTCCGATTCGGCGGCACCGACATCGTCCTCGATCCGGATACGGCACGACAGGGCCTTGGTGGTGGGCATGGGTGGTTGCCTCGGCTTGACAGTATCTACCATGGATTGAGTCGACTTACTTATATATTGGAGAATATGCCTACCATGACAGATCATTCTCAACAAGCAGTGAATCAAATCTCAATCAACACATCTGGAAAGGGAATTCACCTGCGGCATGTCTCCTGTGGAGGTGTAGAGGAGTTGATGACCAACGCCAACAGCTGACTTGCCAAGACACACGCACCGGGCGAGCCTAGAGTTCACCTGTGTCATGGAGCCTCGCACATCTGCATCCTCACGTTCTAGCTGCAACCACGGCATCGTCTGTGGCCCTCGGGCGAGCCAGCCGCCGACGTAGACACCGCTACATCCGCCATAGATTGAAACAATGACATAAAGGTGAGAAATATTACTTAAGTAAGAAGAACCTTCTATTGTGAAACTCCTAAATCTAGTAGGCACATGAATTAAAAGTATGGCCTGCCATAGATTGAAAGAATTTCAACCAATTAGGACAAATAAAGGATAAGTGTAGGTGGTAGCTATTTTTGAAATGGGTCAGTTGAACATATGTACCAGCTCGCATTAACAAAGGTTAAAAAATCTTCAAAAAACGGAAGAGAAGAAAACTGACCAATATGGCAACTAATCCATGCATGCAGGATACCAGATCCTTAAACAATTCTAGTGATTTTCACCATATAATAAGTGATTTAAGGAATACCAAATTGTATAAATTAAGGGGAAGCCTATATATACTTCTAAACCTGACAAAAACGAATCAATACTCTTAATAAGAAATAAAACCCAAAATATCTTCAACTGCATAACAGACCAACAGTTTAACGGATAAATTCATGTGGTGCTACTCAAGTACACAAATCATCTGGGCACATCATAGGTAAAAACTACAGACCTTAGTGTGCAACAAGTACAGATAGATGAACAATTCAGATTACCCCAAAATAATAGCAAGGTGCTTCTCGATTAAAAAGATGAAAGATTCAGACAATAGTACACGCAAAGTGGTAGGGTATTAGGCATCAAGTCATGAAAAAGAGAATAGATAATGCACCTTGCTACGGTAAGCAGATTATTATGTCTCTTGCCAATCCGGGTGCAATTAGATTCTGAAAAAATAACAAAAAATCCGTTGTATATTTACTTAGATCTTTTAGAAATTAAAAATCTGTTAGGATGGCCACGGTGATGACCTTGCATGGTCGTATCTCACCTGATCCGTTCTCCCGTACAGACCCATGGTTTGGTCAGTAACGCATCATCTGGGAGCTCCCTGTACATGCCGGTGGCGATCAGATCGGGTCACCGGCGGCGAGCTGATCGGGAGGTCGGCGTCAAGTAGATCAACAGGCAGCTGGCAAGCTCCTGCACAGCATGGCGGCAAGCAGATCGGGAGGCCGGCATCGAGCAGATGAGCATGCCGCCGGTGAGCTCCTGCACAGGCCGGCGGCGAGCAGATCGGGAGGTCGGCGTCGAGTAGATGAGCATGCCGCCGGTGAGCTCCTGCACAGGCCGGCGGAAGTTCGGCCTGTACGGGGGCTGGGGCGAGCTCCTATCCAGGAAGGCGTTGATCAGTTCGAGAAGCCGGGAGATGGGGTGGTTGAGAGGTCGGAGGTTGGGGACTGTGGAGGCGACGGCACCGTGAGAAATTGGCCGCGCGTAGGCCTTGGCGAGGGATGGCAGTCGCGGTCGAAGCTACCACCAGAGACTACCAAAGGGAGGAGGGGGCGGCGGGCGGGCGGCGGGATGTGGAGATGGAGGCGGGCCGCGCGAGCGTGAGGATTGCGTCCCCGGGTGATGAGCAAGGGTTTCGGGTGCCTAGGGTTCCCGTTCCACTCGAGTTACTTGGGCTTTGGCCCAATTGGGCCCGCGCGGGATGACGCAATGGTGGAAGAATCGGACGAGGTGACGACCAAAACTTGACGTATTGAGAGTTTGGCAGAATAAGGAACATGTTCCATCTTTTTAAGTAGTGTAGATTTCAATCAACGGTCAGGAAATTTTCGAGTTGATGGAACCGTAACGGAAAGTTCTGTGCCAACCGTAAAAGAGCTCTCAGGTTTGAAGGTGTAAGTTTTCAACTGTGGCTCTGATTTAATATTTTTTTCAGATGATCTGTAGCAAGCTCTTTATTCGCATATCACCCTTCAGGCCTTCTTTTTGTAGGTTCGCTGAAACTACAGGCTTCTTGTTAGGCTTGCTTCCTTCGTGTCTATGCATGCATAGTTATTAATTTCTCAATAGTCTCTGAAAAAGTGTTAAAACCCTATAGGCCGACATGCTTGGTTTTGTACCTGATGCATCATTTTATATTTTGTTGAGGTGAGAGCATTTATTATGTTCGGCCTTAGCTTTTCAGTAATAGTAGGAAAGAACCAGACCATGTGCCCATGTGTATTATTCCTTCAACATGAGAGCAGAGTATAGCTATGGCTTATCACCCTCCGCTGTGCATACAAAGTTGCAAGCCCATTTAAATTAGTTGCGTTGTCAGTTTGGTAGGACGTTTCTGTTCTTGAAAAAAATGGGTAGGACCTTTTGGTTATTCCATTATGCAGTGTTATTTATTCATCTCGATAGAACTTTGTATCTAAGATGATTCTTACGGAAGTTGTTCCAATGTTTACTATAGAGCATAGAAAAATTTCTGTATTAGAGAACACCAATTCACAACAATTAATAATCTGATATTCCACAACTGATTTAGTTTATAATAAAATACTGATTTAAGATCTTATTCTGTTGTTGTGTAAACAAATATGCCGCAGCAAATTCTTAATTCCCTTCGAATTTTTCATTGATTCATCTAGATTTTATATTGGAACAACTACCCCGACCCATTGCATTAATAATAGATGGCATTAGCTTTTATTTTTCATCTCAGGTTGAGTAAGGTCATTAAAGCATGGTGTTTCATCTTTTGTGTTTGTTCTCTATAAGAAACCCCAGAACTTTGCTTCTATTGAAAATCATCTTAGGTAGCTTGGTGTTAATTTTGCCTCATTGAGGGGAAACTAAATTGCTTCAACTATTTTATGCCAATAGAAGAAAATTGATAGCTTTATGTATTGCTGAGTTGCATGACTCTGCTACCTATCACTGAACCCAGGGTAGAAGGCTGCAGCACTAAAGTGTCTCGAGGTGCTTGCCACGCCTTTACATCTTGCCATATGTCCAGATGATACTCAACTACGATCTAACAAATGATATAAGAGATTATTTATCAACTACAAAACTTCGGTTATTACAGCAAGTCAAACCTAAACTCCAGTAGTCGCAACTCAGATGATTAAATGAGATATGGGAGAATGACATGCATAAAAAATATATATTGAGAATCCTGTAATATTATCATGTTAAGTCGCCACATAACATAATTGAGATGAACTCTCTTCTTGGCATTGTTTTCTCTTTGCAATGCATGAACTAAAAATGAAGTGCCCAACTGGTGATTGTTCATTCTAGCTATACCAATTAAACTTGGTTTACTTTGGATTCTCCTCTTTTGTATGATATAATAATGAGGAAACCCAAACATCCCTAAAAAACATTGTAAACAGAAAATGTTGTCATGAAAAATATTTTCATAATATTATAATTATGCAGATTTTTTCAAAGTTGCATGTTGTAGACACTCCCAATTGATAAACAGATGTGTATTTCTCAAGGATGCACACTTTGAGATGAGTAAGAGCACCCATTGGTGTTCATGTACCTGTTGCATGAATCTGCTATTATATGGTACAATAGTGCAAATGACAATGTCTGGTGATGTGATAGGTTTCTCAAATATGTTTCCACTTTATGTTCTTGGAAATGCACTAACAAATACTCCAGTATTATAGTAGTGAACTAATTACTCACTTGGAGGTTCTCCAACTATATTCATACAATGCTATGATTCGGAAAAAAACACGAGATGTCATGTTATAAAATTTATCACACGCCACACTTGTATTTATATACATACCATATCCTGTTGTTGGTGGAATGAGACATACCTGTGTATGCATTTCAGTTTTTTTGACAGTTAAACCTGGAGTGCATCCATCTATGTTTATTTAAATATCATTTACCTTTTATAATTTCATAATATTAATGAAACCTTTTTTAGCGATGTTTAGATGTTGCCCTCGCATTTGCGAGAGCCACCTTGCTAGTTGAATTAAAAGAGAGCATCAAGAAGCAAATTCAAAAAACATTTAAGTCTAACCTACTTTCTATGCATAGGAATCTTGTACACAAATAAATTCACAAGGAACAAAGTGACAAGCATAGGAAGACAAAACACGAGTAACTTCAAAACTTTAAACATATAGAGAGGTCATGAAAACTTCTACAACCATATTTTCCTCTCTCATAATAATTTTTAGTAGCATCATGAATAAACTCAACAATATAACTATCACATAAAACAGTCTTATCATGAGCCACATGAATAAAATAATCATTACTCTCCACATAAGCATAATCATTCTTATTAATTGTAGTGGGAGAAAATTCAACAAAATAGCTAGCATTATTATTCTCATCACCATAATCATCAGATATAGGAGACATATTGTAATCATAATTAATTTTCTCCTCAATAGTAGGTGGACTAAAAATATCATATTCATCATTGTAATGTAATCATCATAGCAAATTTTCTCCTCTAAAGCGGGGGAAGTAAAAAATATCATTTTCATGAAAACTAGCTTCCCCAAGCTTAGACTTTTCCATAACATTAGCAATAATGGTGTTCAAAGAATTTATACTAATATCATTGCCATTAGCATGCAAATAAAGTTTCATAGGTTTTTTTAATTTTCTCTTTGAACACTTCATGTCCTAACTCAAGATAAACACTATAAAGCTCTCTAATGTTTTTGTTTTTTTCCATTAAACCTAACTAGTGAAAATAAAAAACAAGAAACATCAACATGGAAAGTGAGCATGGAATAAACTAAGCAATAGAAATAACAAAAATAATCGAAACTAATTTTTTGTGTTTTTGATATTATAAAGCAAAAAAAAAAAAAGTAAACTAAGCAAAACAATAAAAAAGTAAAGAGATTGGAGACGAGAGGCTCCCCTTGCAGAAATCCTCTTTCTCCCCAGCAACGACGCCATAAAACAAGCTTGATGGCGTGTACTCGGCGTATGCGGACACGTTGTTGGGGAACCCCAAGAGGAAGGTGTGATGAGAACATCAATAAGTTTTCCCTTAGTACGAAACCAAGGTATAATCGACCAGTAGGAGAAAGGCGTGACTTCTGAAGGTGTTGCTGGCTGACTAGTGGCATGACGCACTATCGGCGCCAACAACAACGTGGAACATGCACACAACACACTAAAGTACTTTTCTCCAACTTACAGTGAGGTTGTCAATCTCACTGATTTGCTGAACACAAAGGATTTGACGTATCGAATGGAAGGAGATGTTTGCGGAAAGTAAACAAAATAGGATTGCAGTTGAATTTATCGGTAAAGGAAATAGGACTGGGCGTCCATAGTTCAGTAGATGTGTCTCTCCATAAAGATATAGCATGTTGGGTGAACAAATTACAGCTGAGTAATTGACAGAATATCGACCATACATGACAAGATGATTACTATGAGATTTGATATGGGCATTACAACATAATACATAGACTGTCATCCAACTGCGTCTATGACTAATAATCCACCTTCAGGTTAGCGTCCGCACCCCTTCCACTATAAAGTTGCAAGCAACAGACTATTGCATTAAGCAATGTGTGTAAAGTAAACAATAGAAGTACCCTTGAATAAAACATTGTTGTTTTCTCCCTAGTAGCAACAGAACATCTACAATCTTAGAAGTTATAAAGTCACTCTCCCAGAAAAACTATAGGCATGAACCTACTATCGAGCATAAATACCCCCCTCTTGGAGTCACAAGTATCCACCTGGCCAGAGTTTCTAATAGCAACGGAGAGCATGCAAGCTCACAAATAACATATGAGATAAATATATAATCAATCTCAACATAGTATTCAATATTCATCAGATCCCAGCAAACCAAACATATAGGATTACATAAAGATGATCTTGATCATGTAGGGCAACTCACAAGATCGATACATGAAGCACAAAGTGGAGAAGACAACCATCAAGCTACTGCTATGGACCCATAGTCCAGGGATGAACTACTCACGCATCACTTCGAAGACGGGCATGGCGATTTAGATGCCTCCGGCGATGATTTCCCCTCCGGCAGGTGTAGGGATTCGTAGCATAGAAAACAAAAAA
The DNA here is from genome assembly GCA_030979885.1 of Lolium multiflorum. Lineage (NCBI taxonomy): Eukaryota > Viridiplantae > Streptophyta > Magnoliopsida > Poales > Poaceae > Lolium > Lolium multiflorum. The sequence goes on along the minus strand of CM061752.1, from coordinate 112,898,618 downwards.
TTTCCTACCGCGAGAACGCAATCCAAGCCAAGATGCAATCTAGAAGATGGGAGCAACGAGGGGATGAACGAGACTAGCCCTTGAAGATTTCCAAAGCCTACAAGAGGAGGCTCGTTGCTGCGGTAGACGATCACTTGCCGCTTTCAAAAGCGCGTAGAAGATCTTGACGGTGCCAATCGGGCATCACCTCCGTACTTGGTCACACGTTCGGTGTTGATGAAGATGACGTCCTTCTCCCCGTTCCAGCGGGCAGCGAAGTAGTAGATCCTCCTCGAATCCCGGCAGCACGACGGCGTGGTGGCGGTGTCGATGGAGATCTCGCGGAGCTTCGCTAAGCGTATGCGGGAGATGTGGTGGAGGAGGGGCGCTAGGGTTTGGGAGAGGGGGTCTGGGCGCCGGCCACTTGGGGTTGCGGCCTATGAGGGCTTGGTGTGGCCGGCCCCTCCCCTATGCCCCTCATTATATAGGTGGAAGCCCCAAGAGTTGTATCCCAAGTCTTCGAATAAGACCCCAACACCAAAAACTACCTTTGGTGGGAAACCTACTGATGGGAGTCCCACTCTAGGTGGGATTCCCACCTTTCCTTGAGGGAGGGTGGCCGGCCACCTCAGGTGGAGCCCACCTGGGACTCCTCCCTTAGGGTTTGGCCGGCCAAGCTTGTGGAGTCCCTCGCCTTTCTTCCGGACTTTTCTAGAACCTTCTAGAACCTGCCATAAATGCACGGATCATTTCCAAACTTGGAATATGACTTCCTATATATGAATCTTATTCTCCGACCATTCCGAACTCCTCGTGATGTCCTGGATCCCATCCGAGACTCGAACAAAACTTCGAACTCCATTCCATATTCCATATCTACTTAAACGACATCAAACCTTAAGTGTGTCACCCTACGGTTCGCGAACTATGTAGACATGGTTGAGACTTCTCTCCGACCAATAACCAATAGCGGGATGGAGATCCATAATGGCTCCACATATTCAACGATGACTTTAGTGATCGACTGAACCATTTACATACGATACCAATTCCCTTTGTCACGCGATATTTTACTTGTCCGAGGTTTGATCATCGGTATCTCTATACCTCGTTCAACCTCGTCTCATGACAATTACTCTTTACTCGTGGTATGTGGTCTCTTATGAACCATTCATATGCTTGCAAGCTATTAGACGACATTCCACCGAGAGGGCCCAGTATATCTATCCGTCATCGGGATAGACAAATCCCACTGTTGATCCATATGCCTCAACTCATACTTTCCGGATACTTAATCCCATCTTTATAACCACTCATTTACGCAGTGGCGTTTGATGTAATCAAATTACCTTTCCGGTCTAAGTGATTTACATGATCTCATGGTCGAAAGGACTAGGTAACTATGTATCGAAAGCTTATAGCAAACAACTTAATGACGTGATCTTATGCTACGCTTAATTGGGTGTGTCCATTACATCATGCATATAATGACATAACCTTGTTATTAATAACATCCAATGTTCATGATCACGAAACCATGATCATCTATTAATCAACAAGCTAGTTATACAAGAGGCTTACTAGGGACTCTTTGTTGTTACATAACACACATGTATCAATGTTTCGGTTAATACAATTATAGCATGGTATGTAAACATTATCATAAACACAAAGATATATTATAATAACCATTTTATTATTGCCTCTTGGGCATATCTCCAACAGCAGGATGCCGGGAAGAGCTTCAGAACCCCCGAGATGGGTTTTGCGATGGCGGCCGTGACGGAACTTTTCATGGATGGAGGCTCGGGTATCTAGTGTTTTTTCGAGAAGATGTATAAATAGGCGGAGGAAATTAGGTCGATGAGGTGCCTGGTGGCCCCACACCATATAGGCGCGAGCGGCCCGCGCCTATGGGTGGTGTGGGCACCCTGGGGCGCCTCTTCGTCCCCCCTCCGGACTTCGTCTTCGTTTCGGTAAAATATTGACTTCGGCTTTTGTTTCGCCCAATTCCAAGAATATTTCCTGTACAACTTTTCTGAAATATAAAGCAGAAAACAGGAACCGTGGCATCTTGTTAATAGGTTAATGCCGGAAATCATGTAAAAGTGCAACGAAGTGTAAACAAAACACATGTGAATTGGTGTAAAACAAGCATGAAGCATAAAAAATTATAGATACGTTTAAGACATATCATGCAACATATGTGGGCCATGTTGCACAGTATGACAAATGCGCAGTGTCAGCCACGATAAGAGAATTGACCGCACGACCGCACAGTTACCGAAAGGCCCAGTGGTGCGACCCAAGGTAACTTCCTTAAATCCTATGTCAAGTAGTAAATGGGAGAGAGAGCTGCATCCCTTGCTCTCCACGTGTCTTCCATGGATAGATGCCATATATAACATCCTTTTAATCTGATGATTCTTATTAAATTTCTTGCAATATAAAAAAGGGTCGATGTAACTTTTCCTATGATTTTCTTCTGCCGCCACCCACTTCATCTTCTTCTTCAGCCCCTGCGCACTCCAACAACTCCATCTTCCTCCTCTTCCATATTCGTTCCATACGTTCTTCCACCATGGTGAAGAAGGGAAAGACCAAGCGCACCGTCGGCAAAGCTTCCACCCAGAAACCACGGGATTCTGGGTGGAACCGCTCCAAGTGCTCCAAACGGGATCTCAGCAAGCTCCGCCGCTACGGGCTGCTTTTCGCCACGACGGAGGCTAAGCTCGCAGGCGATGAGATGGTACCTAAACCTGCAGAAGGCTGACGGGTAATGTTTTATGACTTCATGCTTCGTGGCCTTTCTATCCCTGCCCATGAGTTTCTCGGTGGTCTTCTCTTTGTCTATGGAGTGCAGCTGCATCAGCTGACACCCAATTATATCATCCATATTGCTTGTTTTATCACACTTTATGAATGCTTCTTGGTCATTGACCCACACTAGGCTCTTTGGAGGTGCATTTTCTCAAGGGCTGTCGAGATCGACTACTTCGAACAGAATGTTCTCCACCCGGCAGTTATCTTGGCCGCCGAACAGGACGTCAACTCGGACCTTGCCCATTGGGGAAAAGGACAAACCCGGTACTATGCCGTGGAATGTCGTGCGGCTTGGCTCCAGCATGTTCTCAGTGATTCCGAGCGTGTGCATGGTATGCCGGTACATGCTGTTGATGTTGTTGCCGTTATCCACCAGCACTTTGCTGAACCGGACTCCCGCTGATGGCCCGTGCATTATGGGATCCACCACCGGAGCATAGCCACCCGGGTTAGGCATCACCTTCGGATGATCTTTCAGAGACCAGGTGATTTCTTGTTCCGACCACTGCACGTATCTCGGGACCGCTGGTATGACAGCATTCACCTCCATGGAACACCGATGTATGCTTTGTCGGTCCATCGGTTTAGTCACGAAGACCATACAACAAATTTTTGGGTCTTGATACACATTCTGGCCTTGAAGCGCGCGAGGTGCGGCGTTGTTGTTGTTTCCCTCATCCACCTGATGAACTCCTTCCTGCTGCTGCGACCGGTTAGGTTGAGCTTGAATCTGTTGCGCATGTTCCCCAGTGAGCGGGGGTGGTGGTGGCAGTGCATCAGAGCTTTGCTTCATCAACCTCCATGTCCAGGAGCAATCCCGGGTTGTGTGATTCGCCGGCTTGCCTGGGTTCGGCGTATGCCACCGGCATGGTTGATCCATCGCCGATTCCATGGTGTACTTGGGCTGATCATGCCAGGGATTCTTCTCTCCCCACTGCTTCTTCTGGCCGCCCCTTGGCTGACCTCCGGTTTTCTGCCTCTGGCTTCCACCAGCTTCTGGGTTATCTTGTACCGCCGCCACTTGCTGCATCCCGTACCTTCTATCCAGAATGTCCTCCCTTCTTTTGTTGTGGTTGTTGTTCCAGAAGTCTTAACGAGGTGGGTATCTTGGCATCGGATCAGCCGCGATTGCCGGTTGCATTGGATCTCCCAATGCATAATTGTCTGCCACTTTAATCATCTCAGCCAAATTGGTTGGCATATTTCTCTGCAACCTTTGCCACAGTGGCGAGCCTCTCCGGCATCCATTGCAGAACCAACTGATGTATTGGGCCTCTATCACACATTCACAGGAGTTTCTTGTTGCACTCCACTGGGTTAGATATTCCCGGTCGGTTTCGTTCTCGCGTTGCTCGCACATGGCGAGCTGCTGCGGACGGTTTAGCCTCCTGTAGGTGCTACTGAAGTTGCTGACAAAGGCTTCTTCGAAGTCAATCCACCCATTTATGCTTCCTCTGGGCAAGTTTTTCAACCAGATGCATGCTGGTCCCACTAGTACCGACGGTATGAACCTTACTGCCCAACGGAGGTTTCCTCCTCCAGCGACATACACCATTGTGATGTAATCAGCGAGCCAATCTTCCGGCTTAGTGCTGTTGTCATACGTCTTTGTATCTCGGGGCAACTGAAAGTTACGCACCCAAGGTTCTTCCTTCATGATCCGGGGGACAAAACACGGGGGACCCGGAGGACCTTCAGCTTCGATCATTTCAGACAGATAGACTCTATCCAATCTGTGGCGTGCATCTTGTTCCGGCAGGAATTTTTCTCCCACACGGTCTCCCATAGGGTTTCTATGATAACCGGCTCTTTCCAGCTCTGATTCGTCATCTTCATACCGGCTTGGTGCCGCACCACCAGATCTTGGATATCTCAGTGGCGGCATTTCTGCACCGGCATTTTCCGCTTTTGCCGGGCGATAGTTTTGCCCAGTTTCGCCATTTCTGGCATAATCGTGGCCTGCCCCCTGGCTTCTTCTGTCAGCATTGTTCATCCCCGATTTTTTTCCGGCTAAGACCGGATCATACACAGTCATCTGTTGGGTGTTAATAGTCTTTTCTCTTCTTCTGTCTGGATGGGGGGACGATGCCTGCCCATGCAACTTTTCTCCGACATTTCTAGCTGAATGAACGACCTGGGATGCACCGACACCCTGCTTGTTCCGGGCAACCTCAGCAGTTTGTTTAGTAGACATAGCAAGTAATTCTTTAACCCGGGCTTGCTGCTTTACCAGAGCATCACCTGACAGAGATTCTAGTGCCTCTACCGTGGCTTGAGCAGCCCTGAGAGTTTTATCCGGAGTGCTATACTTCGGCTTCTCTACCGGTGAAAGTGACACATGACGTTGACTCCTCCTTGTCAAATATATTCACCCGGACTGTGAAGACGGATCATAGAGGCGAGACACAGACACTAGAATAGCACAAAACCTCATCTCCGGAAGGGATATGAAGGGGAAATCGTAGAAGGGGATCCATCACCGCCACTGCTTGGATCATTAGAGACTACGGCATTGATCTTCTTCTTCATCATCAACACCTTCATCAACATCATCATCATCTCCATCATCATCACCATTGTTCATCTCGTTGTACTCCTTAACCTTGTTCTGGATTTATACTTCTATTCATTCGATCCATCATTCTCCATTCATAGATTCATGATTATGTTATTTGCCTCCATGTGTGAGTAGATCCATTTTTTCTTAGGGACATAGAGAAACCCTAGCCAAATTATGAAATGAAATAAAGTTTATTGATTGCCTTATTATATTATGCGGTGTTTGTTGGTTCTTATCAATGATGTAGTGTGAAGTCGACCACACAATATTTGCCTTAGATATGTGGGTAAAAACCATCGTTGTATGGTTGGAGGTATGTGGGAATATGGTGACGTGCGCCTCCTTCAATCATGTATATACGAGGATCACAAGGACAAGATTCTATGACCATTACCATGGGGATACCCTTAATTACCGTATCCCGATGGCATGCAACATGGAAAAGGTATGGTTATGTGGGATGTGGAACAATGCTTTTGGGAGCATATTTATAATGGGACTTGTCACACACATAATCAAAGAAAATTTAATATTCTAGTCACCATGTCTAGGATAGTGGTAGATTCGCAACTTCCCGAGAGCGCTTCTGTAAGGGTATTTTACCCTTATCCATTATTTTGGTAACTATGACACCGTGCTAGAGTATTTGGTCTAATACATGTCTAGAAAATGATTCCCAGGTATTAGCCAAAGAGGTATAATGGTGTATCAATGGAACAAGAAGGCAATGGGAGACCCCCCACTTCGATGAAAAATCAAAAAGGGAGTTTCAACACTTGGTCGGTCAGTGGCCCGGTCAAACCGGCCCTGGCACTAGCCAGCCCGGTGCCGACCGGCCCCAGGACCGGTGCCAACCGGGTGATGTCTAGTATGCTCGGAGAGCTTGTCCGGTCAGGGTCCGGTCGCTAACCCGGTTTGCACCGGCCGATCCGGTCCCATGCCCGGTCGGACCGGGTGGAGGACCGGTGCCCCGTGCCCTTACGCTGGAGCCAGGGAGAGGAGTATGCCTCAAGAGCCCGGTCAAGACCCGACCCCGGCTCTGGTTTGAAGGCGGTGGTCCCCCGATCGGGGACCTATGACTATCCCAGGTTTGGTTGACCGGATTCCTCGAGGGAAATGCTGATATGGCAAGTCATCAACGGCCATAATTCAAGTGACACTATATATAGCCCTTCTTCTACCTCTGAAGGGGTAGGCACTGATACGTCTCCGACGTATCCATAATTTCTGTCGTTCCATGCTTGTTTTATGACAATACTTACATGTTTTGCTTGCACTTTATAATGTTTTTATGCGTTTTCCGGAACTAACCTATTAACAAGATGCCACAGTGCCAGTTCCTGTTTTCTTTTGGTTCCAGAAAGGCTGTTCGGGCAATATTCTCGAATTGGACGAAATCAACGCCAAACCTTTTTCCCGGAAGCATCCAGAACACCGAAGAAGAGTCGGAGAGGGGCCGAGGGCCACCACACCCTAAGGCGGCGCGGCTCGGGCCCGCGCCGCCCTAGGGTGAGCGCCCCCTAGGTGCCCCTCGCCTCTTCGCCTATAAAATCCCTTTCGACCTAAAGCAGTGTTGACGAACTCGAAAGACTCAGGGCGCCGCCACCGTCGCGGAACTCAATTCGGGGGACAGAACTCTGTTCCGGCACCTGCCGGGATGGGGAAGTGCCCCCGGAAGCCATCTCCATCAACGCCACCGCCGCCATGCTCGTGAGTAGTTCCCCCATGGACTACGGGTTCTAGCAGCTATGTCGGTATACTCTCCCCCATGTACTTCAATACAATGGTCTCATGAGCTGCCTTACATGATTGAGATTCATCGATGTAATTGGTGTTGTGTTTGTTGGGATCCGATGGATGATACATTATGATTAGTCTATCTATAAAGTTTGTGAAGTTATTGTTGCTGCAATCTTGTTATGCTTAATGCTTGTCACTAGGGCCCGAGTGGCATGATCTTAGATTTGAGCTCTATACTTATTGTTTAGATTGTATCTACAAGTTGTATGCACATGTCACTGTCCGGAACCAAAGGCCCCGAAGTGGACAACCGGAGGGGATGGTAGTGATGTGAGGATCACATGTTTTCATGGAGTGTTAATGCTTTGCTCCGGTATTCTATTAAAAGGAGTACCTTAATATCCAGTAGTTTCCCGGCTGCCACCGGCTGGTAGGACAAAAGATGTTGTACAAGTTTCTCATTGCGAGCACGTATGACTATATATGGAAAACATGCCTACATGATTAATGAATTGATATTCTATCTTAATGCTTTGATTCCTATCAATTGCCCAACTGTAATTTGTTCACCCAACACTTGTCACTTATTGTTACCACTAGTGTAGATAGCTGGGAACCCCGGTCCATCTCTCATCATTATATACTCGTTCTATATGTCATTGGAAGTAGTATCAACTATTTTCCGTGCCATCACCTCGGTGTTACTATTCTCTGCTTTGTGTTATTGTTACTATTGCTCTCATATCAATGCTACTTTCACATCACCTACTAGTGCTTTTCAGGTGCAGCTGAATTGACAACTCATTGTTAAGGCTTATAAGTATTCTTTACCTCCCTTGTGTCGAATCAATAAATTTGGGTTTTACTTCCCTCGAAGACTATCGCGATCCCCTATACTTGTGGGTCATCATTTTGGCGCCGTTGCCGGGGAGGCATAGCTCTACTCATAAGTTCACCTGGGGAGTACACTCTACCACTCTCTCTGTTTTATTTTATTTTGTTTTGCTTAGTTTACTTTTGCCTAGTTTACTTGTGCTTAGTTTATTTCTGCCTAGTACTATTTTGCTTAGTTTATTTTTGTCTAGCTTATTTTCGTCTTGTTTTATTTTCCTCATATACCTGAAAATCCATAAAAATTTGAAAAATCGAAAAATTAAAAACTGTTGTTATGGGAGAACCAACAACCTACTTGGAGCTTATAGAATATTATAATAATTATAGAGAATCAAGAACTGGTAAAGTAATGAGTGCTATGATAGAAAAAGTGAATACAATTGCTAAAATATTGCTTAAACGCCATGATATAAACTGTTGCTCTCAACAGGATACTAAACATCTTAAATTTCAATGTGGCTTTAGTGAGGAATTTTTTATTAAGAGCTATAATCGGAATTGCTATATTCATTATGGGTTCGAAGAGGTAGAACAATTTGTCTTATTTATGGGAGCCTCCGAGATAGAATCCTTCATGGTTGAGAATTATGAAACTTGTGCTATTTGTAAGGACCTTAAAGATTATGTCTCTACTATCCTTAATTCTTGCATAGAATGCTACAGTAGGAATCCTTATATCCTTGATTATAAAGAGAGACACATTAATGCACAAGAATGCACTCACAATTTGCAGGAATCGGTGGAAGAAGAAATTGATGAACCTGAAAGCTCATTGGATGAAAGAGGAGGAAATTGATGAACTGAAAGCTCATTAGATGAAAAAGAAGAGGAGAGCGACGAACAAAAGGGGGAAGAATGGATTAGCTACCCATGCCAACCTTCTAATGAGAGTAACTCTTTATCTCTTACACTATTTGATTGTCCTCCATGCTTACCGAAAGAGGTTGAATGTTATGTTCCTGTGGATTCTCTTGAAATATTCCCTATGAGTAAAACTTGTGAGAATAATTATGCTACTGTTATTTATGATAATTCATGCTACTTTGATAAATCTTATGATAATGCTTTGTTTGTGCCTGATGTCGAAATGCATGGTACTAAAGAATTTTGCTTAGCAAATGTTTATGATAAAGCTCTAGATGATGGTCCTATGTTACTTGATACTATTAATTGTACTACTAATGAAAATGGGATTGGAGAGTCCTTGACTTATTCTATGAGTCCCATATCTCTTGAGATTGATCAACTACCTTGTTATATTATTAATAAAAGTAAGTTTGAAAGTTTTTATTCCACTATTCTTGAACTTGATAAAAATTATGTGTTTGGAAATCATGAGAAGCATGCTGCATGTGATAGTTATATTGTTGAGTTTGTTCATGAAGCTACTGAAAATTATTATGAGAGAGGAAAATATGGTTGTAGAAATTTGCATGGTACTAAAACACCTCTCTATATGCTTAAAATCTTGAAGCTGCACTTGTTTTATCTTTCTATGCTTGTTGCAATGCTTCTTGAATTTGTTTATTTACAAGATTCCTTTGCATAGGAAGCATGTTAGGCTTAAATTTGTTTTGAATTTGCCTCTTGATGCTCTCTTTTGCTTCAAATACTATTTCTTGCGAGTGCATCATTAAAACTGCTGAGCCCATCTTAATGGCTATAAAGAAATCAACTTCTTGGGAGATAACACATGTGTTATTTTGATACAGTACTTTGTTTTATATTTGTGTCTTGGAAGTTGTTTACTACTGTAGCAACCTCTCCTTATCTTAGTTTTGTGTTTTGTTGTGCCAAGTGAAGCCTCTAATCGAAGGTTGATACTAGATTTGGATTTCTGCGCAGAAACAGATTTCTATCTGTCACGAATCTGGGTTGTTTTCTCTGTAGGTAACTCAGAAAAATATGCCAATTTACGTGCGTGTTCCTCAGATATGTACGCAACTTTCATTAGTTTTGAGTTTTCTGATTTGAGCAACGGAAGTATTTTATTAAAATTCGTCTTTACTGGATGTTCTGTTTTGGCAGATTCTGTCTCTGTTTTTTGCATTGTCTCTTGTGGACTTTAAGCGAGCTTTTCTAGACATAGAGAGCTGTAGCTAATGTTTTATTGAGTTCTTGCAATGTGCCACTACAGGACCAAGGTGGATTCAAATTTTTTTAGTACTAACCCCTCTAATGAAGTTTATGAGAAGTTTGTTGTGAAGGAAGTTTTCAAGGGTCAAGAGAGGAGGATGATATATGATCAAGAAGAGTGAAAAGTCTAAGCTTGGGGATACCCCGTGGTTCATCCCTGCATATTTTAAGAAGATTCAAGCGTCTAAGCTTGGGGATGCCCAAGGCATCCCCTTCTTCATCAACTTATCAGGTTCCTCTGAAACTATATTTTTATTCGGTCACATCATATGTGCTTTACTTGGAGCGTCTGTGTGCTTTTATTTTTGTTTGTGTTTGAATAAATTCGGATCCTAGCAATCCTTGTTTGGGAGAGAGACACGCTCCGCTTTTTCATATGAACACTTGTTCTTCGTTTTACTTTTAATGTTCAATGATAAAAGTTGGAAGCTATAGCACTTATTATTATTTGGTTGGAAACAGAAAATGCCTCATAATGTCTTGGATAATTTGACACTTGGCAATTGTTTTGATCTCTCAAATAGATTAAGTTTTTTTTTCATGTGGTTTAAACCTATTAGTGGAGAACTACCGTAAAGCTTGTTGAAATTGGTTTGCATAATTGATCTCTCTTAAGGTCTAGATATTTTCTGGTAAAGTGTTTGAGCAACAAGGAAGACAGTGTAGAGTATTATAATGCTTGCGATATGTTCTTATGTAAGTTTTGCTGTACCGGTTCATACTTGTGTTTGCTTCAAACAACCTTGGTAGCCTAAGCCTTGTATCGAGAGGGAATACTTCTCATGCATCCAAAATCCTTGAGCCAACCACTATGCCATTTGTGTCCACCATACCTACCTACTATGTGGTATTTCCCGCCATTCCAAAGTAAATTGCTTGAGTGCTACCTTTAAACAATTCAAAATTTATTACCTCTGATTTGTGTCAATGTTTTATAGCTCATGAGGAAGTATGTGGTGTTTATCTTTCAATCTTGTTGGGCAACTTTCACCAATGGACTAGTGGCTTCATCCGCTTATCCAATAATTTTGCAAAAAGAGCAATGGGATTCCCAGTCCCAAATTAATTAAACTAAATAGACACTCCTCCATGGTATGTGATTGTTGGACGGCACCGAAGGATTCGGTTAGCCATGGCTTGTGTAAGCAAAGGTTGGGGGAGTGTCATCATAATAAAACTAAAATAAAAAGGCACTCCTTCATGGTATGAGATTGTTGGCAGCCGAGGATTCGGTTAGCCATGGTTTGTGAAAGAAAGGTTGGAAGGAGTGCCACCCAAAAATAAAATAAAATGGGAGCCGCTCTTTGAAGGTTTGTCTGGCAAGGGGGTTAGAGTGCCCACTACCATTCGTTGACAACAACAAGCACCTCTCAAAATTTTACTTTTATGCTCTCTTTATGTTTTCAAAATAAAAGCTCTAGCACAAATATAGCAATCGATGCTTCCCTCGTAGAAGGGCCATTCTTTTACTTTATGTTGAGTCAGTTTACCTACTTCCTTCCACCTTAGAAGCAAACACTTGTGTTAACTGTGCATTGATTCTTACATACTTGCATATTTGCATTCATCATATTACTTTGTGTTGACAATTATCCATGAGATATGCATGTTGAAAGTTGAAAGCAACCGCTGAAACTTATATCTTCCTTTGTGTTGCTTCGATGCCTTTACTTTGAATCTATTGCTTTATGAGTTAACTCTTGTGCAATCTTTTGATGCTTGTCTTGAAAGTACTATTCATGAAAAGTTTTGCTATATGTTATCTATTTGTTAGCAACTATAGATCATTGCCTTGAATCACTTCATTCATTTCATATGCTTTGTAATAGTATGATCAAGGTTATGTAAGTAGCATGTCACTACAGAAATTATTCTTTTTATCGTTTACCTGCTCGGGACGAGGAACTAAGCTTGGGGATGCTGATACGTCTCAACGTATCCATAATTTCTGTCGTTCCATGCTTGTTTTATGACAATACTTACATGTTTTGCTTGCACTTTATAATGTTTTTATGCGTTTTCCGGAACTAACCTATTAACAAGATGCCACAGTGCCGTTCCTGTTTTCTGCTGTTTTTGGTTCCGGAAAAGCTGTTCGGGCAATATTCTCGGAATTGGACGAAATCAACGCCAAACCTCCTATTTTTCCGGAAGCATCCAGAACACCGAAGAAGAGTCGGAGAGGGGCCGAGGGCCACCACACCCTAAGGCGGCCAAGCCGGCCCGCCAGCCTAGGGTGGCGCCCCAGTGCCCCCCGCGCCTCTTCACCTATAAAATCCTTTCGACCTAAAAACGCAGTCCGATTGACGAAACTCAGAAAGACTCCGGGCGCCGCCACCGTCGTGGAACTCCAATTCGGGGGACAGAACTCTGTTCCGGCACCTGCGGAGGGGGAAGTGCCCCGAAGCCATCTCCATCAACGCCACCGCCTCCGCCATGCTCCGTGAGTAGTTCCCCCATGGACTACGGGTTCTAGCAGTAGCTATGTCGGTATACTCTCCCCATGTACTTCAATACAATGGTCTCATGAGCTGCCTTACATGATTGAGATTCATCTGATGTAATCGGTGTTGTGTTTGTTGGGATCCGATGGATGATACATTATGATTAGTCTATCTATAAAGTTTGTGAAGTTATTGTTGCTGCAATCTTGTTATGCTTAATGCTTGTCACTAGGGCCCGAGTGGCATGATCTTAGATTTGAGCTCTATACTTATTGCTTAGAATGTATCTACAAGTTGTATGCACATGTCACTGTCCGGAACCAAAGGCCCCGAAGTGACAGAATCGGACAAGGAGGATGGTAGTGATGTGAGGATCACATGTTTTCATGGAGTGTTAATGCTTTGCTCGGTATTCTATTAAAAGGAGTACCTTAATATCCAGTAGTTTCCCTTGAGGCCTGCCGGTGGTAGGACAAAAGATGTTGTACAAGTTTCTCATTGCGAGCACGTATGACTATATATGGAAAACATGCCTACATGATTAATGAATTGATATTCTATCTTAATGCTTTGATTCCTATCAATTGCCCAACTGTAATTTGTTCACCCAACACTTGTCACTTATTGGAGAGTTACCACTAGTGTAGATCGCTGGGAACCCCGGTCCATCTCTCATCATTATATACTCGTTCTATATGTCATTGGAAGTAGTATCAACTATTTTTAGGTGCCATCACCTCTGTGTTACTATTACTGCTGCTGTGTTACTACTATTGCTCTCATATCACTACTTTCATATCACCCCGTTACTAGTGCTTTTCAGTGCTGAATTGACAACTCAGTTGTTAAGGCTTATAAGTATTCTTTACCTCCCCTTGTGTCGAATCAATAAATTTGGGTTTTACTTCCCTCGAAGACTATCGCGATCCCCTATACTTGTGGGTCATCAGGCACTACACTATAAGCTGTTTTTGAGCTCTCTCTCTTATACTCCATTGTTAGAAACACCAAAAGCCTCATATCTCCCTCCTCCTCCACCCAAACTCAAATCCCTCCGGGGAAACGATAGAGGAGGACCCGATCTACTATTCTACCAAGCCAAATATTATTCCCCCTTGTATTCATTAAGAAACTTGCTCTCTAGGGTTCCTTGGAAACCCTAGGTGGTCAAGAGAGGTCCGGAAGCATCGAGACTGTGGATTTGCTCCTGACAAGATTGTGAAGGTTTGGAGGCTACCTCAAAGTCTACCACAAGTGAGTGAGCTATTCCTTCGTGGATAGGCTCCGGAGAATATGGTGAGCCTTCGTGGCGTGGGGAATCCTTCGTGGGACCTCCACCCCTCCAAACGTGACGTACCTTCTTGCCAAGGAAGGGACACGGGAATAAACCCTCGTCTTCGTGTGTTATCGGTTATCTCTAACCGAACTCCTTACTTGTGATATAACTGCCTGTGAGAGTCTTCGTGCTTGAGTTACTTGTATCCTCATATAGGTTGCTTCACCTAGTTTGCATTAGGCTCATCTTTATATTCCACAAAGCATAATATTGCAAATAAAGAATTAAAATCTGTAGAAACCTATTCACCCCCCCTAGGTTTACCATCTCTGAACTTTCAATTGGTATCAGAGCCTGGACTCTTATTAAGGGCTTCACAGCCTTAAGAGTGAGATGGATAAACTATTCGAGGGTCTGGATGAAGACTCTAACCTTTCGGTTAGAGAAATGAAATCCAGATTCTTTGCATATGATGCCGAGAAAAAGAAAAGGAGGATGAAGTACAAAGCCAAATGGCACAAATGACTGCCATGCTTAAGAACCTGACTAGTGGAACCTATAGTGGGACTTAGGTTCCTCCGGAAGGTTTCCATCAAGTAAATCATGACTATCCCAAAAACACGTCACCCATGCCTCATATAAACCATAGTGGGAATGTTCCCCATTTTTATGGAATTCACTTTATTTTTGGAAATCTTCTATGGAATCTCATATTCGTAGCTGCAATGTGGAGCTATGGGAGATTATTGTTGATGGATACCGGAAGCCACAAGATCCCGCTCGGTTGACCTCCACCGAATTCTACAACCATCAACTCAATGCCTCCGCACGTGACAAGATTAGGAGTGGCATCAACCGCAAGCTCCTTGATCAAGTCAATGACATTAACTCCGCTAAAGAGTTGTGGGATCGGATCGTAGTACTCCAAGAGGGAACCGATTTGATCCAATCAGCTCTTTACGAGTCCGCAAAGCAAGAAGCCACTATGTTCATGATTAGATAGGGAGAATCCGTGGCCGATGCCTATGCAAGGCTTGGTGCTCTTAGAGTGAAGGTCAAGGGTCTTGGATGTGAGAAATACAATGACGACTTTGAGATGAATGAAGCATTCATAAAGTCATAGGTCATTGCCATGACTGCAGTCAAGCAAGAAGACACCAACCTTGTACTCAACTTGCAAATCATTACCAAGAGTGCTGATCTGAACGCCGATGATCTAGTCTCCTATGTGGCAGCCAATGAGAACATGGCCAAGTCAGAAAAAAGGCTCATGGCAATGAACCGTGTTGATGAAGCCTCACACAACCTTGCCCTCAAGGCTAGGGCTGACCATGAAAGAGAAGAAGTCTATGAAATTGAAGAAGATGAAGAGATGACTTCAACTAGTGACATCGCTACATAGTACAAGGCAAAGTTTCCAATGCTACTCAATGAGAAGAAGAAGAGAACCTGCTACAACTATGATGAAGATGGTCACTTTGCAAATGAGTGCCCTTATGAGAAAAGGGTAGACAAGCCAAAGTTTGTCAAAGGGGTCAAGCCAAGATTGAAGCCAAACCCTATCAACGATCGCTACAAGAAGAACAAGGGAAGAGCCTTTGTTGGGGCCGAGTACATGTCCGGTGAAGAAGAGGAAGATGAGGAGAAGGAGGCCAGAGTGTCCGGTTTGGCTTTATCCAAGCCCGGGTCACTCTTCACATATGACTACTCCAAGGATTACTCCACGGAGAATGATGTTGGCTCTTCTTTCATGGCAAGAACAACTCAAGATGATGACTCCGATGACTCACCCTCCTCTACGATCGTTGGCTCTTGTCTAATGGCAAGAGAAACCAAGGTAATGGAATCTCCACCTTCTCTATCTAGTGTTCTTGATGATGAAACTGAAAATCAAGAAGAATTAGTTGTGCTTAAGGAACTTTACAAAGTTAGATGCACCCTTCGTGGTGAAGCTCTTGTCAAGTTTGATTTCTTTATGGACTCCCTCAAAGAAAAGGATGAGTCCATTGAGGAATTATAATATCATTTGAATGATAAAGAACGGAGATTCAACCTCCTAAGACAAGAGCTGAAAACCGAGAGGTGCATATCTCAAGGCCTTAAGCAACAAATTTAAACCTTTGAACTAGATAAAGTTAAGGACCTAGAAACTATTGAAAGGGCTCAATTATTGGCCCAAGAGCTCGATGCTTCAAATAAGGAGCTTGAAGTTGCTCATGCTTCTCTCACTAGGGATCTTGACCACCTTGAAAGGGCTAACAAGCTTGTCAAGGATGAGCTCAAGAAACTTGGAGAGAACCATGACGTACTTCAAGAAACCTACAAGAAGGCTCTTGGATCAAAGAATGATCCCATTGTTGTTGAAAAGGTTGCTAGTTCCTCCACCTCTTTTACTAGTGAGCATGCTAATCTTGTTGCGGAACATGTTCGTTTACAAGAGGAACTATCTTTGCATGTTGAGACCAATACATATCTTGAATCTTTGGTGACCAAATATGGTCTCAACTATCATCCTAATGAATCTTCTTGTGAGCAATCAACTATTCTTGAGGAAAATGTTAGGTTAACAAAGGAACTTGCAAAGTTCACCACCGCCAAGAATAAGATGGGATTGGATGACCTCTTGAGTAAGCAAATGTCAAACAATCAAACGTTTGGACTTGGATATGTTCCCAAATCTTGTAAGAAGAACAACTACGAGAAGGAGAAGCCCGCTCAAGAAAATAACAAAAAGGTCACTAATGATGGCAAAGCCTCAAAGGGCAAAGTCAGTAGTGGTGACCGCACGGGGCCAAACAATCACTATGATTTATTTATTTATTATTATGGTGATGTTTATGCTAACTATGTTGGCCCTCGTAATGCCTATGCTTATAGAGGGTACTCAATTTGGGTACCAAAAGATATTGTTGCCATTGCAAAGTAACCCATTAATCAATGGGTTCCTAAATCCTCTACTTGATTTTGTAGGGGTATTCCTCTGGTGGTCCAAAATGGGTGTTTGATAGTGGATGCACCAATCATATGATCGGAGGAAGAGGTGTGCTTGACCAATTCATTGAAGATATAAACAAGAAGTCAAGCATCACCTTTGGTGACAATTCAAAGGGAAAGGTACTTGGGTATGGCAAGGTGGCAATCTCTAAGGACTTGTGCCTTGAGATGGTCATGCTTGTTGAATCCCTTAGCTATAATTTGCTTTCTATATATCACCTTGCGGATGCCGGTTATAATCCATATTTTACTAATTATTGTGTGAAAGTCTTTAGGAGTGACAATCTCAAATTGGTCCTTGTTGGATATGTGGAGAACAACCTTTATGTGGTTGACCTCTCGAAAGAGAGCCCCTCTCCCTCCACATGTCTAATGGTGGCCAAACATGACGAAGGTTGGTTGTGGCATCGCCGCCTTGGTCATATTAACATGAGAAATCTCAAACAACTCCTAAAGGGTGAGCACATTGTTGGACTAACCGGTACTTCTTTTGAGAAAGATCGTGTATGCAGTGCATGTGTAGCCGGAAAGCAACTCAAGAAGAAACATCCTATCAAGGGCATCGTCACCACATCTAGGCCTTTGGAGCTCCTTCATTTGGATATCTTTGGGCCATCACATTATGATACTCTTGGTGGGAGCAAGTATGGACTTGTCATTGTTGATGATTACTCAAGATACTCTTGGGTCTTTCTCCTTAAGTCTAAGGATGAGACCCATAGAGAGTTCATCATCTTCGCCAAGAAGGCTTAACGTATGTATGAATCCAAGATCAAGGCGATTAGGACCGACAATGGCACCGAGTTCAAGAACTACACCATGCAAGAGTTTGTTGATGATGAGGGCATCAAGCATGAGTTTTCAGCGCCATACACCCCTCAACAAAATGGTGTTGTTGAAAGGAAGAACCAGACTACCATTGAGATGGCAAGAACCATGTTGAGTGAATTCAACTCACCCCACAACTTTTGGGGAGAAGCCATCTCTAGTGTTGTCCACTACTCCAACCGGCTCTTCCTCTGCCCCCTCCGTAACAAAACTCCATACGAGCTTCTCACAAGTAACAAGCCTAATGTCATGTACATTTGTGTCTTTGGATGCAAATGTATTGTTAAGAACAATAAAGGGAATCTCGGTAAATTTGAAACTAGAACCATTGAGGGCACATTTGTTGGATATGCGGAGAACTCTCATGCCTATAGATACTACAACAAGTCCACTGTGGCTATTGAAGTATCTTGTGACGTGGTGTTCTTGGAGGATAATGGCTCCCAAGTGGAGCAAGTTGTTCCATGTGTTGCAGGTAATGATGATCCTTCTAGTACCATCAAGCTTATGGGCATTGGACACATCCGGCCCACAGAAGTTCATACTGATGATCAAAGTGATGAAGTAGAAGTATCAAGCACAGCCCAAGTGGATCCTAGCTCAACTTAAGCTGAACCAACAAGTGCAACTCAAGAATCATCCTCCACTCAAGTTGAGTCACATTCCGAAGAACAAGAAGAAAGTCCTCACTCCACTGAACAAGACCATGATGATGATCAAGAAACATCCTCAACTCATGATCAAGCTCAAGTGGTCCCTCATGATCAAGTACTAGCAAGAGATGAGTTCGTTGATCATGAAGGAAGTATTCGGGAGATCAAGGATGCTACAAAGGCAAGTGACATTAAAGTAGATCAAGTCCTTGGTAGCATCTCAAAAGGAGTGGTAACTCGTAGACACCATGCATTACTTATCACTTATTGTCAACACCATGCTTTTGTGTCTAGTTTTGAACCACTCAAGGTACATGAAGCCTTGGTTGATCCGAATTGGGTAATTGCCATGCAAGAAGAATTAGAGTGTTTCACTCGTAATGAAGTATGGTATCTAGTTGAGAGACCCAAGGATCATCGCATCAATGTTATTGGGACAAATGGGTATTCAAGAACAAGCAAGATGAGAATGGCATAGTCATAAGAAATAAAGCAAGGTTAGTGGCGCAAGGGTTTTCCCAAATAGAATGTATGGATTTTGAGGATACCTTTGCGCCGATAGCCCGTCTTGAAGCTATTCGCCTTTGCTTGCATTTGCATCTTTCCACAATTTCAAACTATATCAAATGGATGTGAAAAGTGCATTTTTGAATGGTCCCTTAAAAGAAACCGCTTATGTGGCTCAATCCCCGGGTTTCGAAGCCGACCCAACCACGTGTATTTACTCCATAAGGCACTCTACGGTCTCAAGCAAGCTCCACGTGCTTGGTATGAGTTCCTTAGGGATTTCTTACTACATGATGGGTTTTGCATGGGTACGGTCGATTCCACCCTTTTCACCAAATGGGTTAAAGGGGTGGCTTATTATATGTCAAATATATGTTGATGATATTATATTTGGTGGAACTAACCCCAATCATAACAAAGATTTTGAGCTATTGATCACTAGGAAATTTGAGATATCCATGATGGGAGAGTTGAAGATCTTCCTAGGCTTCCAAGTGAGGCAACTTGCAAAAGGCACCTTCATCTCTCAAGAAAAGTATGTGAAGGACATGCTCAAGAAGTTCAACATGACCAATGCAAGCCCAATGAAGACACCCATGCCCGTAAAGGGGCAACTTGGCTCATGTGATGGTTAGAAGGATGTGGATATAAAGGTATACCGTTCCATGATAGGATCCTTGCTCTACCTTTGTGCCTCTAGGCCGGATATCATGCTAAGTGTAGGGATGTGTGCTCGTTTTCAATATGCTCCTAAGGAGAGCCATTTGATAGCGGTCAAACGGATTCTAAGATACCTTGTTCTTACTCCTACTCTCGGGCTGTGGTATCCAAAGGGGTCAACCTTTGAACTCATTGGCTATTCGGATTCGATTGGGCCGGTGATAAGGTTGACCGGAAGTCTACCTCCGGGCTTGCCAATTTATTGGCCGGTCATTGGTGAGTTGGTCATCCAAGAAAAAAACTCCACCGCTTTATCCATCGCCGAAGCCGAATATATATCCGCGGCATCTTGTTGCACTCAGTTGTTATGGATGAAGAAAACCTTGAAAGACTCCGGTGTGTCTCTTGGTACGGTGCCTCTTCTATGTGACAACAAAAGTGCAATAAAGATCGCCAATAACCCGGTTCAACATTGTCGCACCAAACACATTGACATTCGCCATCACTTCCTACGTGACCATGTTGCCAATGGGGACATTGATCTCACTCATGTGGTGACAACATACCAATTGGCGGATATTTTCACTAAGCCTTTGGATGAAGCCCGGTTTGTAAACTTGAGAGGAGAACTTGGTATTCTTGATCCTAAAAACTTAGATTGAGTAACTTCTTGCACTATATTCTTGCATTTATCTTGCTATCTAGCTTAGGGGCACAACACATATGGGGATAGTCATCTTACCATATCTTGGTATGATGCATACCTATGTGTGCAACATAAATAGACCCAATGTCATTATATGGACCCAAGCACGTCTCTTCGAGGTCTCATGACATTTGCGCTTTCACATAGGGGGAGTAATCCCCTGCCCCTCATTAAGCGTCAATTGCAAATTGACTTGAATATATAAGGCTAAATGATCTTATTGCAAAAATCACTTCAAAATGATTTATGATTCTTGATATATATTTCGAATCATGCCCATTGTTGCTATTTACATCTTGTTTGGATTTTCACTCCAATGGGTATGCCTAGACAACCTTGTGTTTCCAACCCAATGTCTATGCTCATCTCATCATCATCTATCTATCTATATGTACATGTCATCATCTGAGCATTCACACACAATTGCACAAAGAATAGGGGCAAAACGAGGCAAAACGAGACAAAACGTGGCTAAACAGCTGGGCCGGTCTATGGCCCGGTTGGACCGGCCTCTGTGCTGGACCATCCAGTTCCTGACTCAGTCGACCGGACCGTGCGCCGGTCGGGCGGCTGGTTAAGTGGGGAGGAGGTTACCCCTTGGGGGTCTTCTTCCTCACTTCTCCCCTTCCACCATAAACACCATGGCTGCCGCCTCCATCATCCTCACTTCTTCCTAGGGCCTTCCCACCACTAGAATCCGTCCAAACTTCACCAAATCATAGATCGGGACACTTGCATCATCTCCACCAAGGGATTTAGTCCCTCTCAAGCTGCATTTGGAGATCTTGAGGATTTGGCTCTTAAGCCCTCCCTAGGTGTTCTCTTTGTTTCTTTGAGCAAGGAGGACCATGTCTTCGGGTAAATTCCTCTCCCTTTCCCTCTATCTCTATGTCCTCCTCCCCCATTGCATATTCTTGAGGAAGGGTTGAGGAAAATTTAGGGTTAGGGTTAGGGTTTGTAAGTCCTCATGCCATTAGTGTCTCACATCACTTTGCACCCATTCCACTCTATTGCTACAGTATATGTTCAAGTTTATGAGTTTTTGGATGTTTTTGTGGTTGAATTTCTGGGGCAAATCTCACAAATCAACAGGACCCGGCCCCTGGCCCGGTCAACCGGCCTCTCAACCGACTGGTCCGACGCGTGGCCCGGTCGACCGGATGGCAGACCGACCCATCCGGTCTGTCGTCCGGTTGGACCGGACCGTATGCCGGGTCGCCCAGTTCTTCGCACAACTTCATCCCAACACTTGAATATATGCTATGCTCTTTGGCCTCCCTATTTCCTGATGACATGTACACTTACCCCACTGCTATCCTCGCTCTATTTGCTGATTCACAGGTGGTTCGAGTGGTGATGACCGTGGTAGTGTTGCCAAGAGAGGGAGGCATGCGAGGTCTCAAGGGTGCCACACTAGCTCTCACGTCCCCAGCAAAGCAGCTCATGGCAGTGTTCCCGCTAGCTCAACTGGGGGAAGAAGCAAGTATGTTGCCAATAGGAAGAAATATAAACAAGCAACACAAGATGATGACCTCATTGAGAGACTGCCAACGCTTAATGTTGGCACAATACATGTTGGTGCTTGGAGAAGACTTCGAGAGGAGAACCCCTATCGATTTGAGGAACCCACTTACACCCATGGAGATAAGTTTTTCTGGACCAAGACACAACAGCTGTTGTGGGATGATTACTACAACACTCCAGAGTGCATGAAGAATGGTACTATTGTGATGCCCAAGGCCATCAACATGGAAGTTCTTACGATGCATCAAGCCACCAAGTATCGCTTTGTGGTTGATACCTTGCAAAGGATGGGGCTATTTGATCTCATGTGCTTGACGCCTGATGATGGGTGCTATTGTCCAATCCTTGTGAGGCAATTTCACTGCACTGTGTTCTTTCATGATGACCCTGATCGCACTATGACCTGGATGACAAGACAAGAAAAATATACTTGCAACTATCTTGATTTCTGTGAAGACATGGGGTTTGCTGGTGGCCGTGCTCATGGTTTCAAGATATACTCTCAGAACAAGTTCACTAAAGGGGACATCTCCTTCTGCTATCCTCCAGAACCCACAACTGGTCCTCCCACTATCTCTGGCATGTACTACTCCTACCTTGTACTTGCCAAGCTATTCTGTGAGAATCTCATCAGCAAGTCCCGAGATTCAAGTGAATGCCGTGCATACCATCTGAACTTGATGTACTACTGCCGTCCTGAAAACCAGAAGACCATTTATGGTTGTGATCTCCTCTACTGTGAACTGAGACGCTCTGTTCGTGAAAGGATGACTCCAAATTATGCTCAGTACATTCAGCTGCTCATCAATAAGGTTGTGCCAGCACCTCACAATAAGAAAGATCAACGGGTCAAGATGGAAGCCTTCAAGATGCCTACACAAGGAGATAGGCCGGAAATCCCTGCCATGATGCCTTCTGAGCGCCGTTCCAAGGAAAGGCATGACCCTGCTAGCTCCAGCTACTCTAGGCGCCCCAAGCGTGGTGCCTCACGTTTCTTGACCAGCTTGTGGCAGATGTGCAAAAACACCAATGATGTTGCTCATCAAAGTCTTGCCTTGAACCAGGAAACTAGGAGGCGCCAAAATGACTTCATGGCTGCCAGAAACACTCGTGTTCCTCCTCCTGGACCTGAGATGGAGCATGTGTATGCACCTACTTGGGATATGCCTCCCATTGATGATGAGATGCTCTAGAACTTTGATCTCTCCATGTACACTCATGGTGGTCTTCCTCCTCTGTATGCTCAGGACCCTGATACTACTGGAGATGGAGAAGATGATGATGGCAACGAAGATAAGGATGAGGATGATGAAGAGGGTGATGGTGATGCTAGTGATGATGGCTATCCACCCGCAGGGACCGAGTTCTATTGACGGGAGCGCTAGCATCCCTACTCTTTTCTCCGCCTTTTTGGTGTTCCGATGCCAAAGGGGGAGAAGAGAGTAGAGTCTAGGATCACGGGGTTCCTTGGTTGCACAAGCCATGCTTGACATTTTATTTGCTTCTTATTTGGCTTGTGCTTATTTGCTTGCTTTTTCATTCCAAGAACCATTTGCTACTTTAAATAATTCGTGTATGGACATGTACTTATATGCTTAATCTCTATGTTGGGATGATTATGTGCTATGCTTATATATCTTGATATTCACATGTCCATACCATGCTTGTTTCCTAAAGATATTGGGGGAGCTTCTCATATTCCACAAATGGTGCACTTTGCATTCAAACGCAAATTCTCCAAGTGCACACATTATGTGGGAGTTGTCTCAATATCTCATATGGAATCAAGGTTTAAGGCTTATCATAATATCTATATGTGACTCTAGCTCGGCTTGTCATCGTATACCAAAAATGGGAGATTGTAAGGGTATTTTACCCTTATCCATTATTTTGGTAACTATGACACCGTGCTAGAGTATTTGGTCTAATACATGTCTACAAGATGATTCCCAAATATTAGCCAAAGAGGCATAATGGTGTATCAATGGAACAAGAAGGCAATGGGAGACCCCTCACTTCGATGAAAAATCAACAAGGGAGTTTCAGCACTTGGCCGGTCAGTGGCCCGGTCAAACCGGCCCTAGCACCGGCCAGCGCCGACCGGCCCCAGGACCGGTGCCAACCGGGTGATGTCCATTATGCTCGGAGAGCTCGTCCGGTCAGGGTCCGGTCGCTGACCCGGTTTGGACCGGCCGATCCGGTCCCAGGCCCGGTCGGACCAGGTGGAGGACCGGGTGCCCCGGCGCCCAACCGCCCCCCACGCTGGAGCCAGCCGGGGGAGTCCAGTATGCCTCAAGAGTCCGCCCGATCAAGACCCGGCCCCAGCTCCGGTTTGAACCGGCGGTCCGGTCCCTGACCCGGTCTGACCGGGCCCTGCGCCGGATGATCCGACCCCAGGTTCGGTTGACCGGATTCCTCGAGGAAAATGCTGATGTGGCAAGTCATCAACGACCATAATTCAAGTGACAGTATATATACCACTTCTTCTACCTCTGAAGGGGTAGGCACTACACTACAAGCTGTTCTTGAGCTATCTCCCATACTCCATTGTTAGAAACACCAAAAGCCTCAGATCTCCCTCCTCCTCCATCCAAACTCAAATCCCTCCGGGGAAACGATAGAGGAGGACCCGATCTACTGTTCTACCAAGCCAAATCTTATTCCCCTTGTATTCATCAAGAAACTTTCTCTCTAGGGTTCCTTGGAAACCCTAGGTGGGCAAGAGAGGTCCGGAAGCATCCGGGATGTGGATTTGCTCCTGACAAGATTGTGAAGGTTTGGAGGCTACCTCAAAGTCTACCACAAGTGAGTGAGCTATTCCTTCGTGGGATAGGCTCCAGAGAATAGGGTGATCCTTCGTGGCGTGGGTAATCCTTCGTGGGACCTCCACCCCTCCAAACATGACGTACCTTCTTGCAAAGGAAGGGAACACGGGAATAAACCCTCGTCTTCACGTGCTATCGGTTATCTCTAACCGAACTCCTTACTTGTGATATAAGCCTGTGAGAGCCTTGTGCTTGAGTTACTTGTATCCTCATATAGGTTGCTTCACCTAGTTTGCATTAGGCTCATCTTTATATTCCGCAAAGCCTAATATTGCAAAGAAAGAATTAAAATCTGTAGAAACCTATTCACCCCCCTCTAGGTTTACCATCTCTGAACTTTCAACTTCCCCTATTGAGTTTCAATTACTTTACCATCAATTGCAGCATCTCAACTCATTTTAATTTTAATCTTTGTTACTTTATTCACATTTGTCAACATCAACCACTTTTGATTTCACCTGCTTTGGATTTAAAACACTTTCATATACTTTAAAATGAAGATAATGAGAGGCAATAAAACCATTACCAATTAGCTCCACCATGGATTCAGTACTCTTAATTTTGAAAACTAGCTACGCATGATCTGTGACCTTGCAGAGACATCACCATCAACCACGACATCGGGTGAACCAAATAAATCACCGGCGACTAAACGAAACCATAAAAATTGGATTCTATGAAACTTAGTATATAGTATATGACCAAGTAAAACAACTTTGTTTCACTCCTTTGTGAATATTGATAGTCTACCCCGAGTATTTTGCCTTAGTGGGAATCTGGTACTATTCCCACGGGGTCTAAGTGGCTCGATGCTCATTCGTTGTATATTCATCAAAGTTCCAACATCACATGCAAATAAATATTTGATTTAGATCTCACCTTATATGGTATAACGATTATACCTCTCTCAAGTGGATCTGGCATTCCCACTGGTCTCATCAACACATGATGGCCGACCATATCCTTGCAGGTCCTCTTCTTCTTTTACCAAGTCCACAATATTGTCATCAGATTCTCTATCCAACTCGAAACGGCGAATCATCGTGACAAAAGAACGAAATAGAGGAGGGAGCGAGTTAAGCAACACTATGGTGCTATTCTACTCGGAGATTGGTACACCAATCCTTTTGAGCCGACCATGTACTCAACTAGTTTGGTTACATGTTCCTTCACCAATGCTATATGCCATCTTGCATCTTGACAAAAAAGATGTTTGACAGCTCTTGTATTGGAAGTGTTGGTTTTCCGTAGCGAGATTCCAGAAATCTGATCATATCATATTGGCTACCGTTGTCAAAACTTGCCCTAGTTTCACATCCATGAATGCAATCATCAGACTCTTAACTTCCGCCTCATCCACACATTCTTCAATGATGTAAGGTTTCATCCCTTCTTTTGTTGGTTCGTAGGGAACCGGAGCATCCAACACATATTCCTTCTTATCTCTGTCAAGGACTTCTCTCAGAATGTCAACCCATTTATGATAGTTATGATAATTATAAGCTAACTTCTCTTGGCTGACCAACATCATTTTATGGTAAATTTATCAAGCTTATCGTGACCCATACTCTCTACACCAAGTAAACAAAATTCACTAATACATATTTGAAAATTAAGGTACACTACTTAGCATTCAATATTTTTAATTTCTAAGATTTTTGCCTTTGCACTTAGATCATTAATCCTCGTGAATGAGACTACATGACTCAAAATCCGTGACACAACCGTTGCCATTGATGTGACATCATTGATGGTAGGACCTTGACCATTAGGCGACATTACCAATTGCAACACTATACAACTATTTTTATTCTTTCGACTTATATGTTTCGAGATCATGATAATCATGCTAAAGCATCAAGGTAAACCAGTGTACTAGCATAGCGTGTGAATCGCCACTACTCTATCGTACCCATGTGACATGGCACACCATGAAATTACAGATACTTCAAATGGGTGCCTAGCTAGGGAGAACAATAACGACTTAATATTTTTAAGTGAGGGTTCATCCTATTAAATGACTGCCGCGCAAACATGATGAAATAAAGAAATGATAAATGTCACATGCAATTCATAATTTCATGCGACATGGCATAGTCTTTCTTCTTGAACGAACTTTCTTCATCACCATGGTGTAGAACCCTTTGTCCGTGTGAGTGGAGTAGGCATACTTCTTCGCATGTGGGGAAGGACTCCTTGCTCCCGCGACAGTGCGCCACATGGAGAGCTTCGACGATAGACCATCACCTCCGTGTCCAATGCAAAACTAATGTTACCATCTATAGGAAGCAAAAAACAAAAGTGGCAACGCACAAGCCATAAAATACAATCCACTGACTCTAGCCATCATGCCGTGCCATGATACACATATCATGAAATAAATTACATAGTATACCATCTCATACAATCTCATCATATCGATGAGAATACCACAACACATGCTCATCATGCAAAAATGAGCTAGACGACCTCTACACGTTTGTTGCAAGTTTTATGTGGCTTGAAGGTTTCGAGGCAAACCTTAGAACTACCTACATAACCATTAGCATGAACTTTAAGTCTCTAGGCTAATGCGCTAAATAGATCCGCACACCCTTTTCATAAGTGGCTCACCCTCCCAACTATAGGGGACCCAACAAACTGAAGCACATGTTTGGTTGAACAACCATCATTCTCAGGAGTTGCATAGAAGGACCGTGGATTGCCAGAACATTGTAACAAAGTCACTGCTATGTCGTCGAGCCTAGAGACGCCACAAATTCAAGGGAAGCAACAAGAAATTTCAGAGAACAACAAATGCTCTTAGCACAACACATGCACTAATGCTCGTACAACACAATATAAATATAGATCGCAATTGTATCTACACAAAGAACAGCTATGATACCACTGGTAGGGTTCATGCATGGAAAACAGAAAATTCTGTCCTACACGTACTCCCAAGATATATCTATGTAGATGTAAATAAGCTTGATCTAGTACACTTACTGAGAGAATGCTAAAGGCTCGATGGCATCTAGAACACGTCTCTTAAAGGCTCGATGTCATCTAGAACACTTCCCTTTAACACGAGGCATGCAATGGCGGAAGGTTTGACTATTCCGGTTGAACATATAACATGACTCTGCAAAGATGGTGAAATACAAATTGATAATTTCCACGAATAAAGTTATTTTAGCCCCTTATCTTTCTTATACAGATATGTATAACCAAAATAAAGTAGCAAAGCTAAGCCAAAAATTCCTAACTAAAAACTTTTGGGAACCATAAAGTTATACTCCATAAGGTGGATACAAACTAGCATAACAAGAAACATATTGCCTATGGGAAGCGTATAAAGCAAGGTTATAATGACATTTCTCGTGAGATAGAAATATGATAGAGAAGATATACATGCCAACACACTCGTCACTATGCAAATAGTGGATTTAGCGTACTTAACTCACCGCCCTATCACGACACCTCATAGCATATCATTTTACTTGCTTTCTTTTTGGATTTTACTCTCAAAATAAATGCAATGCGCAATCAACCTTATATAAAGTAAGGGATGAGAACCCAGTTGGGCCATAGATAGAGGCAACAAACCCACGCCAATTCCCGTGAAACAAAGAAGTGAAGCAATTTCAAACAAACCACTCCATGTCCACGGTGGCTCTCACCCTCTTGTTACCATGTGGGTACCATTGCATGTGCCACAATACAATTTTCTATCCATATTAAACCCTCCTATCCTTGTAATCCCATAGCACAAACGACAATTGTTGTATATAGGTTATACGATATTAGGCTCAATTGCGCATGTATGGTACATATGTTTTTAGTTGTAAATTTTTTCTTAGTTGTATTTTATTTTGACTGAAATAACTTGATGTACTAGCCACCACTACTTCAACTTGAACATTTCCCCTATATCTATATAGCCACCTTTATTTTTCTTTGTACCAAATATTATGCTGATATTTGTGTAGGTAAATTTGGTTACCCTATATTCGCCCTTTGGCCGGCCTTTTGGGTCTAACGGGAAAACCAGTAAGTTGTTTAGGGTAAACCGAATGGTGTAAAACCGAGTGCCCACCTCTGGCTCTACTATAAACAGCCCCTGCCTTGGTCTAGCGTCTCCTCCCTCGTTTCGCCATTCGCTACGCCCCAAAAACCTCACGCGCTCCTCTCCCCTCGCCGGCGAGAGGGGGATTCACACAACCCCACGCCTGTAGGCTATAACTACCCCTGGGATCGAAGCTCGTGGGGAGCGCCCGCCGGGATCTAGCTACCTCTCTCCATCTCTTCCGTCTTCGCCGCTCTTCAGGCGACCGCGCCGAGGCGAGGTAAGAGCCCTGATCCGTCGCTCTCTGTTGCGGTTTGGGATCCCGGCGATGTCTCGCGTGGTTGATTCGCGTTGGTCTGCTACACTGCCCTCTCTGCGTTTTCATTTCCTGAGATCGGAGATTACTCCAGATCGCGTCGGGTTTGTGTGGGGCTAGTCCCAGATCTGCATGTGCAAGCGGTGTTGCACCTTTACATGGCTGTCTGGGTGATTTTTGTGACCAAGTATGATGTTAAATTTAGATTCGGTGCGCATTGCTCTGCCACCCTGTCGCCCTCTGAGCCGTGCCAGAAAGGTGGCTCGGTTTACGACTCTTTGCAGGTATTTGGGGCGGGAGTGGGCCAAATCTTTCCAGCCAATTCTCCCCATGTTTCCATTTACAGAAACACTGCCCGTTTTTAGCAATTCCTGGGTTAGCTATGAGCCAGATGTGACGTTCTCCCTATGCTCTGACCACTTTACGTTCCTACGTATATGTGATGCTTACTGCTGATGTGCCCTCTGCTGTCCTAAAGTGTAGTGAATTAATACACATCTGCTGTAGGATTGGATTGGATTATTTTGGTACTACATAAAGAAGGAAGCAATGAGATCATCTTTCCTTTTGACATATGATCGGTCATGTTTGTTCTTGCTTTTTCACTACCTATTTGCACTAGAAATCCAAGTGTAATGGAAATTATGAATCATGCATCTAAAAATCTGGAGTAATAACTACTTAACTATATTCGGGTAATAATCTGCTAGTACCTCATTCTTTCCTTCTTATTTCAGGATATAGCTGCCTGCTATCATGGCAGCCACCACAGGACCGTCAGGATGGCTAAGGGGTAAGGTGAAAGCTGTGACTTCTGGGGACTGCCTTCTCATCATGGGGAGTACAAAGGCGGAGATCCCGCCAGAGAAATCCATCACTCTGTCATACCTTATGGCCCCAAGACTGGTAAGATTCTCCTTTTTTACATGTCTAATGAAGGGAGATGCTGAGACTGAGTTGTTGATATTTGTGACACAAGACATCATTATTTTTTAGTATTTTCTCCTTTTTTACATGTCTATTGAATTGGAGAGTTTGTGCTGCTCTAGGCTCGTCGTAACGGGGTGGATGAGCCATTTGCCTGGGAAAGTAGGGAGTTTCTGAGGAAGCTATGCATAGGAAAGGTACACCATAGAATTTTACATCTAATCCAGAATGTCTTATGCATATATTCATTATATTCCGATAAAAGATACTTTCTTTTATATTTAAAATGAAAATAAAAACTTGTTGCAGGAGGTCACATTTAGAGTGGATTACACAGCTCCGAATATCGGACGGGAATTTGGTACTGTTTTCCTTGGCGACAAGAATGTCGCTTACTCGGTAGTTGCTGCAGGATGGGCAAGGGTAAGTGCGCTGATTATTTACATTGTCCTCAGTTGTCTTATCTGCCAAGTGTTTTGCTCATTTATCCAATTTGCTTGATCAGGTAAAGGAGCAAGGGCCAAAGGGGGGTGAACAAAGCCCATACCTCGCTGAGCTGCAAAGGTTGGAGGAAGTTGCAAAGCAACAAGATTTGGGCCGCTGGAGCAAGGTCAGCATTCTTAGGGGGTCTCAACAACCATCTTTATTAAATTGCATGGTATGAATGTTCTATTGAATGCTGGGTCTCTTTTGTATGCATATCCTCTATCAATTTATAGGAGCCCGGTGCCGCTGAAGAATCGATAAGAGATCTCCCACCATCAGCAATTGGTGAGTCAAGTGGTTTCGATGCAAAAGGTTTCGCGGTTGCAAATAAAGGCAACAGCCTAGAAGCCATTGTTGAGCAAGTTCGTGATGGCAGTACTGTTCGTGTTTACTTGCTCCCAAGTTTCCAATTTGTCCAGATATATGTTGCTGGAGTACAGGTATGCTTCTCATAATATCCTTTGTTTACTGCTTTGTGTCTTTCCTTTAGAAGATAAACATTGATAACAATGAAATGTAGGCTCCGTCCATGGGTAGACGCCCACCTAATCCTGCCGTTGTTACCGAAGTCGAGGGAACTGCTGATGGCACTACAAATGGTGACGATTCTGGGGAAACTCCTGCACCACTGACTACAGCACAAAGGCTTGCCGCATCAGCAGTCTCTACTGAGATTCCAGCAGATAGGTTTGGAAGAGAAGCTAAGCACTTCACAGAGACTCGAGTTCTTAATAGAGATGTAAGCCACCTTTCAATTTCTTATCCCATCTTTGGAATCAGCATGTATCTCATCTTTTCATCAGTTTCGCTATAAATTTTGCTCCAGGTGCGGATTGTGGTGGAGGGCACAGATAGTTTTAATAATATAATTGGTTCGGTGTATTACCCTGATGGTGACACTGCGAAGGACTTGTCACTCGAGCTTGTTGAAAACGTATGAACTATTTTTCCTTACTCCATTTGAATTCAGATTATTCATCATAAGAAGCAAGCATTGCAATTTTTTCTTGAAGCTATCAGACATTTTGCACTTCGAAATTCTTCTGTAACCTTTGTATCCATACCACTTCAGGGCCTTGCCAAATATGTTGAGTGGAGTGCAAACATGCTAGATGTCGAAATCAAAGTAAAACTGAAGAACGCTGAACTTCAGGCAAAAAAGGAACAGCTGCGAATTTGGACTGGATTTAAGCCCCCAGTGACTAACTCAAAGCCAATCCATGACCAGAAATTTACTGGAAAGGTGGGTTGCACATTCTCATTGACGGTGTATTTATAATGATTCATGTGACCGTAACTAATTTGGTTCATGTTGCTCTCTTCATAGGTGGTAGAAGTTGTCAGTGGGGATTGCATTATTGTTGCTGATGATGCTGCTCCATATGGCAGTCCTTCAGCTGAACGACGAATTAATCTTTCAAGTATTAGAGCTCCTAAGCTAGGCAATCCTCGTAGAGAGGATAACAAGCCTGAAACTTTTGCTCGTGAATCTAAGGAGTTTTTGCGCACACGGTTGATTGGAAAACAAGTATGTGTTGTGCGGTTCATATTCTGGCAATGTTAAAATGATGAGAATTCTGTACCTTGCTTGAAAGGTTATTAAATTCTCCTTTCTTTTTTGGTGTTTTAAATATTTCAGGTAACAGTGGAAATGGAATATTCTAGAAGGATCAGCACTGTGGATGGACAGAATGCTGTGCCAGCAACGAACATGGCTGATACGAAAGTTCTGGATTATGGTTCAGTTTTTCTAGGTTCACCAGTGCAGGCTGGCGGAGATGACATTCCGAGCACAGGCGACCAGCCTAGAGTTAATGTTGCTGAGCTTTTACTCTCACGGGGTTTTGCTGAGATATCCAAACACCGTGACTATGAGGAAAGATCACATTATTTTGATGCTCTATTAGCAGCTCACTCACGCGCTGAGAAATCAAAGAAAGGACTTCATTCAGCCAAACTTTCTCCTGTGATGCATATAACAGATTTAACAACGGTTCGACATCCTTTCTTCTTCCATTAGTTTCCTTGACATTTCCTCTGCACCTTTAATAACTTTTATCGATTCATGCCATCTCAGGTTTCTGCAAAGAAGGCTAAAGACTTCCTTCCCTTCCTACAACGGAACAGAAGGCAGGCTGCTATAGTTGAATATGTTTTCAGTGGCCACCGTTTCAAACTGACAATTCCAAAGGAGACTTGCAGCATCGCCTTTTCATTGTCTGGTGTTAGGTGCCCTGGTAGAGATGAGCCTTACTCGAGCGAAGCTATTGCTTTGATGAGGAGGATCATTTTACAACGTGATGTGGAGGTATGACTATGACTATCTCTCTGCTTTGTCTGTATCTCTATTCTCGATATCTAAAGGATACTCATCATTTTGCAGATTGAGGTTGAAACAGTGGATAGAAATGGAACGTTCTTAGGTTCCTTGTGGGAGTCCAAGACCAACATATCATCTGTTCTTTTGGAGGCTGGCCTGGCCAAGCTTAGTTCATTTGGCTTGGATCGGATTGCAGATGCTCACATCCTCACAAAAGCTGAACAGTCTGCAAAGAAGAAAAAACTTAAGGTAACTCATTCAGACTGGAGTACATAATACATGTTTTTGTTACTGACACATTTTATTTCCAGATATGGGAGAACTACGTAGAGGGCGAAGAAGTTACTAACGGATCAGCCTCAGAATCCAAACAAAAGGAAATTCTCAAGGTATGTTTGTGAAAAGATATTGGAGAACACATTTTTGTCGTTTGGAAACAGATGCTGACATGGCTTTGTTACCTGACTTCAGGTTGTTGTTACGGAAGTTCTTGGTGGTGGAAAGTTCTATGCCCAGACAATAGGTGACCAGAGAGTGTCATCCATTCAACAGCAACTTGCATCATTGACACTTAAAGAGGCACCGGTCATTGGTGCTTTTAATCCTGTGAAGGGAGAGATAGTCCTTGCTCAGTTTAGCCTCGACAACTCCTGGAATAGAGCAATGGTATGGCTACAGTTAATTTACTCACCTTGAAACTAACTAAATGTTCTTGTGTCAAGGTGTTATACTTAGTCCAGCAGCTGATTTCCTATAACTTAGTTGAACACTGACCTCAGTAGCTTATTTCCTACAACTTCATTGAAAATTCCTATGAGTCTAATTATCCCAAATTTTCCGTGCAAAATATTTACTGTGGCATTAGCTTAAGTTCTGCACAAGCGCCATCTTTGAGTCAAATTGTGGTCTTATATCGGACAGTGGTTTGGGCCATTTCCTAGCCACTTAGTGTGATGTTAATTTGGAAAATGCCACTATCTACTTCAGCGAGTGGATATTTTTGCGTCATTGATGGAGTCATTTGGTTAACTTAATTTACCTAGATGATACTTTAGCTTTTATGTTTAGGCCTTATTTGGTTACCTCAGATTTCAAGTGGATTGAAGGGGATTAAGGGATATTAAATCCCCTGCAAGTCCAAATTCCCCCAATACACTCCAATACTCTCCAATCCACTTGGTGTGGGGATTAACCGAACAAGCCTTTAAGGAATTTAAATTGCTAATTCTAAGCACAGAGGAAAGAACTACAAATTTTGTTCCTAACTGAAGCATATATGTTTTTATGGATTTATTGTTTATATGCCTCTGAACTTCAGTAATATTATGCAGTGTGGGCTACTTAACAAATTTTTAGTTCGCAAAAATTACTCGAATTTAGTTTTATAGGCAACCTTTGGTTATTACAAACTATGGCCCTAATACAGTAGAACTATGACCCTAATTTCTATGCTGTGCTACATACTTCTATTTTGTTCTTTTTTATTAAGTATTTATTTTAAGATTTTCACAATGAACTTATAGTAAGATATCTTAATGAAGCATTTCCGATATCCCAATGAAGCATTTTGTTATAATTCTTTGTGCAGATTGTTAGTGGACCTCGAGGAGGTGTAGTATCTGTAGACGATAAGTTTGAAGTATTCTACATCGATTATGGTAACCAAGAAGTGGTTCCTTACAGTCGCATACGCCCAGCAAGCCCATCTGTTTCTTCCTCTCCCGCTCTTGCTCAGCTGTGCAGTCTTGCCTACATAAAAGTACCTGGTCTGGAAGATGATTATGGTCAGGAAGCAGCCGAGTATCTTAGTGAATGCCTGCTCGGCAATTCAAAACAATACCGGGCAATGATCGAAGAACGTGATACTACTGGGGGAAAATCAAAGGGACAAGGGACTGGAACTGTTTTCATCGTGACTTTGGTCGATGCAGAGACAGAATCCAGCATCAATGCTGCCATGCTCGAGGTTTGTGTTTCTGACTAAGCATTATGAGTTGCTGTTGAGCTTATGTTTAGTTACTGTGAGCTACTGCAAAGTCTGCTTTCATCTTTCAACAAGGAGCCTTCTTTGTGAAAACAGTTTCACATGCTATGGAAATAGGTTGGAGAATATCGCTTAGGCAGTTCTTAGCAAGTTTAACTTGTAATGGGTTCACATTTTGTTCACAGCTAAAGCTTAAGGTATATCCAGTAAATTAGGATTTTTGTGTTCCGTTTGTCTGAGAAGTTAAAACACCTTGATGGTTTGAGGTGTAGGTAGAAAACCAATGGCACTTGAATATCTGGTTAGTAAGTTTCACTTGCTCAGTTTAGCCTCGACTTAGTAAGTTTATTTTTAAGTCATAAATTGCATACGAATCCAAACTTTCAATTAATCTTTTATTCGTGATAGATGTAAATAAAGTTGAAATGTCGCCATCACTTGCCAGCTTACTTTTCTGAGGTACCAGCTATGCTTGTGACACGAGGATATACAGATTACCACTGATAGCTAACTTTTCCCATCTTACATGCCCGTTTATGTGTTTCGGAAAATGTTTTTTTATTCCTCATATGCGTATTCTGTATGTGCAGGAAGGGCTTGCTCGGCTTGAAAGAAGCAAGAGATGGGACACCAATGAGAGGAAGACAGCTCTCCGGAATCTAGAACAGTTCCAGGAGAAAGCAAAGAAGGAAAGGCTGCGGCTTTGGCAGTATGGAGATGTTGAATCGGACGAGGAGGAGCCGGCTCCAGGTGCAAGAAAAACTGGAGGACGTCGGTAAATGGGAGAGAAGATTGCTCAAGACAGTATGCTGACTATGGTCATGGTTTACCTATGAAGTTTTGGATACCCAGCAAACTCAGTCGGGAGCTATATAAAGAACCAGTGAGAGGACTACATTAATGCAGTTAGAACAGAACTCACCAAAGCGAAACTTTCTCAGTTTGAGCAGTCCTTTGCCGAGTTATTCAGTTTTACATCTTTAAAGTCGAGAGTTAAAATACATTGTTTTTCCCTAAGCTTAATAAGGCTGTTTCCTTGTGCACTATATTTCGTTGTTATCAGGACATAGAATATTGAGAATTGCAGTAAAATTAAATTCAGGATTGGACTTCAATATACAAATAGAGAAACATGTTACTTGTTTCCTGTGCTTTGCATGTGACTAATTTCGTATTGCATTCGTTCAGTTTTCTTTAGTAGAGTTTCTTTCCTCTTAGGGACACGTAGTTGTGAGAGGGTAACAAGAAAAGGTCCATTGTCCCAAACTTGAGAAACATACTGGCTACCGCTGCCATATGTTTTAGTGTAAACAATTGCAAAATACAACCAGTTTTAAGGCTAGGGCTTCAAAATACCACGGTATAACAAAAAGCCAGAACATTGTTGCAGTTTTGTTATGGAGGTGGTGAACCTGATCGGCAGCCCTGGTGGTCGCCCGTAGCCGTCGACTCCCGTCACCTGCCACAACTCACTGCGTATCTGAACCTGCCATCGGCGGACCTGATTATGCTCCTGTAAGTCCGTGGACCATCGGTCCCCATTCTCTCTGGCGAAGATGAGCAGCGTACGTACAGCTGAAGCCTGAAGCGGGTAACGATTGCTGATGTTCTCAACCTTCCTGATCCCATGGTTGCTTCCTCTCATAATTCTTAGGCCTCGTTTGGAAGCGGTGGATTTCTGTGTCTGGTAGAGTATTAATCAACGTGTTTTGGGTGGACACCCGATACCCGTCACCAATCCGTAAAACGCGATGGCCACCTCGCGTCTCAAAAACTGTTCAACCCGACGTGTTTCCACGGGTTTAATTGGGCTTACACTGCTAGACACCGGCCTACCAAATAGGAACAAAGTGTATTTGTTATATTGTGATCCAAATTCATATACTAAAGGGAGGCTAACTTCTGACGAGCGGAGCGAGGCTCGTCGCCGGAGGTTTGGGCCAAAGTGTAGCGTAGTCAGAAGTTAGCCCATATGTCGTGCCCTACAGGGGACGCTGCGGGGTGGGGCGGCCCCAGCGGATCGTTGCCACCGTCTATATATTTTCCCGTAAGCCGCCGCTAGGGTTTCATCGCATCATTGTACACCCACGGCGTTTGTAAACACCACCGAAATAGTGAAGTTTTGTGCGCCCGTGGTTTTTCCCTTGTGTGTTGCAAGGATTTTCCACGTTAAAATCTCGTGTCCCCTGCAGTGTTTTACTTTTCGTTCTTCGTTTATTGTGCATCTCGATTATAACAAGTTATCGAGCCCGTGTTCTTTGGATCTAGGGTTTACGAGATGTCGTCACTGAAGTTCGATCTACCGCAGCTGGACTACACCACGAGATTTGCTTTGTGGCAAGTGAAGATGAGGGCGATTCTCGCCAATCTTCAGATCTGGATGAAGCGATCGATGCTTTGCGAGAAAGCGAAGGATACCTGGACCGATGCGGAGAAGCGGAAAGACCGTAAGGCTTTATCGTTGATTCAACTCTATCTGTCCAATAATATTCTGCAGGAAGTGTTGCAGGAGAAAACCACCGCCGAGTTATGGGTCAAATTAGAGGAGATCTGTTTGTCCAAGGATCTCACGGGCAGATTGCACGTGAAGATGAAGCTGTTCTCGCATAAGTTGCAAGAGGGAGGTTCGGTAATGAATCACCTATCTTCCTGGAAAGAGATTGTTTCTGATTTGCAGTCTATAGAAGTTAAGTATGAGGATGAGGATTTAGGTCTTCTTCTTTTATGCTCGCTGCCTAATTCTTTCAGTAATTTTCGTGACACCATATTATTGAGCCGCGAAAAACTAACTCTCGTGGAAGTTTATGATGCTCTCCAACAAAAGGAGAAAATGAAATCTATGGTGCAGGCTGAAAGTTCGTCCTCCAAGGCGGAGGCATTAGAGGTCCGTGGCAGGCCTGAGCAGCGAGATAACTACTACCACAACAACAGAGATAAGAGCAAGGGCGACAGAGGTCGCTCAAAGTCCAAAGGACGTGACAAGTTCTGCAGGTATTGTAAGAAATCTAACCACAATATTGATGATTGTTGGAAGCTGCAGAACAAGGAGAAAAGGAACGGAACTTACCAACCGAAAAATAATGATGGTAATGGTAAGGCTGCCGTTGTCACCGGAGGGTGAGGCTGCTGTTGTTGCTGGTAGTGATAGTTCTGATGGAGATTGCTTAGCTGTCTTGGCTGCATGTGTTTCACGTGATGATGAATGGATTCTTGATACTGCATGTTCGTTTCATATTTGCTGTAACAAAGATTGGTTCAGTTCTTATGAGTCTGTGCAGAGTGGAGATTTTTTGCGTGTGGGGAATGACAATCAGTGCAGCATTGTTGGCATTGGTTCTGTTCAGATCAAGACCCATGATGGGATGACACGCACGTTGACAGGAGTGAAACACATACCCTCCATGGCGAGGAATTTGATCTCTTTGAGTACCCTTGATTGTGACGGGTACAAGTACAAAGGTGGGAACAAACTTTTGAAGGTATCATCAGGTTCTCTCATTATTATGATTGGTGATATGAATTCTGCGAAATTATATGTCCTTAGAGGTAGCACTTTGCCTGGTATTGCTGCTGCTGTTAGTTCTGATGAATCTAGTAAGACTAACCTTTGGCATAAGCGTCTTGGACATATGAATGAGCTTGGCATGGCAGAATTGGCAAAGAGAGAGCTAATTGATGGCTGCGATTTTGGTAAGCTTGAGTTCTATGAGCACTGCATCTTTGGTAAGCATAAAAGAGTAAAATTTAATGCTTCCGTTCATACCACCAAAGGCATTTTGGATTATGTACACGCTGATGTTTGGGGTCCGTCCCGTAGAACTTCTAATGGTGGTGCTAATTACATGCTTACTATTATTGATGATTACTCAAGGAAAGTGTGGCCATATTTCTGAAACATAAATCTGATGTTTTTAATGCTTTTAAGAAGTGGAAAGTTATGGTAGAAACCCAAACTGAAAAGAAGGTTAAGATACTCCGTACTGACATTGGTATGGAATTTTGTTCAAATGAATTTGATGAGTTTTGCAGCAATGACGGGATGGTAAGACATCATACCATTCCGTACACCCCTCAACAGAATGGCGTGGCTGAACGCATGAACATGACCATTATTTCGAGGGCTCGCTGCATGTTGTCTAATGCAAAGATGCATAGATGTTTTTGGGCTGAAGCAGCCTCCACCGCATGTTATCTCATCAACAGGTCACCTTCTGTTCCACTTAATAAGAAAACTCCAATTGAGGTATGGTCTGGTTCGCCTGCTAATTATTCAGATTTGAGAGTTTTTGGTTGCTGCTTACGCTCATGTTGCTAATGGAAAGTTGGAGCCAAGGGCTGTTAAGTGCATCTTCCTTGGTTATGGTTCAGGAGTTAAGGCATATAGATTATGGAATCCTGAAACTAAGAAAATTGTGTTGAGCAGGAATGTCGTTTTTAATGAGGCGGTTATGTTTAATGATAGTTCGTCTACTGATATTTCCGATGCTATTGATTCTCCTGATGTTTCTGATGATGAGCAGCACAGAATTGGCGTGCAGGTGGAGCACGCAAAGGAGAATGAAAATGTGGTTCCTGAAACCAACAATGATGATAATGATGTTCCACCTTCACCACCTATTGTTTAGCGACAAGGACGGTCTATTGCTGCTGACCGCCCTAAGAGAAATATTACACCTCCTACCCGATTAATTCAAGAATGTGATATTGTTGATTATGCTTTGAGTTGTGCTGAACAGGTGGAGCATGATATTGAACCAGCTACATATACTGAAGCCATTGCTTTGGTTGATAAAGAGAAGTGGGTAGGTGCGATGCAAGAAGAGATGCAATCGCTTGAGAAGAATGGCAC
Organism: Lolium multiflorum; assembly: GCA_030979885.1. Classification (NCBI taxonomy): domain Eukaryota; kingdom Viridiplantae; phylum Streptophyta; class Magnoliopsida; order Poales; family Poaceae; genus Lolium; species Lolium multiflorum. Next base: position 112,859,139 of record CM061752.1, on the reverse strand, counting down.
ATGGGATGTTGTGCACTTGCCTAAACAAAAGAAGGCTGTCCGCTGCAAGTGAATATTTAAAAGAAAGGAAGGTTTGTCTCCTGATGAGCCTCCACGGTTTAAGGCAAGGTTAGTAGCAAAAGGTTTCAGTCAAATTCCAGGTGTTGATTATAATGATGTATTCTTCCCGGTTGTGAAGCATAGTTCTATTCGTGCTTTCTTTGGTATTGTTGCTATGCATGATCTTGAGCTTGAGCAGCTAGATGTAAAGACTGCTTTTCTGCATGGTGAGTTGGAGGAGGAGATATATATGGACCAACCTGAAGGTTATGTTGTGCCTGGTAAGGAGGATCTTGTTTGCAAATTAAAGAGGTCCCTTTATGGTCTGAAACAGTCGCCACGACAGTGGTATAAAAGGTTTGATTCATTTATGCTTACACATGGTTTTGAGAGATCTCAGTATGATAGTTGTGTGTATATCAAGTTTGTTAATGGATCACCTATTTATTTGCTGCTATATGTTGATGATATGTTGATTGCTGCCAAGAGCATGAAAGAGATCACTATTTTAAAGAATCAATTAAGTAGTGAGTTTGAGATGAAGGATCTTGGTCCTGCTAAGAAAATACTAGGCATGGAAATTAAAAGGGACAGAAAGTCTAGTTTGTTGTTTCTTAGTCGGGAAAAGTACATTGAGAAAGTTCTTCATCGTTTTAATATGCATGATGCAAAGTCAGTTACTACTCCTATTGCTTCTCATTTCAAGTTGTCAGCTTTGCAATGTCCTAGCTCTGAAGATGATGTTGAGTACATGTCTCGAGTTCCCTATTCTAGTGCTGTTGGTTCCTTGATGTATGCCATGGTTTGTTCACGTCCTGATCTGTCATATGCTATGAGTTTGGTCAGTCGATACATGGCTAATCCTGGTAAAGAACATTGGAAAGTTGTTCAGTGGATTTTCAGGTACCTTCGGCACATCAAAAGCTTGCTTGAGGTTTGGCAGGATTGGTGAGGGGCTCGCCGGATATGTGGATTCAGATTATGCTGGCGATTTGGATAAGAGAAGGTCCCTCACAGGTTATGTGTTTACTGTTGGTGGATGTCTGTTAGGAAGGCTACTTTGCAGGATGCTGTTGCACAATCTACTGAGGCTGAGTACATGGATATTGCTGAGGCAGGTAAAGAGGCTGTTTGGCTGAAAGGTTTATATGCTGAACTTTGTGGAGATAATTCTTGCGTTAAGTTGTTGACAGTCAAAGTGCTATTTATCTTACTAAAGATCAGATGTTCCATGAGAGGACAAAGCACATTGATATTAAGTACCACGCAATCAGAGATGTGGTTGCAAAAGGTAAAGTGAAGGTATGCAAGATAAGTACTCATGATAATCCTGCTGATATGATGACTAAGCCTGTCCCTGTGTCCAAGTTTGAGCTTTGCTCAAGCTTGGTTGGTATAACTGTTTAGCCCAAGTGGCTATTGGCGCCAGCAAGTGTTTTCTTTGTTGATTCAGGTGATTGTTGAAGTTCATGCTACACGGAATTTGTCTCAAGGTGGAGTTTGTTATATTGTGATCCAAATTCATATACTAAAGGGAGGCTAACTTCTGACGAGCGGAGCGAGACCCGTCGCGGGAGGCTTGGGCCGAAGCGTAGCGTAGTCAGAAGTTAGCCCATATGTCGTGCCCTACAGGGACGCCTACGGATCGTTGCCACCGTCTATATATTTTCCCTGTAAGCCGCCGCTAGGGTTTCATCGCATCATTGTACACCCACGGCGTTTGTAAACACCATCGAAATAGTGAAGTTTTGCTGGCTGGCGCCCGTGGTTTTTCCCTTGTGTGTTGCAAGGGTTTTCCACGTTAAAATCTCGTGTCCCATGCAGTGTTTTTACTTTTCGTTCTTCGTTTATTGTGCATCTCGATTATAACAGTATTTTCGAGTAATTAACTGGGCTGGTGTAATACACGTGTATCTACTACAAAACCGGGCTGCCAAACAAGGCCTTAAGAGTAAAATACACGCAAGGTCATGAAACTTGTCAGTATATATCACTTTGGTCATTGTATTCAGAAAAGTCGAATTTACGGTCACAGCGGTCACATACCATCACCGCATACTCCGTATAAAGTTTATTTATTTGTGTCATCTCTACACCTCCCATGCATTTTGACCAAAGATGAGTTAAGGACCCGCAAGTACAAGGGGTGGGTTTTCACAAAAAATGCCAACAACCACAATGTCTTTCACAGTTCCACCACCGATCTGTCCGTGCGCCGCATCGGCCACCGCGTCGCCATCGGCCCTAGTCTACTCAGACTGCTCATAGTGGGAGTAACATAGCTAGTAACATCATACATCTCAAAACATTTTGGTGACATGGCATGTAAATAAATGATGACAGAGAGTGAGGTGGTAACTAGCTATGTTACCATAACATCACACACCCCAAGGTAAAATGAGTCTACAACATAATAAATGACACAATGCATGACACCACATATAAGTTACTACCCACTATGAAGGTAGTAACCTAGACTAGTAACATGGCATATGTTACTAGTCTAAGTTACTCCCCACTATGAGCAGCCTCAGAGCGCGACGTACTGGAGCATGCGGGCCAGCTCATCGGCGTAGTAGTAATAATCCCGGTGCACAACCCTCGCACGCAGTTGTGGTGGAGGTACCTCACGCCCTGCACCAGACCTGCGGCCACCTTGAGCCGCGCGTCCTAGCTCAGCACCCGCTTCTTGCCGTCGCCGCTGCCCTCGTGTAGCCATTCGTACACTTGAGTTCGCCGTTGCTTCCCTGATTGCCTCCCCAACGGAACTCCCACCAGAGGAGAGAAAGGTCCAAATCTTTCAGCTTGGATAGAGACCCAAGCGATGCAGGGATTATACCGACGAGATTGTTACTGCTCAAATCTAACATGCTCTGCAACAGTGCAACTCTTGCATCTTGTCGATGTCAGGCAGGATCGGGCCTGACAGGTAATTATTGACAAATTCAGTTCGTACAGGTTCCTTAGTCTTGTGACGGCCGCTGGAAATCGGACCCAAGAGCTGGTTCTGCGCGAGATTCAGAAAGTTGAGGGAAACCAGCCTGCCGATTTCAGGCGGCACTGAGCTGAACGCGGCGGGTCTCCGTATCCTACATTCCTGCATCGCCTCGAGTTGCTGTCTGCCCCGCCGACAATGGAGCTAGCTTGTTCTTGCTCTGGATCATGGTCTTGCGCTTGCTCTGGACGGGGAGCTAGCCCGCTCTAGCTCCACATCTTCAAGTGGATCGATTCAGCTAGCAGCTAATGCATGCATGCGCTGTTTGCTTGCTTCTCATTATTTTTTTGATTGATTTTTCGTTGTTACCTTACAAGCAGCAGTAACTCGTCCATGGATCGGTGATCCGACGTACTCGCGATCTACTGGAATGCGTTGCTCCCTAGTCGTACGCGCGGAACGATGACAACCGCCCGAGCTATGCCGAGACACACAGCGGAAGGAGGCTGCCGGCGAGCCGGTTGTGCGCGATGTTGACCCTCGTGAAGTTCCGCCAGTGGAACTGAGGTCTGAGGGATGGTGCCTGACGGGGTCTGCAAGCAGTGCGGCGGAGGACTCCCCTGAATTATTACCAAGGTTTTAAATTGCATGCTATTTCATTTAGCGAGGACCTTCTCCAAACGCTATGTAGGTTATAGCGCGCTATAACGCGCTATATATAAAATAGCGTTTTGCAAATGTTAAGGATTTCGGTAACTAAAATCTTGTCTAGCATACTAATTGCATAACTAGATCATTCAAAGTAGATTTCCAGGACCAAATTAAAGACAATAATTTTTAAGACATACTAACATTATGATTTAAGAGCCAAGGAGGCAACAACAGAAGTGAAAGCACTCATTCAAAATCGGAAGAAGAATGCATGACTTCATCTACAGATCGGAGGATAGCTTGTACACTACCAATCTAGTCATCTAAAGATCAATAGTTCAATACATCTACGCATCGGAGGAGGTTCTAATAAGCTCTAACCTGGTGGGTGATTTTCCTGCGGTGTCTCCGACGTCCGAGCCGGAGGAAGTAGCCGACGACACCCTGTGGGAGGAAGCAACAGACGCCTACGTCATGCTGGAAGAGGCAGCCACCGTCGCTTCGGTGAAACTGCTAAACTGGGATTTAGGCTAGGTTTTGCCGTACGTATATGTGCTTTAGGTATTTAGCTTCGGTGGGGAAATTGGACCTTTGGGCCGATGGGTTGGCCTGCATCATTGGACCTTTGCTTTTTGCAGCCAAACGTATTAGCGCCGCTACGTGTTATGCGTTTTAGCGCGATTTAGCACGATTTAGCGTGTTATTTCGTGTTTAGCACTGTAGCGACCATTTTCTATTAAATATAGCGTGTTGGGTCCAAATCCGCTATTGCGCGCTAAAACCGGCGAAATTACGCGATATTTAAAACCTTGATTATTACAACAACGCCGGCCAGCCCAAGCGGCGTCCCGTAGGCGACGACAAAATAGAAAGAAGGAGAGGAACATAATACAATAACTTGAATAAATAAACTTCGGGCACTTTTCTTAAAAAACAGCAGCCAACCGGAAAGGGTATGTCACGGACAAAAGGGACTCGCACAACCACGTCGGCCCATACGTATCTTCAACATATGCAGTGATGGTATGTGACACTGCGATGCGTCTTTAGTGACCGCAAATTCCACTTTTCTGAATACAATGACAAAAGTGATTTATACAGATAAGTTTCATGACCATCCATGTATTTTAATCAATTATTAATGTTATTTCCTGCACCAAATCAAGCACAAGGACTCATCGAGTGAAAAATGATTCAATCTCCGGTTAGAATGGACGAGAACCAACAAGTTATCCTATATTATTTTATCTTGATTTTGATATTTTAAACAACTGATTGTGCCTTTTGTGAATGAGACTAACTGATTCCCTCACTTACCTAGCTAATTCTTTCGAAATCTTGACAAAATTATAGCACAGAACAAGGTCTTCCGTCTAAGGCACAACACACAGAGACCTTTCCACAAAAGGTCAAGCACAAATGTAAGGGTACATTGCTCCTAAGTATGTTTTTGGTAATTAATAATAATCCTCTATAGACTAATGTTTTCATTTTGTTTATATGAAGCAATATTTCATAGGTATTTATTGAAGTCCATATGTTGAACTTAAGTGTGGATGCCATGAATATAATGTTATACCTTTGGTATTGACATCAAGATCATCCATTTGAAGAGAAGAATATGATATGATCAAGAAGAAGAAATAAAGATGAAGTTCTTGTGTGGAACTCAAGTTAGTCATGCTCTATCTTATGTATTAAGCAATGAATGATCAAGATATTATGATAGAGCATGAAGAGATACAATGTTGACCAAGACTAAGAGTGAAGATTAAATTCAAGTTGGTCAACACATGAATCATAAAGAGTGTACCACTTTGGATCATGTGATCTTGGTATATGGTAAGCCCGGGGCCCAAAAAAATTAGGGGCCAATTTTTTTTATATAGGCAGGTTTACTATAAGTTGTAAAAAAAATTAACGTTTTTAGATGGGCTTCAATCTAAACTTTGGACCTTTATTCTTTTTCTTTTAGTTGCCGATCCGGCCGGCCGGCCAGGAATACGTACGAGTGCAGATCATTGATCGATCGATTCAATCGATAGTTGCTAGTTGGTTCCCGATACGCGGAGTCGCGGAAACAGAACGTCGCCTCACGCTCGGTGCCTCGGTGCCCTCGCGGTTCACCTAGGCGATCTTGTTTCCAGGCTTCCAGCTCTCCTGCCGCCGCCGCCGACCGCCCCTGCGTGACTACTGCGACTCCGACGATCGCCGACGCTGCGACGATCTGGTGCCCTGCCTGCAGGGTCCGCTGGCCGTGCCGCAGTCCCAGTCCCCTGCTGTGCACCGAATCTGCATAGAAGGTAAGAAAAGAACGTCTGCCAGCTGTCATCGTTCTCTTGAAATTCAACTATCTGCTCTAATTCGTGTTCTAAATTTTTATTAGTAGTTGCTGTTCTTATTTGTAGGAGCTAGGTTAACTAATTATGGCGCCTGAATCCGGTGCTAAAAAAAGAAGAAGGAAACAGCAAGAAGAAAAATTAATTGAATCACAGAGAGGGTCTATGTTTAAATTTTTGGAGAGCAACGCGGGCACTTGAAGCAATCCAGATGAGTTGGCGCTAGTTGTTGTGGGGGAACAGAATAATGTTGATGTAGAAGATGATGTCGGTACAGAGGACGACGTTCAGGTTAATGCGGATAGTGACAATGTGACTGATCATCATGATAAATCTGCTAGTGTTGATGATGAACCAGTTCCAGTTAGTGTGGATATTTATGACCCAGCAAATTGGGCTACTCTTGGTCTTGGTAACAAAGAAAGGGACATGTTAGTGGAGAAGGGTCCTATCAGAGAAGAGAATATAACTTTTCGTTCATTTTTCATATTCGCATTATACTAGACAAATGAGCAATGGAGAGGTACGTGATCGAAGATGGCTAGTTTATTCAAGAAGTGTTGACAAAGTGTTCTGCTTTTCATGTAAGTTGTTTAATCCTATCAACTGCAAGAGTTCTTTGGCGCATGATGGGTTTTGTGATTGGAAACATATCACCGGCAGACTCAAAGAACATGAAGTTAGTGCTGATCATATGACAAGCATGATCTCTTGGAACGAATTGAGAAGTAGACTAAGCAAACATGAAACAATTGACAAGGAGTTGCAGCATGAGATCACAAAAGAGAAGGAGCGCTTGAGGCAAGTTTTACTAAGAATAGTTGCTATTGTGAAATTTCTTGGTAAACGCAGTTTGTCATTCAGAGGATCCAGTGAGAAAATTTATGATGATCATAATGGTAATTTCTTAGCTTGTGTAGAAATGATTGCAGAATTTGATATGGTAATGCAAGACCACATTAGACGGATTCAAAGCAAAGAGATTCATTATCATTATCTTAGTCATAAAATTCAGAATGAGTTGATTTCTCTTATGGCTTCAAGCATTACAAGCACCATTCTAAAGGTAGTTAAGACGGCCAAATATTTCTCGGTCATTCTTGATTGTACCCCAGATGTGAGTCACCAGGAGCAAATGAGTTTGTTGGTCCGATGTGTTAATACGTCTGATGCGCAGGTAAAAATTGAGGAGTACTTTCTTGGTTTCTTGGTAGTGAATGACACATCCGGTGAAGGGCTTTTCAATGTACTGGTTGAATCCATCCAGTCATATGGTCTTATTATTGATGATATTAGGGGTCAAGGTTATGATAATGGCTCTAATATGAAAGGAAAGAATAAAGGAGTGCAGAATAGGTTGATCAAGGTAAATCCAAGAGCTTTGTATATGCCGTGTGCTTGCCACAGTCTTAATCTTACTCTTTGTGATATGGCTAAATCTTGTGGTAAGGCTGTTTCTTTCTTTGGTATCGTGCAACGGATCTATGTTTTATTTTCTGGGTCTACCAAAAGATGGAAAGTGTTGCTTGACCACGTGGAAGGTTTAACTGTAAAGTCTTTGTCTAATACTCGTTGGGAGAGTCGGATCAAAAGTGTCAGCGCAATAAGATTTCAAGCTCCTCAGTTAAGGTCTGCTCTTCTTTCGTTAAGTGAAGATGTTGATACGGAACCCAAGGATAGGAGTGATGCAAATAATTTATTTAAAGTTCTTGGTAGCTTTGAATTTATATTTGGTATGGTTATTTGGCATGATATATTATTTGCAGTAAACACAGTCAGCAAGAAGTTGCAATCAGCATCCATGTGCATTGATTCTACAATTCAACAAATAGAAGGTATGCGCACTCACTTTGAGACATATAGAAATAAAGGATTTGATGTTGCTTTGAAGACTGCCAAGGATATTGCATCTGGGATGGGTGAAGAGCAATCATTCCGTGTAAAGCGTCATGCTTCGAGGAAAAAGAAATTTGATGAAACTGAATGCGAGGAAGCAATCTTTCAAGCCGAGGAGGATTTTAAAGTTAACTATTTTTTGGTTATGGTCGATATGGCGACCACATCTTTACAGCGCAGATTTGAAGAACTCCAGTCATTTAAAAGTATATTTGGGTTTTTAATGAGTTCCAAATCCTTGAAGGCATTGGATGGTCCTCAACTGCAAGAACAGTGCACAAAATTTGCAAAAACTTTTACTCAGCCGGGCAAATCTGGTAAACCTGATACATGTGATGTTGAGTTGAATGCACTTATTTCCGAGTTAAGTGTTATGAAGTTCACTTTGCCAGATACTGATACACCAATGTCTGCTATGGAGATTTTTGAGTTTGTCAGAGAAGCGGATTGTTATCCTAATATTTCTATCGCTTATCGGCTCTTATTTACTATGCCCGTGACTGTTGCATCAGCTGAAAGAAGCTTTTCAAAGTTGAAAATATTGAAGAACTATTTGAGATCTGTAATGTCTCAAGAGAGGTTAAATGGTTTGGCAACTCTATGCATCGAGAAGAAGTTAGTGGACGAGATTGATATTGACTCCATCGTCAGTGACTTTGCTTCTAGAAATTGGCGCAGAAAATTTTAAGGTATCATGTAAACATTATTATTTTTATATGAATATTGCAATTGGATATACTTAAAGTATTTATTTTTCAACATCTCATACATGCGGGTAAAAAAATTATAGTAATTAGTAAGAGGGGCCCAAAATTTTAGTTCCGCCCCGGGCCTTCGAAATCTCAGGATCGGCCCTGGTGGTATGGTAAGCCTTGTCAATTAGTATGCTTCATGAGCTAACCCACTATGTATATATATGCATTTGTATTGTCTATGTGGGTTAGGTATCTTGTCATGGGCATGCAGAAGTATGATCTCATATAGCCCATGTGAGGATGGCATCAAGTACGGATGTCATCAAGGTTGAGAAGGGCAAGTTCAAGATGTATATATCAAGGAGATCATGCTTGAATCTTACTGTCCATTTGGTGATAATGGACTTGTGAAGATGTGCCTCAATGGAGCTTTCCCATAGTGGTGTATGGGGGAGAAATCATGAGTCTTCACGGGCAACAATGATCAAGTGGGCATTCCGTCTTGAATGAAACATGGAGCGTCATCATCAAGATCAAACGGTATGTGCAATTCAAAGGTATGGCCTTGCTAGGTTTTCCTTTACCGGTCTCAAGGTCGTTGTTGAGATACCGGGTTATAGGATAGATAACCGCACTATAAAGAGGGGCTTTCGGTTGGGTAACATGATCGCATCATCTTAGGGAGCTCAATTATTTGCATAATTTGCATCCCTATATTCTTGTTGCTTCTTGGTGTTTCTCTGTGTGAGGTCTTGAGCTTGTTGCTAGACAAGCCCAAGTTCATCAAAAACGGAATCTGCATGCATCTTCTATTGCGTTTTCGAGTTTGGATGTCTTTACCGTTTCTTGACGTTGGGTGGCTCCCTCTCTAAAATCATCTGAAAATATTCTGCGAGGAGTCTCAATATTGGTCTTTGTTGGGGTTCTATTCGTTGTTATCTTTCCAAAAAAGATGGTTTCATCTCAATCGGAGTTCGGGAACATCGTGAGATGAGTTTTTATTTCTCGGAGAAAACATGTCTTTTGAGCAAAGTCTATCAACCCGACATAGAGTCTGGCCTGCCAGGTGCTGCTACCGGGTAGCCCAGGATATATCCCGGCCTACCGGGTGCTGCTATCGGGTAGCCCGGCCCCTGGCCCGGCCTGCCGGGTGTGTTGCCAGGTGGCCCGGACTCTGGCCTGACCCTGCCGAGATGGCTGCCGAGTTGCCCGACTTTGCCCTCAAACAACTAGTTTTCTTCTTGGACTATATATATATATCCCTTCTTCCTTCTTAAGGAGGTAAGGTCAAGCATTCTATTTGCTCTCTCTGTCTCTCTCTCCTACTCCATTGTTAACCTCAAAAGCTTGCTTCCTCTCCATCCCTCCCATGGTTCTTGCATATTTTTGAGGGATTTGAAAGAGGAGATTTAGATCTACAACTCCACCAATACTTTCCTCCTCTTTGTGAGGGAATCTGTTGGGATTTCGATTTGGAGTCATTTGTTGATTTCCTCCATAGTTCTTCCTCTCTAATTCCTCCCTAGCACTTGTTCCTTTGATGGAATTTGAGTGTGAGGGATTTGAACACCTTTGGTATTCTTGCTTTTGCATTCTTGCATAAGTGTTGATCTCTCCATTACGATTAGTTCGAGTGAGAGATAGTGAGCTTGTTACTCTTGGAGGGGTTTCCTTGTAGTTGGCTTGGCGGTTGGTGCTCCGGTGAACTCTTTGTGGAAGATTGTGAAGAGGCCCGGACTTCTCCTTCGTGGAGGTTGTGAAGTGGTTGTGGATCTTGCCATCTCCGAAGTGGAGGAAACCTTCGTGGTATCCCGCATCTCTCCAACGTGACGTACCTCACCTTGTGTGGGGGAACACGGGAATACATCTTCGTCTCCGCGTGCCTCGGTTATCTCTATACCCGAGTTTACTTTCCTTCCGATACCCATCATGCTTGAAGTACTTATATCTTGCTATCTCTTGTGCTATATATATCTTGTGCCTATCTTGCTTATCTAAGTTGTTGTTGTTGCACTTAGTTGAGCCTAACATACTTAGGTTTTGTGCTTGTAAAATAAACGTTAGTTTAATTCCGCACTCTTACAAGCCAAATCCATAATAGTTTTTAAAAGGGTTTTTTGTTCTCGTGCCCCTGGTTCGTTAGTTGTACTCAGTTTTCCCCAGCCTCTTAACTTTTCCTTAGTTTTCCCCTCCCTCTAGTTTGAAACACCTCGCAGATGCTCGGACGGGAGGGTTGCCGTCTGGTCAGAGGCCTTCCGTTACCGGTGACGGCTAGGGAGCTGCGGTGGTTTTGACTTGACCGTTGCTTTCGAAATGTGTTGACTGTTGACTAGAAGAGCTGACCAGAAGCTTTCCCCCTCGAGAGCGGAGGAGCTCACATCGCCCCTCCGCCGCCACACCGTCCTGCCCACCTACCTTATGACGTCGTCCGCCGCCGAGCCGGCCCCGCCCCCACAACCACCCCCGGGAGGCGGAGAGGGCTCCGCCTCAACCAGATCTGGATCTACCCCTATCCTATTTGTAATTTCGTCTGGTGTGCCGACTATTCCCATCAGCCGTGGAGAAGATTGGGAATCGGAGGGATCTAGCGCATGGATTCCATCTGGGTAAGCATCGTCTGCCTATGTGAATTAACAGTAGGCAGTTTTTGAGCGCCAATCGTTGTTGCTCAACTAACTGCGTTGCTTTTCGAATAGGATGGATCCAGCTCTGGCTTTGGCTGGTGGTTAGGCTGGATTCTAGCTTTACGCGTGATTCTAAATGCTATAAGAATGGGTTTTACTTCCCTGCGGTGGTTGCAACCACCATCTCGTTGAGGGATTTCAAAGCTAACATCTACGATAAGTACACTTGGAGCTCTTTCGATGCATTTCATTTCGAATATTTCAACAGCCCGGAGCGAAGATTTGTTCCACTAATTTCCGAAGACGATCTGGGAATTCTTTTTTTGCTTTGAATGGTTCTTGCCGGTTCGGTAAAATTCGTATCCTTGTGGACATGGGCCAGGTATCATCTGGTGCTTGGGCATCATCAGGTGGTCGGGCATCATGTCTCTCTACTGCTGCTGCCTCTGCTAATAGTGTGCGCCGTGGCGCTCCTTGTAGGTCCAGCAGCACCATCTGTCCCTGCTAGTGGTAGCGGATCATTCGTACGGTCAATGTGGAGGACGATCCAGACATTGAGGATCGTCTCCTCAAGATGATGAGGATGAGTTGATGTTTCTGAATTGGTAGATCGATGCAGTAAGGGGCAATGGAGGATCAATACATGGAAGATATTGCTTTTGGTGCCAGATTTGATGACACCGATGATGAGAGAAGAATGAGAACAATGACACCCTCGTTTTAGCCGATTACGAAGGTGATGACTTGCCAACAATTGAGTGGAACAGGGAGGATCCTCAGCTTGCAGAAGGCACCGTGTTTCAAACGATGATGGACTGCCGTAATGCAATTACTACATATTGCATTCTCTAAGAATAATTATGAGGTTATTAAAAGTCAGCCAGGTAGGTTCACAGTTAAATGCCCATACAAGAGGTGTAGGTGGAGGCTACATGCATCCACAATGCGCAGAAGCAGCTTGGTTCAGGTACTACGCCAACCAGTTGTGTATTTTAGATCACGGTGTAAAATTTGTTATCTATCTGACATCCCTTATCATTATGTTTCAGATAAAGAAGAATGAGCACGTCCATGCTTGTCCACCTCTAGGGGGAGAGCCAGAGCTGAAAACAAAGCTAGCAAAGACTAGGTGGTTGGCAGATATAATCCTAGATTGGCTGAGAGAAACTCCTTCACTTGGTCCAACAACACTCCAGAAAAAGATGGTTGAGAAGTTTAAAATGAAAGTACCTTACATGAGGATGTTCTATGCAAAGGAAATGGCTCTTGACAAGATCAATGGTCCATGGAATGAAAGCTTTCAGTTGCTTTACACTTTCAAAGCTGAAGTGGAGATGGCTAGTCCAGGCAGTGTTGTAGCGATAGACAAGCATACAGTTCCCTACAAATTGAGAAGCGGGAAGGTAATGCACAAGGAATGTTTTAGAAGGGCTTTTGTTTGTTTCAAAGCTTGCTGGAAAGGCTTTTTGGACGGTTGCAGGCCTTATTTGGCCGTGGATGCAACAACTCTTCATGGCAGGTTTAAAGGACAGCTAGTTGCTGCTACTGCAATTGATGGACATAATTGGATGTTCCCTGTTGCTTATGGAGTTTTGGAGGTTGAGTCCGAGGAAAGTTGGACTTGGTTTCTGCAGAATTTGCACGACCTTATAGGTCATCCACCAGGACTTGTTATCCACACAGACGCTTGCAAAGGTTTGGAGAGTGCAGTAGAAGCAGTATTCCCTGGAGTGGAGCATATGGAATGTATGCGACACTTGGTACATAATTTTACAAAGAAATTCAAGGGTAAAGTTTTTACTGACAACCTATGGCCAGCTTCATACACATGCAGCTCTAGGAAGCATCTGTTTCATTTGGATGTGTTGTATAAACAAAAACCTGGGGTGAAGGAGTACTTGGATGAACATCATGGTAGGGTGTGGTCAAGAAGCCAATTCAATGAAATTTGCAAGGTAGACTATGTAACAAGTAACCTTGCGGAGAGTTTCAATTCAAAGGTCAAGTCATTGAAAGGGCTTATGCTATGGCAAATATTTGATAAGATTAGGCAGATGATCATGATAAAGATAGATCTGCGTCAAAGAATTGCATCCACAAAATATGCTGGCCATCTCATGCTCCCATCTTTGATTAAGTCTTTGCATGACAGGGCAAAACAATTGAGGATGCAATGCTTCAGAAAAGGAATGGAGGCTGAGGTAACCTACACTGACAAAACAGGCAGTGGAGGTATCCAGTGAGTTTGGTTGATAGGACATGCCATTGTAGGGGATGGCAGATCCGTGGGATACCCTGCATACACGCATTGTTTTTCATGAGTGTTATAGGGGGTGAAGATGGTGAAGTTGATCAGTATGTGTCAGAGTATTTATTTGTTGCCAAATTTAGGGCTGCATATGCTATGGATGTTCCTACCTTGTTGGTTAAAGACCAATGGATGAAAGTCGATCCAGGCTTCAAACTGTACTCTCCAGTATTGACTAGACCGGGTAGGCCGAGGAAGAATAGGATCGAGCTAGTGCAGAGGGTGGTGCACCAATTCGAAAACGTAAGTGCAAACGTTGTGGAATCCCTAGACACATTGCTAGGCTTTGTAAAA